>KZ308154.1:1564981-1619567 GCA_000376725.2 Ladona fulva | reverse complement strand
CGTAAATAAGGAAGATCGTGTAACATGTGTTATTCTGAACGAAGGAAAGCGATTAGTGCAGTTTGGGCTGATAAATCAGTGAATGAAGGATGTGACAGAATGAGGAATGGGTGACCCGCGTTTAGGCCACGGGATAATGTTCTCCGCGGGACAGTTGGTACCGAGCGGTCGAGTATTGAGAGAGAGGAACTCGGTTGGACGCGGAATTACGCGATTAAAGGCTCAAAGGGGAATTAAATCTCTTGTCCCAAGTCCCGCGAGAATGGAAAGTGCGAAGTTCATCCACTACGCAATGCCTCTGGATTTCGCATTGGCGTCGATTTGAGGAGCGACTCTTATTTGCACGTCGCTGAGAGCAGTCGAATCACCTGAGCGTACATCATGTTCCTCTGTTCCATACACATTCCCACTCACTATAAATTAGCTTTCTGCGATCGCCGTCAGTGAAGGGTGGCGTGGTTGTCATGTCTCATCCAACGCCCTACTGCTCCTGGCTCGTCTAAGAACTCGAATCGAGTTGCGGTACAGTGGAAACTTCACTTAGTATTATAATTACCAGTCGTTCTCTAATAAAATCATTGCATTTTCAATGTATCTACAAGTAAGGTATATTATGAAAATATTATTAATATTGCATCTGGCGTTGAAGGGTCGTGTGTTCGATTTGGCTTGGCCACAGGGAATGAAAAACCACTATTAATCTCCGCAAGTATTTTTATACGTATATCGGTCGGAATTAAAAAGGATAATATATTGGTGGAAATTTTAGGGGATTTTCTTCTTTTCATGTCGTAAAGGATGATCTATTTAATTTCATTGGTTTTGTCTAGCTTCACTATTGATTTATATTTATGATATTATTATGTGAATAGTTAAATTATATGATTAATTTGCAAAATACTTTAGGTCCCCAGTGCACCCATGGGGAATCATGCAGTAATATTTACAAACCTTACCTAGTTTTGCTACTCTTATAGCTAAGAAATTACAATAAAATATGAAAAACTATAGCTTTCTAGAGGAGTACGAACGATATGGAAACATCACGAGCGTCGTTTGAAAGCTAGGGAACACTCTATTAGTTGAGCACTTCTTACTTAACTTGCGCCATGAGCTCCGTTGTGCCGCCTCTTCGAACCATAACTCTTCTTTCCTAACGGAGGCTAAAGAGTGGTTGTCAATGGAAATAGGTATTGGGCACGTATGAAATGGAAATTCCAAGCGAAACCCTCAGCAAAGTCGTACCGCGGTCATATGTCGCGAGAATGAATCGAGCCGCAGGAAACTACGCGGCTAAATATGAGTGCGGATGGATAATTCGGAGCGGCAGACTGAGTTCGGAATCGGTGGCGGAAGTGTGAGAGGCGTAAACCGCGCTTCGTCCTCCATTTCCTCTTTCACGTCAGAATCGGCAGCGCACGGGAAAAGCTTCATCCCCAATTTAGTAGGGGGAAATCGCCGGGGCTAGCCATAGCCTTTCGTCGCTGACCGTCGACCAGGATCAAACCTGCCAAAGCTTCAGGTGTCTCTTGCTCATTTCCACCTCTCCCTCACTCAATCTACATCTCACTCAATCATTTTACGTTCCTCTCTGCTCCCTGTTTTCCTCCTCAGCTTCTCCCTCTTCCATCCCAACGCCCTTCCAGATAGAGATCTGTCCTTGTCCGTGTGTTAACAGGTTTCTGCCTCCGTTCCTCTCAGACTATGAATCTCCTTGCCCATCTTATTCTACCATTTTTCTTACATACATGTGATATGTTCAGAAAAATCTCTCGGTATCCCCCTATTTGTTCCTTGTTTTATCATTAAAACCTTCCCACGTTCGCAAGGCTCATTTTCCGCATTTCCACTTCGTTCCGTTCCGAGCCGACATTATTCGTATCTATTTATTCATTTTCTTTCGAATATTCCTTAATTTTCCCATCTGGGTTTCTTATCTAGATCAAGAAACGATTCTTCTAGAATTTTCGATTTTAAAACCTTTATACCATGTGCTCAAAGTTATAACAATACGTTGTACCACGTAAAGGATATCTTTCTAAACATTCCTTCTAAGCATTACACGGGCAAGATTGGTTGAGACGTGCCTTTATCTTTTACCTTTTCTTATGTGCTTCTACGCCAGCTATGCTTATGTATGAAATAATTTTCCACAAATAATAATAATAATCACAGTAGTCATCGCTTTCAACCTTAATTACTGCGGAGAAGTATTTTCCATATCCTTTTCCATTGGAGAAGTATTTTCCATATCCTCACTATGCACAACCTCTCCAAGTATATACATAAAACATCTTTGTTATAGGCCAGCATTTCCCAAATTTCTCTATTAACGGAACACCAGCCCAATTTTGAGATTTTAGTGGAAAAATTTGTGTGTGCCTGCTGATACTAATAATAAATAATTGATGCAAGTAGGATACAAGATTTCAGTGATAGCACGATCTACTCGCAAAGAGAGGCCCCCGACTTTCAAAATGGTTGCAAATTTAACCACAATTGAATATTATAGGAGACAAAGAAAAAGAATTAAAATGTTCTTTGTGTTTTCACACGATTTTTCTCACGACCGGTTTGGACTCTCAGCAGATCGAGGTCTCGCAACTTAGGTCACCTGATGATTACTCGTAAATAAAAGTTATTTTTTATTTCTATACCATCAAGTTAAGCTATATCATATCGATGACATCAACGAGACATAAATTTTCATAATTTTTCATGGAACACATTAACTTTTCGGGATACATAAGCGTATAATGTAGTTTGGGGAATATAGAATTATACCGCACTCCATCGTCCTCAGAAATCCGTAATCATCTGACATTTAACATTTTTGTTCCGCGTTCGTAAAAAAAGTCTTCCAACAAAGTCCAACTTTTTCAATTCATGCCTTTGAGCTTTTATCGTTCCGTTATGTTCGTTCGAAGAAATATATCTCCCTTAATAATGTTCGCATTATATATCTTATTTCTCGGCATTTCCCTCCTTTTTCTCGTCATATTTCTCTTTCCATTCCTCACTCCCCCTATCCTCTCTCTCTCTCTCTCTCTCTCCCTCCCTAGCAATCACGCCCACGTTCTCTGAACCCCACATCCCGGACTGTTCGACGTGCTGTTTTGAGGCATTGCATATCTGCTTTCGGTTAACCGTTAGTGAGCAGCCGACGGGAGGCGTGATATACAATCCGTCCATGTCACCGTGAACGTATCCGATGCGATAAGGTGGATGCCGCGATATTATACCGGGATGATGGTAACCGATTTGTTCGCTGTTCGCAGGAGATCTTTTTTTGCGAATCGTTGAGATTCGTCCGGAAGAGAATCGCTTTTTCCGCTTTCATCGTTTAATTCTCTGGCATTCGCTTCTATATGGCTCTCGCTGAGTGCTTCCGAGCTATAAAGTCGACATTTATCCGGACGCTTTGAAAATTACGTCTCTCCGAAATATTTTACCGTTTTTGAGTATAAATACGGAAGTTATTTCAGGCCATTAAAGCTAATGTATTACTTTCCTCGGAAATGAAATATTCTGTGCGGAATATTCGGGGTATTTCCTCTGTGACAAAAACTCGCTTTGTAGATTAGCCTTTTAGAGTAGCCTTTGACTTCATCCTCTTCCTTGGAATCTATCCTGATTCTGAATATTTTACGATAAAATTCGTTTTCAATCGAAACTGTTTATAGTCTGGTTCAATCTTTGTGCCTAGTACGAAGAATCATTTTTATCTGTACCTATGATGTATTGCATGTGTGCATTTTAGCAAATCTAGTACTCACTCGCAGATCGCAGGTCACGTATATAAATTTATGCATATGCAAATGTATTTATGTATATTGTGTATATATTTATGCATATAATACACGCAGACCTTTCTGCCCAAATAAGTGTAATTTTGGAGCTGCCCTTTTCTTCCAATCGCCGCCGTTTATGAACCAAAAATAAATTTCCATGAGGTAAATTGTAACCATAGCAAAGAAAGAAATATTCAAGACAAAATTTACGTCATTAAAAATTATAGCTTTATTCACGCTGTTATAATTTTATCTTTAACTGTTATAACGGGATACTCTCGCTTCTCCGGGAGGATATTTATTAGAACAAAACATTTTGTGAATCACATCCGTCGATTGTAACGAACAAAATCTCAAAATCCTGGTGACAATATCCAACTGTTAAAAACATCAAAACATTTTAGCAATCCTCGAAATTTTTTTATGGAAAAGCGTGTGAGTTCATTTCCGCTAAATACCGGCTCAAAGAACTTCAGGCTGCGGCTTGGTTAAATAAAAAATAGTCACATTGAAAAGAATCAGGCCCCGTATCAAAAAGTAGAGCGAGCATACAGCGTCACCTTATTATCGAAATGTCACCGAGATTTTCGAAATCCCGCAGAAGTCGATGGGCTAAAAAAGGATAAAGTTATTGGCCATCTCTGAAAATAAATTTATCAAATTCTATAAAAAGGAAGCCGTGGGATAACGTTCTTTTTGTTTCGGGGAAAAAAGGTCGTATTTTTTCGCCGAGAATGACACCGAAGCAAAATACGCGCTCCATTTTTTCGGGCCGTCTCGTACCATTTGGTCGTCAAGGGGTCGAGATTTACGACGGCAGCGTCGCTTTGGCCATCGCCATGAGAATTCGGAACGGCACACAACCTAAGCTTGTCATGTGCAAGATGTAATTTATTGGGCCACTTCGCGAGCTGGCGAGATGAGGAAAAAACATTAAAAGAGACATTCGCAAACCTGTTAGTCGTAGAGGAATTAACAATAAAGTAATAAAATTCTAAAAGAAGGCTTTCCTGGCAGAATTATAGGAATCGCTCCTCTGCTGGATAGGGAACGGTGTATAATTTTGGGTCAAAATTTACAACCGCATCGTGAGTTACCGCAGTTGAATTGAATTTTTCTCTTATTTCCCAAATCTATGAGCCCATAAGCCATAATATTTTGCACCGACATCGATAGGGTTATGCAATCTCACGTGTGATTTAGGTGTATTAATCAGGGTTTTGGTGCATTCTTTTTATCCCACCACGAGGAAAATATGTATTAAAAACTGTATAGTCGAGAAGTGGATCGGGTCAATTTTATCAGCTTGGGCGTAAAACAAAAGATATAGGTCATTAGCATAAACTGCGTCTAAAACTCTGACAATGTTGACTGTAATAAAAATCAAGAGAACTTTATGTATTGCAAAATGTCGCTGTTCATTGTGAGAACAGAACTAAGAGTGATGTTGCAAAAGATTAGACAGGTATGGATGCAGATGCATATTTATCAGTTTTGAAGTGCAAGAGCCGTAGAAAACATGTTTTGTTCTGCGTTGTTTCAAATTTAGCGAAACATACACAATACTGTTACTTATTCAGAATGTTCCGTTAACTTCTCTATATAATGAATCACATGAAAGATTTGCACATAGCGTTGTATAATATTCGTACAGGAAGCGTATGCTGGAATTAAGCTTTTAAGTAGTAAATGGGCGATGAAGAATAATGAAATTCTAATATCAATCTAGTAATAAATTATAACTTCTAAACTAAATTTGCATTTAATACCTACGTATGGTAATCATCTCTTGCCGATTTTTTGTTTACTGAAATAATAACGGGGATTTCGATGCTCGCGAATATCAAAAAGAAAATGTTTCCTATCATTTGATCCGTGAAGTTGGCAATGTCAAATTTTTCTCCTACGAAGGGAGGTTCAGAATTTACCCTGTGTTTAGACAGAAGCATTGATTATCTATCAAGCTAGATATGAATAAGTTTAATAAGAGCTTAAGCATTGTTTATCTAAGTAAATCCCTCATGGGGAAATTCCGTTTTCGTCCACAATAACATCGCGTCGATATTTTTCGTGTTCCGCATCGCTCGGTGGCTCACTTTCACTTCCATCTCCCCCGTTCAAGCTTCGTTCATTAGCACATGATATATGCATAACGCTGTAGTGGTTTCGCCTGTACACAAGGGATACTGCTTCATCTCCGATACCAACGAGGTAATTGTGCTCCGCGCGGCGTGATTACCAGCTTCAATCTAAGAGTTACCCTTCCATGGTATTCACACCTTTACATATCGACTCCTTAGGGTAACCTGACAAACAAGATATCGGATTCCGTCTAACACATTCCTGGGAACTAAAGGTAATATTCAGATTTACAGATACGTTATTGATATCGCAATAAATTTTCATAAAATTTAATTTAGATATATTAATGGCTAAAATACGTCACCAACATTGCTGCGCACAGTACAAAAAGGGAGCAGTTTTGGATAAAAATAAAGCCTCTTCCTTTGTTTGCCTGGAATACTGAGATAAATATACCACATCGGCTCTTTTCAGATGTTAGCTCAAAATGTATGGAAGCAGAATTCAATTAGTCTTTTAGTCTTATGTCATATCTAAGTGTGATCGAAAATGAACTAGAACCGAATGATTAAATTTTTCCTTTTTACGGAATGATATAAAAGTATCCTTTGCCTTGGAAAGGACATGATTTAGATGGGAAAATTCAATATAATGAACAATTTAAGATTTCTTAGCGTGGAAAATCATTCTGAGCTTTACTGAACTAATGGATATTTTTGTCATCTAAATAGAGATTTTTTAATTTCATGTATTACTATTTATACTAACGAACTATTCAGCTGAATGCTAGACAAATATATTTGCATGTGTCATGTTCTACGAATCTATATGAATCTTGGAAAGGCTTAAATCTAAGAGAAAGTTACGATACAGTGTGTGGGGATATGCTATGATATTACCTTAAGCCCAAAGATCAGGTATAACAAAGACATTCCTATTGCTTGCAACGAAAGTGATATCAGATCGAACTAGTTTCCCTTTCGGAGCACTCGACGTAAGTCATCCCGCAGAAGGAAGTATCCCGTTAACCACATCATTGAACCCAATTCAATTTATCGGAAATTGATACAGTGAGCGTACATAGAAACCGCACTGGGCGTGACCACCTCTCCCCCTGCGGCGCTTCAGCCCACGCGGCCCTTGACCCTTGCGGTGAAGGGCCACTTCCACACGCAAGCCGCCGCGCTCCCACGGAGTAATTCCCTCATCGAGCCTCTCCTCGACGCGGAAATCGAATTCGCCGTCCTCATGCGACCTACCGACCCTAAACCTAGCGCCGCGCTCCGATTGCACAGGCGGTTCTGCGACCTCGTCACACACAGCGTCCAGGAATGTAAGCTGAACGGAGAGATTTGCGAGGGCTTAACGGAAGTACGGGTTCGAGTGTTTTCGCGACGGTTCGCGGATAGTTTTTCTAACGGTGATAAGGGAGACTTTTTCCTCGAGACTCCGGAGACTGATTAACACGGTGGAGGGACTTCAAATTTCAGGATGCTCTTAGGAGCTGTACAATATGAGATAAAGCTTGGCTGCGCGTGTCCTCATTTTTAAAATTTGTGGTATTTCTTACTTTCCTAATAGCGCGTTATTTTTGTAAGTTTATTGCAAGATAGAGGTAGAATTGCGGTATCCTTTCGCAAATTATGGAATGATTGTGAATTATTTAATTTAAACAAGAAAATCGGATCGACCCTATATTGTTGTTTAACCAAAGAAAGTTTTTGTGATCTTATACAGCCCGATTAATTTAGTTTTTAAAGAAGTGAATTTCCCACAATGGCCTAGTCTTACGATGTGTTCCGGTACTTGAGCTCTCGGTCCATCAGCATATCGATGCTGCACATCTGTGTAAGTAGTGATATTATTCGTTGTTTGCTTGAATGAACTGAGTTATATGATAACACCCTGTCTTCCAACTAATTTTGTTAGAATTGAATTCGACGTAAGTTCTAGCTTGACATAGCTTTTTCCTTCAGAAACAATGACAGTGATTGTTAAACTAGCAGTCATGGAAAAATAGTACTTTTCCTATTCAGAAGTAAGGAATTTGCAATTGTGGATAGAATTATTGCACGTCGTTGGATGGAAAAATAGTACTTTTCAAGAGATTGAGTACCTCTGTATAATTGCCGCAGCTTTTTGCTTGATGTGACAAGAGTAATCGTCATAATTTCCCGCCAGTACTTTCTCCAATGCGTAGTTCTATGACTTGATTTTATTGCTGGTATTTGACCAGATATAAATGCACTTTTATCTATTCTTCGGTCGTTAACGCTCGTTTTCTCAATTTTTTATCCGATTGGCTTTCCTCGAAATCCGACGGAACTTTCTCTTCTTTATCGTTATTACAGGTGTGTTTTTATTTGCTCTCCGACGAAGTTCCGAAAAGCGTCTTCAAATCCAAAGGGAAATATTTTTCTTGCGAATTTCTCCTCGGAAAACTCGTTTCATTCTCTCGTAATCACTTTAGTTACAAAAAAGATTTGCGAAGGTATTAATCCAGATTATCGAGCGATTCGTTTAGAGGAAATATCCGAGAAAACTTTCTCTCTCCGTTACGATTGCTAAAACTTTTAATTGTTTTTTTTCCAAATACTTCCGGTTAACGACTTCTTCTATAAAGTGGTATTAGTTATTCTGTTTTTGTAACATTGCATACAAAAAATTGGTGATTGTTTTTATAATTTTGAGCAATTTTAGTCTATCTTCATTCAAACATATGCGGATCCGATAGTGGCTAAGAGATCTGGAATCTCCATGCATTTATTTGTAAATAATTAGACCTGTTTTCTCAGGTGATCTGATGAAATATTAATTGTGTTTTTGTATAATCCTAGTTTTTGGGTTTTTGGATTCGGTTTGCTGACTAAGTGGTTCATTTTTTAAAATTCTTTGGCAAGCATAATTCTTTAGCATCTTGAGACGAATTCAAATTACATTCATTGATTTGGAGGAAGTTCGAATGACTTTATCATGATCTTTGATTTAGGCTATAGTCACGCCAATTGATCATCGGCCTTTTTGTATTTTAAATATTGTTGTGAGGTATTACTTATTTATTAAATAAATTAGAAGATGAAAATTAACAAAAAATACCTTAATTTCTCAAACATTAAAAAATAATTCCTTTTATTATATGCTTCTAAAGAAATATTCTCTCCATTATCTATTTTAAATTATTTATTACATTTCAACTTAAAAAATGAAACTTCAATGATCAATGTTTTAATCCCTTAAATTATATTACGAAAACATAAGAATTTGCCCATTCTTATGGCATTTTTTAGGCCAATGTTACCTCGAAAGCTGAACATTCTCTCACTTTCAATGATAGATGCTAGGGTACTAAAATTGTTATTGCGGATTAGCTCAAATTTGGAAAAAGTTTTTTTTTGAACTTCTCCACCACATAAATGGGACAATTTCCTGGTATAAAGGGAAAATCACTTCTACTTCTTAATCAAAACTTTTGTTCGTTTGCTTCTTCTTTTGTTTTATTTGCTCCTCTACATTCTTTAGTTTTTATAAGGCTAATTTAATAAATAAGCAAACAGAGATTCTCCACAATTGTGATTATTCCCAGTTCAGAACTCACTTCCTCTTGGGATTTTGAATTTTCAACATGTTCTAAGCTATCAGTTGCGTATCTCTTTATTTCTTCTACAATATTCTCGTTTTGAAATTTCAGTTAGAATCTTGGTTCCAAAAAAGATGACAAGCATAAAAACTTCTTTTATAAATATGCTGAAAATATTTTTTCGTTGATTCCTGTAATTCTTCTACTGTGACATAAATTTCAGTTAACTACTGCTCCTTGCTTTTGATAGGAATAAAAATTTGTCTCAAAAAGTTTCTTTTAAGACTTCAAAATCTGTAGAATTCTTAGTATTTTTTTGCTCATGATGTACATCACCGAATATCGAGTCTTCTTTTACTGAGGAGGAACTTCCGGATCTGAACAAGCATATATCTGCTATGCTTTAAATGAAATATTTTATATTTACAACTCCCTTTGGCAAAATATCCTACTTAATATCCTCTAATAGTTAAGCTTTTGATTTTACATTTATACCGTTTTATCTTGATCTTACCATTAAACACATCTATGAATTAATAATTTCATGACTAATGTAGCTACGATATTTTTATCGCTTTGCTAGAAAGTATTGATTCAATTGTTCTTTCTTTTCACAATAGTTCATAATATACAATTTGATCAAGGAATGATATATATCGTTCCAAAGTCCGTAATTAATTGCTAAGGTGATAAAAAAATCATTGAGTTTTATTTAGGCTGATTATAGATATTTTTGTAGCTCGCAAGGGGTAAAGAAGTAAACACAGACTGGCGGTAGCAAGATTTAAGAGGAATATACATGACAGCCTATTAGCGATAAGAAATGCGATATTACGGCTTTACGCTGTCATCCTTAAACGAAGTCAAATTTTTCGCTCCGAAGCATGGCGGGTTGCCTGATATAAAGGCATGAGAGCAGCTCTTCATAAAACCGATTGATAGGAACGGCGATGCGGAGAATGATGATTATACGCATGCGATAAATTTAGTAATCGAATAAGTTCATACGCATTTTTTTGGAACTTACTCTCGTATGAGAGTACTTACTTATTTTCATCTTCTTCAAAGCGGTGAAACTTTGTCGAACTGCAAGACAGTACGTCTAGGTCGACATCTTTGGGACGTTTATTTCTTTTAACTAAAAGAGGAATAGATGACACCACTGATGGTTGAGCTAAATTTACAAGAGAATAGTTCTTAACCATCAAAGAGAAAGATACTTTAAGAATTTCACCAGATGATAATATCTCTTTGATAGTTTATGGAGTACTCCTCTGTGAATTTAACTAAAAGAGGCATTATTTACCTTGATTTGGCCTTATTCCTATATTTCCCGGATTTGGAGTAGTGACAGTTTTCAGCAGCACATCTTATATCTTTCAACGGTTATTACTATTAATAGAAAGAAGCTATTCAGCCATCTCTTTGTTGGTTTAGCGGCAGTAAAAATGATTCGGGCAATATCGAGATATTGTGCATTGCCAAAGTTCGCGATCGATATTATTTCGCGTTAGTAGTAGAAGTATTGCTAACAGTGCTTCGACTGCATTTGTCACAAGTAGGTCTCGACCAGGAATCAAACCCAGGACAGCTTTTACCGTAGTCGAGCGTGTTACATACTTGACTATTCGATAGCCCATATTTCGCGTTAGGCCTCATGTTGAGTATTCGTGTAGTATGTATGTGATATGTACCCATATGTGTTGTATTAGGGAATTAGAAAAGGGCAGTGAAAGCTGATACATTTTGTGAAGAATTGCTACGATAAACCAGTGGGCGTTACTCGGGCGCTTCAGGACGCAGGATTGGAATCTTTGGAAGTTAGAAGATTGAAACAAAGGATTGATTTACTGGATAAATTCAGAGATGATGAAACCGATATAATGCGTCCAACATGTCACCTAGGCCGTTCTGGTACTGCAGGAAAAGTCAGGGATATAGATGCTAGAACAAATCGATTCAAGAACAAGAAATTTCTGCGAACAATACGTCAAAGTAATCGATTGAAGAAATAGAGTCATGGTGCATGCACTCCATCTCACACTCGGTAAGGCAGCGTATATGGTACATAGAAAACAGCTTTTATCTTGTTCATTAGGATTAGCACAGTCATTTTTATACGCGATTTGAAGCTGTTGGCGAATACTTTGAAAATAAAACACGTGATTATTAACCAGAATAGTAAGTATTTGGAGGGAAGAATCAGTCTCTTTTTCAGGAACGGTCCTCGTATAGAACGTGTTCATTTCGATCCGTTAAGATATGCACACGTAAATGGCTCCGACGATAGCGAATATTTAGACTCCCGCACCCGGAACGAATGAACCGATGCGATGAGAAAAGCTCCTCCAACCCGAAGAGAAAACCCGCAAGCCATTCGAATGCAAATATTGGAGTTTGAGCGATTCCACGTCCCCTCCTAATCGCGCCCTGACGTCGAAGGAAGAAATCCGAACGGGAAGCAAAAGGAAACGGTCAATGGAAGGAAATGCGGACGAAGAGGAGGAAAAGTGGAGTTGGAAACAGGAATCTTTGGAAGGAAACGGAATATTAACAGGACAAGATTGATGCATTAGGGAAGCGGAGCAAGGAGGAGAAAGTGGTTGGGCTGGAAGGAGGGACAAAGGCGTCCAATATTTCATGTCGTTTGCATTATTCAAGGACGCAGCCTAGACTCTCTTCTTTTCCCAACGTTTCGGATGTTCGTAGTGTGGGGGAGGCATTGACCATGGGGAACTGGAGGAAAGTTTCAGAGCCGAGTTTGGATCGGAATGGCTTAAAAGTATAAGGAGAGGAAATCGCAGGTATATTCTTTCTTTAATTTTTCCTCCCCTCAAAGTGAGACAATGAAAAAGCACTTAAGAATTTATGAAGAAAATGGAAGGTGGCCTCCGTTAATCCCTCTATCGGCGTCGTTCGGAAGCATTCCTCGGTAAGGCCGGAGCTAATTGATTCTTATCCCAGATTTCACGGCAGAGAGCGGGATGGAGTGAATTGTTGAACAAATCGTTTGAATGGAAGAGCGATGGTGAGGGCGATAATGGAGGTTTAAAATAAGGGACGTAATGAATTTCCCATTTTGGGATGATGGGGAAACGTAGATGCTTCCATTTTTGAGTGATTAATTACGTTGGAATCCGTACGCCTTTTTATTCGCGATTAGAAGTTTTTTTTATTTTCAATATATTTTAATTATTAATTTTATCTTAAACGTAGTAAGTGCATATTTTAAATGATTGAAATTTATGGTCGTATTTTGAATTTTCGAAATTTATCGTACCTTCCGCCAAATACTTTTTACATTCTCTTTAGGCTTGATTCTATTGTAGATTTAATTTCAATATAGCCGTTAGTTCCTCATTTTACTATTATAAGCAGAGTTACATCAAGATACGTATATTAAGGATACAGAATAAATTGCCTTTTCAACTAGTTTTATGCTTCGTAAATTTAATTCGAAAAGATTTAAAGGGATTATTAGAAAGAGCTTAATTGAAATTTCTCGCTATGGTGATTGGTTTCTTTTATGGTAAATATTTTCAATCTGTCATCGAATTTCTTCGGAATATCTGTTTAATTGTATCGATTCATCTTTAAATCAAGCGGAGTATCTTCCATGAAACATTGATACGGTGGTATCCGTTTTCCTTTCAGATTTTCTTGTAAAATCTTTTCATTTTTAAATATAAATATCGAAAATTCTTTGCCAAGTATTGATAATTTTATATCTATTACGGTTCTTGCTCTTTTAAGTCTTCCACTAAAACCGATTCATCTATTTCTTCCCCTGGAATATTTATTTCGACGTATAACCTTGGGAAGAATATTTAACCGCATTATATCGAAGAAAAAATATTTAATTGGATTTCTTACTGTGACAAATAGCAGTTTTCACGCTATTGGATGTGATAACAATCGAGGGAAAAACATCAACGAAAAAAGTGCCAATTTACCCTGAGAAACGACTTCCCAGTTTTTCACAATTAACCTTATCGATAAGAATGCGAGAAATGTTTCTTATCGAAGACCACAGGCTTTCTATTTTCACTTCGATGAAGTTCGGAGACAAATAAAACGCGAGCCGCGTATTTGAGTGGAAGGAACAAGGGAGAAGGAATAAAAAATCCCTGGGGGAAATATGTTGCTTTTCGCTTTTTTTAAGAGCGAAAGAATTTTGAGAAGATAAGAGGAAAGTAGGAGAGCGGATCACATACACTCTGTGTCCAAGGAAACGGAAATACTCTCTAGAGCATCAATTTCCACAAACCTCTCCCTTCTCTCCATCCCCCTTTTCTATAAGTTATACGTTCTCCTCTCTCCTTCTCCTCAATTCCACTTCCTTCTCAGCCCCCACTTCTTTTCCTCCTCCTGACTTTCTGCTATCTTCATCCTATCTTGCCTCAATTTCTACATTAAAATAACTTCTTTTCTTCTTTATAGTTTTCTCCAAGCTTCGCTGCGCTCTCTTAATTCCTTCCTGTCTGACTTCACCTTATTTTTTTCTCGCATACTACGGTAGCAGTTTTTCCAAATTTTCTATTTTCTTTTACTCGAAGTTTCTTGCGCAATATATAGCAATGATCTTCTGTGCCAAATTGTATTGATACAACTACCAGTGTCTGTAGTTAATTAAATTTGGTTGAAGGAAACGAGATACAGCTTTTGCTTTATAATTAAGTGTTCCTGATTGCCTAACTCTTCTCATCGATTTCGGATTCTGTATCACCCCGTTTTCTATATACCAGTTTTTACTACCACAGTTCCTTCTTTTTCTTTCTCATTAAATGATATCCTAATTCCATTTCATTCTCTTAAGACTTTAAATGAAATTTCCAATCGAATCCGAATTTCAGTTAACTACTATGAATATTACAAATATAAATGTATATACTACATATTAAGAATTTGTAAATAGGTGTGGACAATACAGTCATAGGAATCAATCGAAATATACTCTTTTAATCAAATGATTTTATGAAGTAATTAAAATTGAAACTATTTTAATATTTTAGAAAATTTTGTTAACTTTCAATTTTGTTAAATGTTTTTGTTTACCATGTTTGTGAATTTTACGTTTTCTTTATTTTATATATTCCCCTACTTGTCCAACATTTCTTTTCTATTTGTTTATTTCTCCTTTCCTAGCTTCTCTTTAACTTCGCAACATTTTTACTGCCGTTTCTTCTTTTCGCCCCTTATTTCTTTCCTCTTTTACTCTACTTTCCTCCCCTTTTTCGTTCCTCCCTTCTGCTTCTACTCGTCCCTTACTTTGAAATTCCTCTTTCGAAATGCCTCATCCCTTTACTTATTCTCAGTCCTCCTCTCTTCCTCTTTCCACTACCCATGTCTTCTTTCATCTGGTCCAGTATACCCGCTCTTTCTCTATTCCTCTCTTCTCTCGTTCCTCTACTTTCACATTTTTATTCTTCCCGCACTTTAGCTTCTCCTCCACAAAGCCGCTCCATTCCATTTTCTTCCACGTCTTGCCTCGCCTTCACTTTTTCATTTTTATATTCCGCCGCTCGCTCTTCCCTTTGATTCCTTCCTTTTTACCCCTTCACTTTGCCGATTCTGCCTCTATTTCACTCCCTGGACCTGGTCAATGTCTTCCTATCCTTAGTATCCGTTTCACGTCCATCTTTTATTACCGGATTCTATTTCCTCACTTCCTTCCCGCAAGCTATCGACTTTCCTCTTCCTGATATTCGTCAACTCTCCTTCCTCTATCTAAGATCCTGTTTCATCTTCTCTATCCTTTCCCTTTCCGATCCGCTCTCTTCTCGTAATTCTGATCCTCTCCTTGATCTGCCATTCCACCAAGTCACTTTCCTCTTTACTTCCTATATTTCGTTACCTCCCGTCTTTCTTTCTTTTACGTCAAACCTTGCCGTCATCTTCTTGCTTTACTCTCCTGTTCCATTTATTTATATTGGAGCTTCTTCTACGAAACATCTCTCTGACTCTTTTTTATGGTATTTATCGTTTCCTCTTTTATTTCCTTTCCTTTTGGCTTCCGCATTTTTCTTATTTTCGCAATGCCCTCATTTTGTTTTATTATTCAAATCTTTCTGTCTTTTACCTTCCTTTTATCTTGCTACTTTATTTTTTTTTGATTCTTCACCCCAACTAGTATTACTGTTTACTCATAGCTATTTACAGCTTAACTTTACCATTTTCCTAAGCATTTCCATTGTAATCACTTATCCAATGGAAAACTGTTTTCAGTATTTAAGAAATGTAGTATGCATGAGTCTTCTATCGCCGCTAGTCTTAGTGTCCCTAGACTAAGGTCAGTTGATGGCTTACATACTTGTCCCTTAATTCGTTATTTTATGTATTTACTTCTACAGCTGAGGTCATTCGCACATGGGCTACTACCGATAATTGAACGCGGAATTGCTTTCAGTGAAAGCGAAGATGACTGTACGAGGCACCTCATGTAAACAATAATGTTTTTTAAATGTACGATATCTTGAGCGAGTTATCAATAAACACATCGTACTTGTGTTATCTCATATTCTCCTGTCTTGATATTCTATAAAAGGTCTGATATCAACCCAATTCAATGCGTTATCCGTGACAAATAGTGTTCTTTCGCTTATCCACTGTTCGAGTTTTGTAAGTACGTCACGTAATATAGTCGTAGCATTCAAAGCGGAAAAGGGAAAAATTGCTGCACCTCGGCCAAAGTTAATGTCATTCACCAAACGATGATTTTAAGGACTACAAATTTCGTGGAAATTGGAGCCAATTTGGCTGCACTCTTCAAAGACGCCCTTTAATTCTCCGAAGTAGTCATTTCCTAGGAAACCTTTTCTTTTGTGTCACCATCGATCTTCTCCGTAATATAATGATGCCTAAGTTCTATTCACATTGGTCAGCAAAACATATCCCACAGATAGACTTATAAACTTCTGTTTGCGCCGTTTCTGATCTTCGTTGAGTTTTCCCTTGAAAAATCATGGGCGTTTTGATAAATAAAGACAGCATCCTGTTCCGAGAAAAAGATTTTTCTGCTGTTAAGAATGTCATAGCCAAAATTCTACTCATCACAGTCTCTACCTTCTTTTCGAATGGGTATTATGAGATTCGATCAACTCTGCTTTCTCATCGTTTTTATTTGCCTAACAATGTCTGGAAATCCTTTCATTATCCGGCATTAATATTTCTGATGAGGGCATCTTGACGTGAAACGTTCTCTTCTGAAGGCTACCGCGTTTTATTTATTCGGTTCGGCGAAAACGTTTTCCAAATCATTCTTCCATTCTGTTACCCTTCATTCGATTGGACGAAGTCTTTCGTTTCATCTGATGTATAATTTTTTGGAAACCTCGAAAGGTCGACATCTTAGAAACTTTCCACAAAAACTCGACAGATACTGATTGATATTTTCTCTTAAATTAAAAATGATGAGATCTAGTCGCAATAAATTTGACAGAAGTATTGTGTGAGTTGTCAGATTATATTTCGTTTCCCGAACCATATTCTGACGTTGACATGATTAACTTGTTCATATGAACCGCAAATAGATAGATAGATAGACCCGTTATTGGCGAGGTAAGACCCATGTGGGCCTCTCTTCCATCTAACCTCATACTTCATTCTGATACATACAAAATATAATAATAACTAAAAGAAAGGGTGCGGTGTGGGGAAAAACCATTGCAACTGAAGGTTGACGAAGAAAAAACCCATTTTGCGGGAAAACACCCACAGAGAAGAGGGGTTAAAAAAAACGCGAAAACCCAGCAAATGCATATAAGGACAATATTTCATACAATAAATTTAAGATAGCTATGAATTGGATTTATTGAGTCACTCTTCAAAGTCATGAACGAGCTGTGCTGTAACTCGTCGTGGCGACGTAAATGCATTGCTGTCGTTGAATAATATCCGTGAACTAAAATGTGATTTCCTGAGTAACTCCCTTTGAAGAAGTCCTTAACAAATATCGGACCTCATTCCTGGAGCTTCCTTAATGGGGGTCTTACAATCTCCGGCGCACTTTATTACTCTCAAGTCTTTCCGAATTGATGGCACTTGCCCTTAAGAGCATGTTAAATAGGGAGAACGCATCGACGTCAGTACCGAGTTTGAAATGCTCTCGGAAAGGGTTTTTCTCGCCAAAAGGAGACTCAAATTATTCTTGTAAAGTCATGGTAACCCATAAAATTTAGCTGAACTATTTTTACAACTTTATAGCCATGAAACCTTGGAAGAAATGTGTACTCTATAAGGTAATAAATTAGAGCCAAACTAATTTATTTGAAACTGGGTTGATGAATCCCATTCTTGTCTACGACTTTTAAGGGCCTCATCATTTCGTTTAAGAAATTTATTTATTCTTCTACTTATAAAGGATAGAAAGTGCTTTCGGTCCAAAATCTTGTATACTTGTACTTGTATAGGATACTCATAAAAGTGATAATTCATAAACTTTTATTTAGGTACTGAAAATTATTCAGAAGTAGATAAATATTCTTAATATTTTAAATTTACACGATTTGCAATAAACTTGATCCTTTCTATTTTTCGTATAACGTATGATTTTATATTTTTTTCTCTATAAGTAAGGAAGATAGGGGGATCTTAATCTAAAAAACTAGTTTTTTTTCTTTAAGATTAAGATTAAAGTGATGCTGTTTTATGGATTTTCTGTCATGGCTTTGAAAGGTTTGGTTATTTGCTCCATTTCGCCTTTTAAATCCGCCACGTATACAAAACTTACTATGCAAAAACATCTGCAACCGAAATACGCTGTGAAATGGAGATATAGTAGATTTGGCGATAGTACCATTCGTAGCCATGGAGAACTATTGCGTTAGGGATAAAAAAAACGATGTAATCTGGTGAAAATGTGATGTAACAAAAATCCCGGATATATCCGAGGATCTCGTCGTAGAATTCAGAGGGGATTTTCATTGCAGCAGCTGAAAGGAACCGAAGTCGCGATTCTCGGATATTCTATACAGATAAAAAAGGAGAAAGTATATGGAAGAGGGGGACGAGTAAAATAGGGAACTTAAAGGTTATTCGAGAGGAGAAAAGGCTGATATCAGACAAAAAAGAAGAAGTTATGAGATAGGATCTTTCGCCATACGAGGGACTTTTCATCTTGCATCCGATCGTCTCCACCGCCTTTTTCATTATTTCTTGAAACATCGACTTTCTTTCTTCTTTTCTGCCCTTACATGTCCTCTTTCGTTCTACCCGTCCTTTCATCGTAGATTTAGTTCTTAGGGATCTCCTTCCTTCCCAACTTTCCCTCAACTCATTTCGGACCGTTTTTTCACCTCTCTCTTTCTGAGCCTTCCGAGCTTTCCTTAGTCTTTCTCCCTCTCTCAGTTCATCGTTTGCTTTTCTTCCCGCGGACTTTCATTTAAGATCATCTCTCTTCCCTCGCTGCTGCAAGGCATTAATTCCTATTTTCTTTCCATGTCTATGTCGTAGACTATGCTCATGAATGTATCTCGCTCTTCATTCCGCGGTCCCTATTGATTAAGTACGCAACCACTCCCGCTTGCTTTTGCCCTTCCGTGACCCTTTTAGCGTAGCCAAATTTATATTTAGTCTATTTATCCTTATTTGAAAGCTTTTAAGAGATGCTTGGTGGAACTTAACCGCCTTGAACACGTTTTGTGTTCTTCCTTGTCCTTGAAATACTTGTTTACTCAGAACTTTGTTATATGTGTATTTATTTCTCCGTTTTAATTGGTGCAAGTATTTCATGAAATCCGTATATGCAATCAAATGAGTATTTATGATAATATAATTCATTATACGAGCTAACATTTGCACCCATTACTGCTCAATATTTATTAAGGTATCTAAATTATATTTAATCTTTATGCGCAAGTGTATTTTGCATATAAACCAACGGCATTGATGTAAATAGACATCAAATATGAGTTGTCAAATATTTAGCTGTCTACCGAAGTGGTCTGGACATGTAAGACAACCGTTTGTCCGTGTTAGAGTAAGGTTCACGATGACGAAACATGAAGCAATAGTCAAATTCTTAAGATTTCGTGCTTAAACTCTGGCTGTCAAAGATTTCGTTTTATCTTTCGTCTCCGTTTTCACAACTTCTCAGATTTCCGAGCTGTAGTGCACCGGAAAACCTGCGTTTTACTCTCTTTGAAATCAAGTAGTGGAGGCAAGACCAAGTAAATTGAGCTCAAACTTCCGTTGAAAGAACGTACGCGAATATGGAATGCCTACCGCACAGCCCTTTTGTTATATTTTCCAAAGAAAGGAGGGTCAAATATCTTCGTCCCTTTAGGAATCTCTCTCTCTTATTTGTAAGGGATTCGCCGTATATCTCATTGTAAATGTTTTTCTATATTTTTCCTAAATTTCTCATTCCATTTGCATATGCTCGATAAATTTTATTTATAAGACACTATTCTTCCAGTAGGTTTCTTCTTTTGTTGTCTACATCTGGTGCCTCTCCCTGTATCAACCTACTGCAAGATTTTTTATAGAAAATTATGTCTCTTTAAAATGTTCTGCTGAATTTTCTGGTATTAATCTATGCGAAACATTGACTGTTAAATACCAGGCGGGTAGCTGAAGATTTATTAAGTTGTTGAGACTGTAAGATTTATATCGATAACACTTGAATGACTGCTGAACATTAATTAATTAATTCTCGAAATCGTTTTATAAAACTTAAGAATTATTTTCATCGAGTAACTTTTTTCTGCGAACGTTTCCATTAAATTATGTGTATTTGTTTTAAAATATTATCTTCAAATCATAAACATTACCATAAAATGTTGATGGATGAACTATTTACTATGTAGAGTAGCCTCCAATTGCGGATTACAGTCCAACCAATTCTGTTTCATTAATGAAATGATGTACGTAAAAAATTCATCGAAAGGTAACATGGCTTAGACCCAAGGAAAGGAAATTGAAGGCATATGGTGTAGTAATCACAGCGCAAGTCCCAGGATGATCCCTTGCGGTAGATAAGAGTATGAGGTGAGAGTGCTTTCTCCAGCATCTACCATTCTCCCTTTCTCTTCATCTCTCTCATGAAGACACTCCCAGAGGCTTGTTACGGCCTTCCTCCCACCCACCTTTCTAACCAGCTCCTCTTGATTGTGGGGCCCATCCGCATTTACGCATCCTCGCATTCCCTTGTTCCTTGAGCGATATCCCCTCAAACACCACCTGTTTTGCTTCTGCCATAACGATATGATCTCGATTCCTTCCCTATTCGTAATTGCGCCATCAATTTGTGCTCCCCCCTTCTGGCCGTTTAGCGCCCCCGTGTTTCGACCAATGCTTGTCTCATCCATTATCCTTGCTCGTAGGAGGTATTCGATCTCGACGGTGAAGTTCTCTGTTCTAATCTCACGTGATTGCGCAATCCTCAGGTTACGTTTGATTTAATGATCAATACTTTCGTATTATTGTTGTGTCAGAATCTACATCTACATAACTATGCAAGTCATGCAAGTCCTGCAAGCCATCTTAGGGCGTGTGGTAGGGGGTTGAAGTACGAGTTTATTGCAGAATTCAGCCTCGTAAGAGCTATTTCGATCAGTATACTGTGACCGTAAAGATGGACTAAAATTTTCTGCTACGCAGCTCGTACATATTCGCTGGTTTTCTTTCCTGTAGAGCGAAGTCAATCCTATAGTTTTCGCTAAGCATTAATATAACATTTTCTGTGTTATAAAAGATTAATTTAGTCTACTGAGTGCATTATTTCTATTCAAAATATGATGGTGTATTGGGTGTACGAGGAGGTTAGAATAATTAGCGTACACTAGAAAAATTCATTACACTCATAGCAAAGTAGCATGGAAATCAGTATCGCAAAATTACAGCAGATGTAAGAATGATAGATATGTATCGTAAGACCTCCTATTTGAGATAATCATAAGTCCGTTGTAACCAAAGTATCCTCGTAAGTGAAATGTGACCTTAGGTCAAGAATTTTCCATGTGATTCGCTCTGTATCAGGAAATATTCTCGTTCCTGATTTATAATTTAATGTTTACCTGTAAAAAACGGAAATAAATGCCATAATAATCGGAGTTTGTGGTATTTGGGGTTTAAAGTTGCGATGTGTATTCCCCGCATAGTAATACTAGTATTGTTGAAAGTGCTTCGACAGCGAGGTCATATCGTAAGTAGACTCCTACACTTTCGCACCGGGAATCGAACCCGAGACCTCTTTTACCGAAGTCAAACGCGTTGCCCTCTTGGCTATGCTGGAGCCCCTATTTTTCAAGTAAAAGACCTGTTTAACTTATTATTTTGTTCGAATATTCACATCAATAGGAATATAAATTGATTCTAATGCAATTTAGTAACATCTAATAAAAGCGGTTAGCACGTTTATAACTTAAAATCTCTCACAATCTGTTGTTACCATCTCCTCTTCCTCTGAACTACGATCCCCCCACATCCAATAGTGCTATCCACCGAAGCAATTTTCCTTCTCATCCTCGCAGCTTTTCTTTTTATCCCGGTTACTTCTGCTCCTCTATTTTCTCACGGGATGAGAAGCGGTTCGCGGGAATTACTAGCGTGTTACGCGGTCGAGAGATTCTCTCTCCCTTAGAGGGAGATACTGTTAGCTACGTTTCTCCCTTCCCTCCACTATGCCGGCAACTCTCGAGCTACGGAGACGTTCCTTTTTATGCTAATAAATTCTTAAATAAATGGCAACCCGCAAAATGACATGCTTATAGCATCGAATATTACTGCGAAAGTTCTAGGATTGTTGCGTTCTTTCCCCCGCCGAATTGGTTATTAAGTTCGTAGGAAATTTACGAGGCAAGGTGAAGTATTAAGAAACGAAATAAATATTCATAATCGGGTGATTTTGATATCAAAGATCTCTGGAGCGGCAGCTTGTTTTCGATACTAAACATCCAATTTTGTAATTACGGAACTCTTTCTACGTCAGTGGTTTTCCGCCTCTAGCGATTTCCCTCTGAAAGAGAATTTTGTGTTTTCCGAGGCGGGAACACAAACATATGGAGATTTTCTTGCTGCATGAAGCAGGCAGAGATTCAATTCAAGATAATGACTGCTCACCTCCCAGTTAAATCTATGTCGCATTCGTTTTACTGAGGTATTTCGGCGGAAAAAGAAACATGGAAAGAGTTGAAGTGTCTTATTTTCTTTGATTTTGCATTAGAAGAAATTGGGAAATAAAGACATGCTGAATATCATAAATACTCCATACGAGTAGATAGCCCGTTGGAATAAGATTGGTAGTAAGGTTCCCTTCGGTATATACTGGAATTATCTGCTAATAGAGAAAACACTGGTTTGTAAAACCGAAGTACATTTCCTCTATTAGCTCAGAAACAAATTGAATGTTTTTACCAATTAAATTAAATTAAATGCTTAAAGGAGTAAATTATTTAATGGATGCCCTGAAATGTTATCACTGTACCCAATTTACCTCATGGACGTTACTGTTTATAAGAATGTTTTTTTTTTATTCTTATAGTATGATACTGCTCTATTTTCATCGTTTGTCACGACCATTATTAATTTTATTTTTTTCTTTTCTCTTATAGGTAAGTACCATTTTCTGCCTATTCCTGACTTTTAACAAGGGCTCTGTAAGTATGCCAAAGTCTATTACTGTATCTTTAATGAATAGGTTTTAATTATTAATGAGCACCCTCTTTAGTGGTACCTGAAGTATACGATAAAGCGGATGGATAAGTTTGAGCTCTGTTGGAAGGCTTTGTTTTAAGCCCTGATAAATCTTATAAAAATTCTCGGCTTTCAGATTCTCAGAAAAATGGAATGCTTGCAACGGTAACATTGCAAGGATATTTTAAAAATCAGTAGGATAACTCTCTTAAGCGACAGAGTAAACTAAAAATTACTTTAGATTTTTTTTTATATTCCGTTCCGAGAATATTATCAGACAGGTTTGATAAAAATTTTATTCCTTACTCATTTTATTTTTATTGCTCTATATCGGGAATAATTTTAATATTAATTTTTATTTTTGCTCCTGTGGTCTTTTGAAAATAATCATGAAGTGTGATACCATGGCAGTGGGTTAGATGACAGAAGAGACTGAGTAGTTCGAAAATGTACTTAATAAAGGTGCTATCTATTTTAGTTGTAAGTAGTTTAGTAGAATTTATAGGAAGTAACTGACCTAGCGACTTGATTCATTCCAGGAATCGTTATTTTCGGCCTTGACTTTTCTCATTAAAAAGCTGCGCAACATTCATTCTCCGTTACGTTTGATGGTTAATACCTGTTGATGTATTTACTTGGCAATAGGGCTAAGTGGGACTCTTTGATAATTGCCAAACTTTCCCTGTGTCGCTAACTTGTCCCAGTTCATTACTTACTTTTCTCTCACTGCTGTGTTCCTTCAATGCTACTTCGACCATTAGATCCTTTCGCTTCAGCAAGCGTATTTAATTGCTGTCTTATTCCCTCTATCACTTCCAATTTTCTTTTCCCTTTGGGACGAACTTCGCTGTTAGCAGTTATGTCTTTAAATAGACGAGTCTTAAAGTAAGAAAAGTTGATTCTAACTCTTTAGGCGACTTTTTTTGCGCCTCTGATAAACATACCTTTAAGATACTATTTCTACAAAGAATATGGTCGTTTTTAGTGTTTATTTCTTCAAAGATACCTTTCCTTTTTACACCGCCCTCAAAGTTCTCTTTTTGGCTGATGGTTCACTCTTGTTAGGGTAAAATTTCACTCATTTGCTAATGAAGTCAGATGACGATAAACCTTCAAATTTTCAACGAAGAAATGGGAATCCCAGAGAAACCCTGAATTGAGTATAGAATTTATTTTTCGATTGTTTCCGTTCAAATTCAAATAAAAAATATTTTATCGTAATATAAAAAAAAACTTCGAGTAATCAGGAAAGTTTTCGATGAAGGTAAATGGTATTTTCTCTATCATATTCATTTATTTTTTTACGCTTATTTAAGGAGTTTTCATCAGTTTTATTCATCGAATTAGATGTGACTCAGCAAAACTGTTTGTAATTTATTAACGCAAACATTTGAAAGGGTTGTGCGTATAATGCTGAATTTGATAAGAGTTGCCTCTGATACTGATTAGAACGGAGAATAGAAAGCTTGATTGAGTATGTTATTGAGACCTACGGTCTAAATATACACTGAAGTAGTATTTAACTATGAAGGATAATATAACATTGAAACATGCAAAATTTTGAGGTATACGTTTATCAACATCTTAATTCATGAAATTATGAAAACGAGAGGAAGATTGGGGCTCAATGTTTCTTGCAGAAATCCTCAGCCATATTTTATAGCAGTATTTCGTATCTGTCTCACTTATCTTATGTATCCTTCCTTCTCCGGTAATCATCCGGTCTCCTCTTCCCCTCGAATAACCATAATCTCTTCCGTTTTCTATTCATTTCCTAAGCCTGATATTCGTAATTCAAATGTTGCGGAACGAGAGGTTCCATTGCCTCGCGCATTAAATTCCCTATCTCAGTGTCATTTTGCCGCTCACGCAAACAGTCTGCTCGTTTCCTTTCCTCTCTCATCCCATTCCTTATATAAATCCCCTTCTTTCTTCCCTCGAACATCTTTCCCATTCAGAATGCATGCGCGCGCAGATGGGAACACCTGGACAAACATTTGCCACCTCGCTCTTTTTTCTCCATCTCATGTCGTACATCGCTGCTTTGTCTTCACTTCGTTACGTCTTCTCACTTCCCATCTCCATGCAAGTTATCCCATTTGTTTTCCCCTCTGTCATTCCGATCTCTGCAGCTTTTCATCGCCCGTGAAGATGGTTTATAAGCCACTGGAAGCAGAGGGGCATGTTTGCGTGATTTAGACCACTTAAACGTTTCTCCCTTTTGACTTAGTTGAGCTTCCCGGATGACGGCGTGACAGAGCTGCGGAATTTCGTTCCAAGATAAGCTTGAGAATTTGCATTATTTCTCTTGGCCTACTTTTTTCATCTCCATTTACTCGCGAAATTTTGCAGTGTTGCGTAATCAACGGATAGTCTTCGATGATGCCGTTCTCTATTGTGTCCATGAATAATTAATTTTCCTGAAAAGTAGCTCGGATGTTTACTTTTGTGTTTAATATCTGAAAGGATTCGACCCTCATTTTCATAACATTTGATCTAAGAAACGTTAATACTGGCGAGATTATATTGTTTACAGAGATGAGTATTCCTTTGTTCTCGGCATCTCCTTTTAAAAACGGTTTAATTACACTCCCTGAAAGCTGTATGAAGTTTGGACTGTTATGAAGTAGAATGTCTTTGTTTCTATCATTCCGGTGAAATATTGATGTTTAATTAGCTTATATCCGCTAGAGCTGTGCGGTAATTACCTTTAGCTTGTGATATGTTAAAGTTGAAAAGTATGCTTCGTTTAGTGATGCGTGAAAAGTAAAAATAGCCACCCTCCATCGTGCCTTCCCCTTGTGGATATTATGTCTGACTTCAGTATCTTCTCTTTTGTGCTCTGAATGTAAAGCCTGATTTAACTGGAAAGGTATTTCGTAGTTCTCAATATAGCTTTGATGATAGATGAGAAGAGGAAAGTTATCCCTATAAAAACCCCTTTAACAATGTGCGAAGGTAGATGTTTCAGAATGTGGGAAGATGTAAAGCTTTCCTTCTCGGAGGAAGATTGAAGGTTAATCACCTCTGTCTTAGGCGGAGGTCTAAGTGGTTCCCCTAATGTCCGAGTGTTCGAATGGCACTGAAATAATCGGCCAATTTAAACAGACCCCGAGTCATGGCACTCGGAAGCCGATCATCCGAAGGAAAGTGTCGAAAATTGCAGAGCCCTTCGCACCATCGGAATCCTCTCCTACTATCCTATTCTCTTTCGACGCAGCCTCATTTCTATAATGGCGAGATCGTTCCTCCCCAAAAGACCTTTTTCGAGAGAAGCGTCAGCTTTCCCCCGCTTCTCCCCACTACGAGAGGATCCCGAGAATTTTTTTCGGATTCATAAAGGAAGTCGACCTCTCTTCGCACTCGGCGGGGTGCGGCTTGACAAATGCTCTGGGATGAAGTGTTATTCGAAGCCGCAAAGCAGTCGCGATAAACGGCGGGAGATTGAAACGGGGGCATTGAGAGGGATGCCATATACGAAGAAAGAAAGTGCGGGATTTGTGAAAGAGATGGCGATAAAGATTGCGGGGAACTAAAAGGGGAGTGAAAAGGGAGGTTTTTAAAGGTATGTTTTGGCGGGAGGCAGAGGGCTGAAATGGGGGATAAGAGATAAGAGCTGAGAAATTGTTGGAAACCGTCCGGGTGGAGGGAGGAGATGGATAGAGGCAGGATTGAAGAAGTGGGAAAAAAAGGTAAGGGAAGAGTTCCCTTTTATTTTTCTTCTTCTTCTCCGGGACAAGGGCGCAATGCTGAGGAGAATGGAGTGGGCGGGTTTTGTGAATGATGGCTTAACTGGGCAAGGGAAGGCACCGACTTTCAAAAAACATCTTTCCCCGAGAAGGGGCGGGGAGAAGTTTGAGTACGGGGTACGTGCTCTCGGTGGGTGATTTCGGTTTCCGAGTTTTCCTGGAGGGAGAAGAGTTTCGCTACAAGTGAAGTGGCTTTTCCCATGCCTCGAGAGTGCTTTTATTTCGTAGAGAGGGCGTTTTTGGGTTCAGCTAGAGCATTAATTATTGCGAGGGAAAAACTCTAGGGAGCCGTGCCCCTGTGAAAGGAATATAAGCTATCTACAGGTTGGAAAATATCATCAAAACTTGGGTAATTGTCTATATGTGATGGGTTTGTGCAGGGAGTTGTAAAGTGTGCTTATAAAGAGTAGGTAAAATATTGCATTCTGCTCGGTGAAATTCATTGTCGAGGTTATTTAGGGAGTAATAAAGAATCTAAATGTATCTATACACCCACCTCTTAATACACGTACATAGTGTGAAGGTCAGGGTAACAGAATTATGTCCTATGACAGTCTCAGCCTCATAGCAATTTGAAGAAATAACGAATTTAATGTATCTATACACCCACCTCTTAATACACGTACATAGTGTGAAGGTCAGGGTGACAGAATTATGTCCTATGACAGTCTCAGCCTCATAGCAATTTGAAGAAATAACGAATTTTTCAGCCATTAAATTTTAAATGCAGAGACGAAGCCTATTTACTTTAAACTTTCTCATGGAATTAAAAGTAATACGAGTTCAAATGTTTTATTGGAATTTACGTTCATAGGAAGAGAATTTTCCGAGTGGAATCCGTTTATCTTATAAATAAACAGATTTTGAGGTTTAAGTAATATTTTACCTTTCATTCGCGACGTTTTGACGTAAAATACTATTACAACCTATGCATCAAATCTCTTTGAGGTAAGGATTAGAAAGGGAGGTAATGTATACTTCTCGCAAACCTTTCTACGAAATCGCTAATGTAACGCATTTGAAAATCAAATTACGGACCGACTTTAAAAAGAGGAAATCATATTTTTTGTGAATGTTATTCAAAACTTACTGCGCCATAGTGATGTAGAAACTCAGAAGAATAGTTTACGATCCATAAAAGACGGTTTCCGGGTGCATATAAAAAAGGAAATGAAACAGTACTTCCTTCAGCGCAGCGTAGAGAAGTACATGATATGCCTCACAACAAGGAAAAGGAAGTGGAAATAATCTCGGAATTTTTCTTTCTTTTTTTAAAAATAACTAGACTTCTTTTTAAGTGCGTGAAGGGAAGTTTTTCCCGGATTCGTGGAAATGAGTGTGACGCCATATAAGAATGAAGAGGGAAATATAATGGCTGCGTGTAATGGAAGCTCTTTTAAGTGGTACCATTAAAAAGGTAGGAGAGGATGTGGGATACTCCAAGAGCTGGGAGAGAACTGAAGGATCGGATGGCGATGGGAAGGAGGAAGAAAAGGAACGGATGAACTGAGCAAATGGGAGAGTTAGAAGAGCTGTTTGGGAAGGATGGGAACGAGGAATGGAGGAATTTCCGGATTATTTTTCACTTTTCTTTCCATCTCCTGTATTATTATGCCTAAATCAAAGTGTGTGCATACGTAAAAAGAAAGCATTAGGAATAATAACGCGATCTAGGGTTCTGGCGCGCATTCATCCGTAGTTTCTTATTTCGGATTATAGCGAAACGACCCCAAAGGACGTGGGTGTAAAATATTGAATAAACGGTTTTATGGCCTGTGAATTTAGTGTGCTTTTCATATGCTTCTTTTCCAGGCCTGAATTTATGTCAGCGAAAGCAATGCCCCGGAAAAGCCCGAAGGAGTGATAGTGTCGAAGTGTACGCGAAATCCTTTCTTTATTTTCCGAAAAGAAGGTTATCGTCCCTTCCGCTTTTGAGAGGGCCGTGCCTTGGCTAGCGAAGCTTTTACGAAGTTGTATCGCGCGATGGATCCGCATTAGTGTTGAATCATATTATGCCCTCGGATACTCACCATCACGAATGCAAATTAGCGGGAATTTTTTTGATGGAAAAGTTTTCAGAAACAAAGGCAATAATTTTTGCTAATTACGTGATTATCTTTTCAAAATATACGTTGACTGTATACAAGGGCTCATGAGGACGATAATGATCTGCATTTGCCTTTAGCTCGAATAAAGTCGCGGCCTTATCTCGTATACATCAGCAATTCATTAAGTTCTTTGCTGCGACGTGATGATGTAATATTTTCGCATTACATTTATCTGCTCGAATGATGGTTTAGTATTGGGTATACATATTTTAGTTAGCTATGGGGTATTATGAGATAATTTAAAGAAATTATAGTATAAAATTCTGTCTCTATATTCGGATCTAAGGTTTAACGTAATTTCATTTTTGCTTCAACAACTATCGTTTATAGGATAAGATCATTAGAATATCTATAGTAAAACTTAGAGCTTTTTCCGATAGTTTCAAATGGAATTTTACCAAACAAATATCAGCCATGGTAAGGTTTGAAAGGTCCCTCTGAAAATATTGACTGCTAAATCATGCGTGAAATTAGGAGAAAATTCTTCATAAAATCTTTTCTCAGAATATAAATGTTTACACTTTCTCATGTATTCTATTAAATTCTTGTTTGTTATTAGAGAAGCATTTAAGAGACCCTTAGAAGTTTATGCTTGTTATTGTACGAAGAAAATCGATTGAAA
The DNA here is from genome assembly GCA_000376725.2 of Ladona fulva. NCBI lineage: Eukaryota > Metazoa > Arthropoda > Insecta > Odonata > Libellulidae > Ladona > Ladona fulva. The sequence continues at coordinate 1,590,006 of KZ308154.1, read as the reverse complement.
TTACAGATGAAATCTATTGATTCAGAAAGAGCTTTTACATTATAATCTGAAGTGTGTATTTTGGGTACTAACATATGTATGTATTATCTTAACTGGGTGAAATAACAAAAAATGAAGTAGTTATTGGAAGTATTTGAATGAAATGAAATTGTACTTTGTCAAAGCTTTCTAATCATCGAATTAAATAAGGTTTGAAACGGAATTATTTTCTGTGATTTTATCGTTCTTGATAAGAAATCCTAATTTTAGTCGTCTTTACAGCTCAAAAGTTTCATTGGCAATGGCGACGGTGTTCAATGCCTTCACTTTGCAATTGACGGTTCATACGAACTTATTACAGTCTTAGGCATTACTTTGTTTTTAATATCGTCTCATCCTTTAGCTTCGTGTTTGATTTAACCCACCCTACATTTTTTTCTGTTTTTCATTTAGCAACATTTTGCTGCCATTTATCTTAAAGCGGGATACGAGTTCACCGCCAAAAGTTTTGGCCCCTATTTTTGAGTCATAAAGCGAGATAAGACTACTTTAGCCGTAAATTGGGAAAATGAAGATTCATGGCGATATAAGAAGATTATTGTGAGAGCGATTGGAGTTCACGATCTTCCCCAAAAAAACTTTGGTAATCGCGCAGAGTTGTTGCGATGGTCTTGAATGCCACATAATGATGATTGGCAGTCTCATCATTTGCGTATGTTCGATGCGTTTCACCGCAATTATTTGCTCCAATTGGGAATTTTACGGAAGAACATTACGGCGTTATGACTTTCCATGACCATATTTACGGGAGCTTGAGCCGAGTCGAAAATGCGTCGCTCGTAAAAGTAGTTTCCGGAGCATTTACTGGGTTCTTAACGCTTAATGAATTTTATAGCTTAGGAAACCGATGCTATCGAGCACGTGCACATCTGTGGCTTTCAATGTAAACTTCGAACACCTTAAAAATGTGCACCCATTAACGGGGGACACGGTAAAAGGTTACTGTACAAAAACTATTTCAAATATCCTTTCGGAAGCTAATGTTTACGGAACTCTCCAACATCTAAACATTTATAACTTTTAAAACTATTCCCGTATATCATTTGTGCTTCATGCGGCAGTATTATTTTTTATGAGGATTAAGGTAAAGGTGTTAACTTTTGCACGATGAAGTTCGAGTCCCAGTCATGTCGCCATTTTTCACACTTCTTATTACTTATTATTACAGGTGTAATTTTATTCTACAGAACCTTGAAGTTGTGGCCACAGTCCTACTTTTGCTTGAAGAAATCTGGTTCTCAATAACTTTTGGTCCAATGAAAAAACTCTCAACATTAAAAAAATCTCTGATAAAGTTAGACAAAATTTAATAAAAGAAAATATCCAGGACAGATTTTATCCAGGACGCAAAGGACGTACACTCGCCGTAATCATAATATACATTGCTTTCTGACAAAAGGTTACTAGTAACAATGAGAAAATAATCAACAAAACTATGTAGGTACCCAGACTAAAGTGTGAGAAAAATGAGGCCTCAGAAAAACACAAGGCTGAAATTCGGAAATATTGGCTTTTAATAATCCTACAAAATGTTCTTTGTTTTGTAATAACTGATTGTTGCAAAAAAAACTCGCCTTCCAAACGTTCCCCAGCTCTATTATCACTCCTCAGTCTCCTAGGTAGGCCGTGATGTTTACCTCAGCTAGAAAGCAAAATTTAGCTTTCAAGCGCATTTTGGGTTCGTTCCCGCAATGACTGAGCCTCATTTCGCTTTCATGAAGTCTGGATGTAGCTGTCTACAGTAAAACGTTCTATTAGAAGAGTGAGTAGAAAATACCAACCGTATATCGATGGAACGCCCAATAAAAGCGATTTTGAGGCGAACGAAGACGTCCAAGTTTTGCGTGCAATCGAACCTGTTTCCTGTCAATCAAGGGATTAAAAATCCTCTGTTGAGCCGAACGTGAAATTGGAGATTTCAATCACCGCTGTGTATTCACTACGGCAATATTTTAAAAGCTATCTCCGTTTCATTCCAGATGGAAATCCGGGACCTTTTACGGATTAATCCTGTGTCATAAGAGCGTTACCCCAGTCCCAAACCCTCACTCAAATGGATTATTTCGTTAATTCAGGTACACGTTCTTTATTGGCGGCGAGAGGCTGACAGTTTGATTTCACGGGTGAATGGAAACAGACTTATCTGAATCCTTTCCACCTCTTGGGGCTTCTGGGGAAATTTTTAGGAGATTTTTTTGGAACAGATTCACCTCTTTTAATATCCCGGAAGACCCGGAGTAATTTTAATTCCTTTGGAAGATTAAGCGTCTGATTGAAACTACAAAGCAAGTATTCCACGTTCTAGATAGCTTATTGCTTATTGGTTTGGAGGGATAAGGGAGAAAATCCCTGTTTCTCGTCTTTTAGAGATGCACATCTTACGATTTCACATGAAATCGACTGCAGATCTCTGCATCGGAGTCTCGAGCAAGTTCTCCATTGGCAAACGTTTACGTTTTAATCAGTTTTAAGCTAGAGCAATATCACGTTTTCGAATTCCATTTGGCGTGCGCTTATAAGAGATCTGCCCCGGGTTAACTTTCAGGTCAATTAGAACGATAATTTGAAAGCTATAAAGAGAACTCAGTGGAGAATGAACTAGCTGTCCTGAACGTCCTGTGTGTTTTGGTAACTTTTTATATCTACTGAATCAAAAGCTAATCTACATTTCTTCGCTGTAATCGTACCATCGAATTTTAATCTTCCTGTGTGATAAAGAAGTACTTACGAACAACTAATTTTCTTTCCCTCATTTCGGCTGTAAATTAAAGAATTAAAGTTTCTGTTTAACCTAGATCCCTTTGCGGTTCTTATATTCCTTTCTGCCCGTCTGTTTTTTTGACCCGGTCGCTCTTCACGAAACGGTTCTATGAAAAACGAATAGGTTAGAGGCGCTTTTGGTTCTTGCTGTGGGTCTCCTATTGCCCTCGAAATGGGAAATGATTTAATGCGCAAAGACTCCACATAACTATTTGCATTTGGCCCAATTCCCTTCCTTATCTCTTGTTTCATCACTAAATATACTCGGATTTCGCCGTTGCTTTTGTTGCAGGAGTCCAAATTTCTCGGATATGTCAGTCGTTGCATGTTTTCTTTTTACACATTCTTCCATCATCTTCTTATATTATGTTTTCAGTCTTGAATATTCCATAGCTCTACTGACATTTTCGCTCTGCTGTAATCCATTTCTAATTCTCGGATTTAAATTTTGGCTTTTTAACACCACAAATCTGAATCTCTATTTCGATCAGGGAATGAAAAGAATTGACCGATTCTGGTTAGTTCAGTTGTTTTGTTTAAAAAGAACTCCATGAAGTGTTAGTTGTTTTAAGAGGTGAAAGAGCAATTTGATCGCATGATTGATTGCTCGATCAAACGATGTTCTTCCAAATTAAACCTTCACCTCTGCTTAAACACTGCATAATAAAACGATAACAAAGGAAAAGATAATAAAAAACGAAAACAAATCTTTGCAAGATTCTTTTAAGAAAAAAGTTGAAAATACACTAGTTAAGTAGCGACATGTGTGTAACATTCGCGAATGAGAGTAGACTAGTTTTAATTTTATATCAAAGATCATCTGACAATTAGTCACGTAGAATGTTGTAGGAAGCAATTTTTTACTCATGAAAAAGTGTGTAAGGCACGAGGCTTTTATCTTGTTTTCTTGAGATTTATTTGAATTTACTTAAGATTTGACAACTAAACCATCAAATAACATGTGGAACTACATATAGCTATGAGGAAATACTATAAATACTGTGAGAGTTCTGAAAATATTTTTTTATCTGAAGATAAATGAATATAAAGAGAATATGAGATAATATTTCTGGAGTTTATGTCGTCAGGAGTAAGCCGCCTCCATTTCATATACAGCCTCAGAGTTTTTGCCTTTACAGTAAACTATGGTTACCATGGTTCTTTTCAATGAGAACTGTCATATTATTAAGAAATCATTGCAGAAAAGCTTGAATGTAATTCGTTGAAAAACATTTTCCGTGCTTTGTCTCATGATGTGAACAAGGTGATATTATTAAGAACATGATAAGAATTCGACCTTCTATCGAACATAGGAGTCTCTCTTCTTAACATTTGCGCCCTTTGTCGGAAATTCATTTTACCCCATTTCTCTCGTTGTGCCGCAAGAAAAAACCATCCTGAGCTCTATATTGGTTTGTAGCGGTGGTCGTGTAGTAGGGATTGAGCCTCCTCTTGTATCTTCGAAATAAATTGCGTCAGCGGCAGCGGCGGGCACGAGTAATGAGTATCTTAGGTACATGAGCTCAGAGCACGACCGTGCTTAAGCTGAGGGATGAATGGGGAATTCGAGGAGCGGAGGCGGGGCAGAGTAACTCAGTGAATTCGCTTGCTGCAACAGCCTCTGGTGGAAGATGCACCGAATGGGGAGAAATTCTTCAGTTTCCTTCCTAAAGTAGTTCAACTTAAGTTACTCACTTCACTGCGGGAAAATGGTGATTTATATTATTTTTTGTTAACGGGCACTCAAACATCTGCACCGTGGAAAAGTAGGAAAAACTTGAATGGGAATTACTTTCTCGTTAACATTTACACCCTTTCGTAGCAATTGGTTGATTGAGGGTGGAATGGGGGACCATCGCTTATACTATTGTTGCAGAAAATTCGGAACTTGCAGGAAGTTTGGAGTGCAAAGTTTTTGCTAGATATCTAAATTAATTTTTTTAATTACTTGAGAGATCTATGTCAATAATAATCATAAATTAATTTTGCTTAGTCTAGATTAAGTTTAGCTGCGGTGATATTACTCCTTAAACAACCTTTCAAATCTGTTTAATGAAATCTAATTTTATAGTTAATCATTTTTCATTGACGTCTTTTCGGGTGTTCATAAGAGTATAGATCAATTTATGGAATATGACCCAGTCTAGATAAATGCATCGTATAATGTCACGTTATACGTGCTTACGCTGTACGTATGTACTACCGTACCTATTCCACAGTGTAGGTGTTATATAAGCATATCATATCTTGAAAATAATTTTAAAACCTTATACCTGTGAGATTTTGACTAGCGATGCAAATTGAGTCTATTTAGAAGTGCTTTCCTCAGAAGATACACATTCAAACGTGTTTATGATTCTGATTAATATAAAGTTAATCAAATTGCCAGAAAAGAGAATTTAGTAGTGGTATAGGATGATTAAATACCAAAGTCTATTTACGTCTTAATTGTAAATATATTGAGTAAAACTAAATTTTATGTATATAAATTAGCGTTTAACAGGACAGATGATTAAAATTTTACAATGGTCTTGAAGAATATAACGTTCGGATAAAAAATACTTTGATGGATACCAAACCTAAAGTTGATGGTTTTTTTAAGTCTAGGTACACGGTACATGTTGTTATTCAATTGTATCAATTTTCTATAATTGAGTTTATTAACTCTTTCTCTGAGTAGAGCAAATTCCTTTTAGTAATTACAGTTTCCGTGTGTATTATTTTCCATTTAAAAGCCTATGAAATCGAAATTTTCTTTGTGAAGCATCATATTTTCCTTGTTTGCCTCCACACAAAGAGACAGGAATGCCTAGAATTCATCGAATGAGAATAACGGACGTTCATTACGATATCCTGTTAGCACTGAGAGCTCTGTCTACACACTCAGCGGTTGCTGAAGCACCTTCCTTTTAGCTCATTTACGTACGTACCTTTGACACGAATTGCTTTGAATTCCATCTGAATTGATTGAAGAAATTTATCTTCGATGCGTCTGTTCCCTTACGACATGTTCCCACGTTCCTCTTAAACTCACTACAAATATTATTCCCGTTATTCCATGAAAGGGAGGAAAAGGAAGACCTATGCATTGCATTCAGTATCAACCAGGATGTTACTAATGAGGATACGGGCAGTTGAAACATCCCTCTGAGGGTTTGAGAATATTCGGAGTCCATGACGTTTAATATCCAATCATTTGTATGGCAACAACGCCAGACTCTCCGCCGATATTTTTTATGTAACTGAAACAGTGTACAAAGTAAACAAAATATTACAAAAGTAGTACAAATATTACAATTAAGTACAAAATATTAGTTTTCTCACAATTAACTAAGTGACAGTAGTATTGTTTTAAACTAATACATTCCAGAAGTTTAGGTATTTTTATTATCTTCGACTCTCAAAGGCCTTGCGTACTATTAAAATTCGGATAATATTGTCTAGCTTACTTTCCATTGCACCGTTTCACAATATTAACAAAGGAAATAATAATCGGAATATGCCGGGAAGTATGGCAGCTATAAAAATGAATCACAGATATTTGGATTTTTCCTTTGTTTAAAATTAAGTATCCCATTGTGAATTAAAATGTATTGTCGTTAGTTAAAATATCAGTTTTCCATATAATTGCATGCTTAAATATGAGATATTAGACTCTGAACTAGAAATTTAATTGATTAAATATGCATAAAAACTCTCGATGAAACGTCAACTTAAGGAAATTTGGAAAGTGAAATATTAAATATCAAACAAATATGAGAAGGGGAAGTAAAAGGGCTTGTATTCCGCGCCTTTTCTTTTGTATTATTCATGAAAATTATTTTTTATTAACTTCACATTAGTTGCTTAGTTAATATAGGTACTTTATGTTAAATTATCTCCCTATGATGTGGAAGTATTAGCGGTATGGACCTTGGGGAAATCTTGGTACGCCACAATAAGTTCCTGTGGTGTGCTGTACGGGTTTCGTAACTCTAACCTGAGGACTTAGAGAGTGGTTCTTATAGGAAGAGAATGTTCTTCCTTCGTCCACCTGAGGCGCTTTCCAAACTGTTCCGTGCTCCCTCCTTCTCCTAAACGCAGATTCCAATTTGAAGCGACGGATTCCAAATCCCCTTGACTCGTCTTTGAGACGTGCATTGCTTCGATCCAAGTGTTCTCCTTCACAATATTTGCCCTTCACCTTAATCTTAAACAGCTTCTTCTGCGACTCCTCCCTCACTCTTTGCTCTCTATCTCTCTGCCTTTTAATTCTTCATCTTTCTCCGTATCAGTTTTCATTTATTTATCCTGAATTTATTCACCCTTCTTCCTTCTTTTCTTGGCTTATCAAAATGTAGTTAAACAATTAAAAGATCGAAATTAAATCTTACTTATATTTAGCGAAAGATTATATTCTTTGGAAAAAGAAGATAGATTCAAGGTTTAATTCGTCGGATGAAATGGAGCAAGTGAACTTTTAGAAGATTCAGTAGAAATTCTATGTTCCAATTACTAGAATGGACGATTATAAAGTGGTAGAGTTAGAGTAATGGATGTTAAAACTTCATTCGTTTTTTCTGCCTTATCGGCTTGTTTTCCTTAAGGGCTTTTCCTTCATTCCTCTTCTTTCTGCTCCTCTTTTCATTGTTACCTACATATTTTCCTCTCCTCTTATGCTGTCTAACATTTTCTCTCTTCTCCTTCCCATTCCCTGCGTTCCTTCTGCCATTCCTTCTCTTTCAGTTGCTAAAATTCACTGTTCTCAGGATGTGACCAATCAATTCTTCTTTTTTCTTTTAATCATGCATAAAAGAAACGTCTCCCCCTCGCCTCCTTAACCCCTCCTCATTTTTAATTTAATATTTCCATCTTTCTCCATATCTACATCTCTAGTAATTCAGTCTTTTTCGTCTTCCTTCTGCTTGTTTCTGAACCATATTTACGTAGGACAGGTCGTTTCAAAAACGTGTTTGAGCAATACGCGGTAGTAGTAAAGAAAAGGCAGATCGCAAGCTCCTTCAATCTAAACGTAGTTTGATGGATTGGTGAATAAATGCGGTGTACGATTTCTCCCAATTGGACCATGGAAATGCTTTGTCTCTCTTGCATAATTTTCAACGGATTTTCATTACCGTCGGAAGTCCTTCATTACTTTACTCCTACATTTGATACAGTAAGGTAGGTGTGCCTTGCCATCACTATGTTTCTGAGTTTCAATCGTTATAAAGAATTCTACCTTTCTTGCATTAAAGCATACTCCATATTCCAAGGCTAGAGCCATAAAATATATTCCGTACTTTAATTACCTTTCCTCGAAATCCGCGGCGAATACAGCTCCTTTGGTAGGTTGGGAATTAAGACGTGAAGAATCTGAAAGTAAGCGTTGAGAGTAGAATGTTTTTGTGATTGATGATCGTAATTTCTGGCAAAGGTACGTGTAATTTCCTTTTAAAGGTGCCTTCCTTAAATTTGTGAATCTCTGTACGAATTTATGGGACATTTTAGCGCGTTTCTCTCTAGATAGCGACGCTTGTTTATGTTCTAGTTTATTTCGTATCCATGCCCTCCAGAAAAGATTACTCGCGTCCTACGAAATGAATTACCAGGACTAAAAAATAGTTTTAATCGCGTAATATAAGCTTTAACGATTGCATAAATTTAGGGAGAACTATGAGAGTTTTAAGATTCTTGTAGCAGTATTTGGACGAAATTTAACGTCTCTTGTGTTATAATTTTTCCATTGTCATCTTTGACGTGTGATAGAAAAGCAATTTTGTCTTCCAATCCGTAATATGTCGCTGAACGTTGACATAGAAACTATATAACCTTCACTTGTCTCTGTAAACATGGCGTAATTTTTATTTGATTCACTTTTATTAAAATTAATATTTCTAATAATTCTCATATACACTGTAATTATTTATAATAATTACAGTGTATCATAATTATTACCATGACGTCGCACAAATATGCATTTTTTCCGTTCCATTTTCTCTCAAGTCTTTATCAATTTGGATCCCTATTTTTTTAATTTCTATTATTCACTTTTATAACCAATTCTTATTTACAATATAACATATATAATACTAGTAGATATAAGACATTCTTCATGCAACATACACCTGTCATATTCGTGATGACTTGTCGCTTTCTAAAGTTATTTTTTCTTTGAAATATACTCGGCAATACAGTCATGCAGTTCCTGATACCTGCTGAAAGGTATATATTTACGTGTAGGCAACCCGATGCCTCTATTAACGCTCTATTCTATGAGTTTATATGAGTATGGCTTGAAAAAAGTTTCAATTTCACTTTATTTTCTCGGTCATTTTTCAGCCCTTCTCCAAGATTTTCCGCAATAAAGGCAGATGTTAGGGCATCGATCCCCGTGCCATATAGCACAGCGCCCCTCAGGGTAGGATAAGGGTGCCCACGCCAGATTGAGGTGTTTGTTTCTACCACTACTCCCTCCCTTTAATTTTTCCTGCTTCTCATCCGTCCTCTTTCCCTTCTCAGCGGTCGTTTCCTCCATTCGTGTGGCACGTAACTCCCCTTCCGCTACGCAAATTCTCTCCCCTTGTCCTTGGGCAGTCCTCTTTCCGTAAAGTTTCAAGGGCTCATACAACTCGTGGGCCATTTACAATTCAATCTCTTCTCGTCCCCGTATAACCATTTGTACCCGTCTTTCCTCAGAGCTGTAACTTCTTACGAGAGAAATAAGGCGCGCGGCCGCCTTCTTTTATTCTTTTATTTTTTACCGCTGCGAGCCTCGCGTCTGCGAGGATTTCTGCCAATTTCCCAGATTTTCCTCTCATTTTGCTTTATTTTCATGTACACAACGGGATTCTCTCTTATATATCCATTCTCCAGAATGTCTTGAGGTTGTAGTTCGCTCTGTTTAACTTTAGCGGAATGAGCTTTTTTTTTTTGCGCTTGCGGGACTTCGAAGAGTGGGAGCAGCATTCGGAGGGAATTAGAAAGACGCTGCGCCGCGAATCAAGTACTTTTCCCCCGTATTGTTTCCTTAAAGGTGCAGCAGCTGTTGAATCTTCGGAAGGACTCTGAGTAGATGAAGTCTTATTTTTCAGAATTTCAAGCGACTATTCTCTACCATTCGCAGGGCTAATTTGCGGTGGTTTGGATCGATATTATTTCATTTGGTCGCTATAGGAGTTTAAAATGGGGCATAATTTCCCAGCGCTGGGTTGAATATGAGAATCACTACGTGAATCGTCGAGGTTATTTGAAATCATATCTTCCGGACAAGCAAATAATAAAGTTGGAGAAATCGAGAAAATGAGAGGGTTTTCGGAATTTCGTTGATGAAGTTATCAGCGTAGGTCATCCTTAAGTAATGGCTTTTGTAGCCTCATCATTCCCAGGCATATTTCTTTTAAATTACGACAATTTTGAATTGAAATATTTCAACAAATAGAGAAAGCCGTAAATTCTAAATTAATCCTGTAAATAGTAGACTGCTCTATTCACTCTTTACCAAGACAGTAGATACGTTAACTTTGCAATGTGTGTATTATACATAGATTCAATTAATCTATAAAACTGTCTCTGGGTATCTGCGTTGGTATGAGCTGCAATAAAATAGATTCACCGTTCAAAGAATGCATTTTTGATTTTTTGTGCACTAGAGTTATTCTTTTTGGGATGTTTATTAAAGCCGAAATCATTTGAATGTTCATGTATGTAATACAATAGGTTTGACCTACCCTTGAATTTGAAAGACCCCTTTGGGCAATCGTTCTCTTATTTTCCTTGTCTTCTTGAGATTACCAATTAACTCGCCAGGCATAACGTTTTTGCTTCATGTGCAGGATTATTGTTGTTAGAATTCTCCGGATATTCCCATCAATCTTCAATTCTTCTCACAATACGAAACATCGTCAATTGTTTGCCTAACCGATATCAAAATGTTTCATAGTAAAGCAGAAACTGGATAAATGGGCACGTGTATAGCGACTTAAATTGGCTTTGTAATGAATTTATTGTTTCAATCGCTAGTTTTCACCACTTCAATCTGCATCGACCATCGCTGGAAGAGTAGAATCATTCATTTAACCTTAAATTAAAATTCCGTCCGAATCGAATGTGTTTATGGAAGTCTTTCCAGGTTGTTCTTACAAATTGTATATGGTCATTCCGCTATTAAAACCAGAGTCAATGTATCGAGTCATCATGGCTTTCTCATATTTATCTTCGCAATGTAAACTCCAGCGTTCGCATCTGCCCATCCACGTATCGCAGTTCCGTCTCTCTTCTCGTGAATTGGGCAACCTTTTCTCCCTCGCTCCTCTGCCATATTGCCCTTTCTCTTCCTTTCTCGAATTAGACTATTTCCTGTTTGCTTAATCCAGTCGCCCTAACCCGTTTCCGGGCCCACGGTCCCTTTGCCCTCCGGGTTTACTGAACCAGCACCTTGCACACAGCCCCTGTCTTTCTCTCTCCACCACCAACCCCTATCTCCCTCTTTCTCGCACACTCATTCTGTCCTAAATGTCTTTTTCCTCCATTCATTCACCCCCTTTGACTACAAATTTCTCACTTCTCCTCCAAGTAGGTTTGCTCATTTTAGACAATGGAAAGCGGGGCTATGGAATACCCTTGTTTGCATGTGCGAGCGCTGGAAAGTTTTTATACGACGATGGATTTGGAGATAAACTCGGTGTTTAACAGGAGGGTTGTCGGAAGATTTTGGAGGTAACTTTGGCTGCATACTATTTCAGGTTTTTCGTACTTTTCATCGTTATCGCCATGTTTAATTCTGAAAAAACAGTGTACAATCATTCTACTGCTATCATGTTTTTGGAGTTGATTATTGCCATGCTTTGATATTTACCATCAAACCACCGAAATATATTATGTAATTATGTACTCCTTACTATCTTTTTAAGATTGGGATGGTGGATAATTAACTCACTCACAGGAGTTTTCATTTATGAGTAACCGCTGCCCTGACGAAAGACAATTTTTGAGCCCTTTATGCTAAGGAAAAGTACAGAAAATTTTATGGAACAGGTATTGAATTTCCTGTTCCGTAGTACGCAAGTTTTCGTTAATTTATGAATAAGAGAATACATTATATATAATGGATTACAAGATTTCGTTTTCTCAAAATTTACTTCTTTAAAACTTTACTCCGTTCAAAGAATTCTTGTCGATAATTATTTGGTATCTTGCAGATACTCATAGAATTTCAATTTTCTCAGGGACTCTGTGTTTCTCTCTCAAGTTATCTATTCGTATCAAATTATTATGGATTATTTCGTTTTAAATACAACATTTATAAGAGAAAATAATCTAATTATTTTTATATATTTAAGGTTTTTAAATCTATATAAATGGATAATTAATTGAATTTTGATGGTATATTTCAATGAAATTGGTTCCTAGGTGTAAACGTTGTTTAAAACATCTATGTGTTCATTTAGTTCTCAATAAATAGTTTCAATCCAAGATATTTTCATAATTTTCCTATATATTGCTCCTAAATTAATGCCTGTATTCTCTTCTATAATGTAATCATAACTCCCCTAAAGGCAAATAACGTGTTAGGTAGAAAAATGTTATTATGGTTGATTGCGTTCGTTCCTCGATCACTCACCCTTATAATCAGAAAGAGAATTTTGAGCAGTCGACTTATTGATCTTCGCTGCTGGAAATGAAAATATTTTCTTTCATCTGCCACCGCCTGACTGCATGCCATCACTCTTATGCAATATTCATTCTAGTGTTGCTCGCCTCTGTATCGCCATTTTTTTTACATTATTCACGCTTTATCCTTGTTTACTCTTCCTTTTAAATATTAATACCATATCAAGGTTTCATATTCTTTCCTTTCATTCCATTAGATCTTTTCCTTCTATCGATAAATTGCCTTAATAATCATACTTTCATAACGTTTCTGCTTCTTCCATTCCTTTGAACCATCGCGTTTCTATCAAAAATTAATCCCTCCATTACTTTCTCTCTCTTTCTACTAATTTCACACGCATATTTTTTTTCCTTTACGTGAGAAATTGGAATACCACAGGATTGTCCTTTATCATTCCTCCCATATTCTTGTGAACAAACTTATTTTTTTACAATTATATTGAAAAGGAATAAAAAGGTTTAATTTTTATCACGAATCGTCCCATCTTCGCTGTTAAAAACATAACAGGTTCGAATTAGACAGAAAAAATCCAACAAATCATTACGAAAGTTCTCATCTTTCAAAGGAGATTAATTTCTTATCGCTTCTTCTTACTGATTTCATCACGAAATTGGAATGGGAAAGACGTGCATCTCCGTTACGAAGCTTTTTATCCTCGTCAGCGATTCAGTTATTCATCCTTCCTCCAGTAAGAGATTGCCTATTCAGAAATCGTAGCTGGAAATCTGCGGAAAAGGAAAATTTTTGCAGTCTTTTCCGTGAAATCGCTGAATGCCATTTTTTTTCGAATTCGGGAAGCGTTCGATTGTCTTAGTGAATTATGACAAGCTTACTTTCCGAAATTTTTGCAATACTTTCAGCTAGGCTAGCTTGGCTTCATACAACTCAATGTCGCATTCCAACATTCTCATTTCTCTCTATCATTTTTAAGATGGATTTCTTTCTTTGTACACTTCATAGAAGAATTTTTTTCGTTAAACTAGCAGCCACCTCTGAGGCTATGACAAAGTTTTTTCCTCAGATTGCACGTGTCAAGCGTCAAGGAAAACGTCCGTCTTTTACGAACAATTTGACTGAAGGAGAGATACAAGAAATGTTTGCAACATCTGTTCCTTTGGTTCTTGTTATATCTCCTCTTTGTCCTACCGAACTTGTCCCATCGTAGGATTTATTGTATCTCTTTCGCACTTTGCTTGTAACTGTAACCCCAGGAATCGTGGACGTGAATTCATTCGGAGTAATGAACTGAAGACCGTCTTAGTTATTCAGAAGTTTTGATATTAGGTTCAAGGAATAGGGAACTCCATGTTATGAGGTAATATTTCACCCCTCTAAACTCTACCAAAAAAGTCTTTTATTAATTATCTTTTCTTAAGTATCTAATAACAGAGGAGAAAATGTTTTATTTATTTGTACATTATCAGCAGTTCTCATTAGTAATATTAGATTTCTATTGGTCTTATCGCACTCAATAAAGATGTGTTTTCTGCGAGTTTTTTTTTAATCGAGCCACTGAATCTAATTTTGCTATTTATTTCATTCTTTCAACAAACCGTAAAATTCTTTTTTATTAATATGCATTTCTATTTATAATTTTGCTATGATGACGCTGTTTTTAGCTTTGATATGATGAGCTGTTTTGAAATGACATTGATTGTTAGATAATACAGAATTATATGCTCACGAATATACTTCAGGCATATCGTATTCCTTACATGTAAACGTACAAGTTTTCAAATCGCAAATAAACCTTGTCTCTCTGTTTTTGCGTTGATTCGTTTTACTTTCTTTACTCACTCTTGCTATTCTTTACCCACTTTACCAACCTGTAAGTTCATTCTCCAAAACATTTTGGTAGTTCGCTGAAAATCCCTTCCTTAAAAAACTTCTCTTTTTGTCTCCAAATGGATATTTTTTTCAGAACACTCCCTTTTCATATTTTCTTTACTATCCAAGGAAAAAAAGTTAACCATTCCACCTAATTTTTTTCAAATTTACGCGAGGGTTAAAGCTCATTTCCGTCGTTTTTTTCTTTATATTTATTCTAATCCCTTCCAGGTTATTTACGTTTATTTTCGTACTTTTTCTATCTTATAAATATTTCTATATACATGTACAATATTTGATCTTTTGCTTAACCCGTTTCCTTACAACTTACTTCAAAAACAAGTATAGCCTAAGGACAGAAATAATGAATTTTAAACGAGAAAATTGAACGATCACTTAAGACTTTATTTCCCCAGTAAATAATTCGTTCGATCTGAAGCAGGAATATTTTTTCGGTACAATTTGTTACATTATAGCGCCAAACTAATTCTCTTAAGTGTTTCGCTAAAAGAAACAGATTAGATTTGATTCCGTTTTTTTCTCGAAATGCGAATGAAAAAGGCGTAACTTTTGTCTTCAGATTCCCCTGTGAGGTAGCGATTCACTGATTTTGAGAATTCCTTCTTAAAAGATTAATTTGAACACAAAGAGATTTCCAACACAGGAGATTTCTGAAGAAGTCTTTTTCCTCGCAAGAGCGAGTTCAATTTCTCTTTTCATTCCTCGTGATCAAGGCTCGAATCTTCCCCGTTAATCTCCCCATCATTTTTTTACTATTCAGCCTTCCCGAGCCAACGCGTTTCTTTTTATTCGGCCTCGATCTCGCCTCTTCTCAAAGCTCGCTCGAATGTAGGAGCTTATTTACATCTTCTTTTGGTATTTTGTTACTATGTTCATTTCATAGTATGATCTAAAGAAGCATGGCGCGGTGGAAGTTTCTCATATTTAACATTCACTTAAAACGTGAATCTGAAGACAAGATAGCTTGTCTAGTTGCATATTCACAAGATGAAATTGTTGGACGGAAACGGATTTATTCAAGGATTTTATGAGTTACTTTTATTTAATGAATTAATAAAGTTAATTTTTGGCATTCATTGCAGGAAAATACATTCATGTATATTATTTTATTTGCTTTAAGTTGAATTAGAAAATGTAATCAAAACTACAGCGCGGTTAAAAACCGCGCAATCCTTTTAAATAACATTCCTATATCTTATCGGAAAAGAANACTGAGTGCCACTCTCACTATTTGGCCGGAGATATTGTTGAAGCCTTCTTAGCATGGTTAAACCTGTGCTATACATCGCCTCCAACCTCCGTTAACACCCCTCCGCCCCGATGAGGCAATGAACTGTGGCAGTGTGAGGAGGGGATATATATATATATATCGTGTAGCTGTACAATAACATGATAGTTACCTCAGTTTGGACAACCACGGCCTAAATATTTATTACAATTAAATTCATAGTTCTCTTTTTGTGCAAATAGATGAATTTTGAAACGCGTCATCGTTTAACGTGTCTATCTCGTACAGCTAAAGCCGCAAGTCTGCGGTTTGTTTAGTGGATAAACAAGATTGAATGAGCACTTCCGTCGCTTCACTCGTCTACCTCAGATGTAAATGTCACGCGGTGAAGCAGCCAAAGTGGTGATTTATATGATGAGAGGCGAAGTAGCCTTTCTGTAACAACGGGATAGAATAAAAGCCTAATTTACTTCGAGTGTTGATCTCTTAAGCTCTAAACGAAAAGGATGAGAAGGGGTAAGGGAGGGGTTATTTGTGAGCTCCGCATTGGACATCCGCCTGGATGCACTCAGCTGGCGTCGTGTGATGGGATGAGATTGCCAATCTCCTTGACGTCCGTGTACTCTCTTGTGCAGAGCTGAGTTAGACGGCTCTGCGCCGAAGCCAAACGAAGCCATCGGTTAACTATGAAAATTCAACCGAGTTGATAAATGGATACTATACTCGGCGCGGTAAAACTTCGGATGGTGTCTCCATGGAAAATGGCTTAAGGATTTTATGGGGCTACAAATTTCTCGTAATCTTGTCATTAATGTTGCATTACACTCGTTGATATTATTTTCTATGGTTTTTATTCATCGTTTGTCGGCTATTTTTGTAGAATAAATATTATTGATGACCGTGGAACTTATTCTTCCATTTTTGTTTTGAACTGTGGTAAATTGACGAATGAAATCTTTGTTACGGCTAGAAATACTCTCGAATGGTAATGGATATTGTCATGAGCATTATGATTTTGTCGGAAATATTATCTCATCGTTGCTTTTTAAAGAAAATATATGATGATGTTAAGTGCTGACAGTTAACTTCGGGTTAATCATAGTTTAAATTTAGGTCAACGAGTTGCTTATCCTCGTTTTCCTATTCCATTATTAACTAGTCAATGAAGATTCACGCCAACGATGCTAAATTTGAGATTACGGGAGCAAAAGGCATACATTAATGATTACGATACGTCTTAGCGTTATATGTATATATAGAAGTAACCGCCGTTCGCCTATTTAAATAATTTTCAAGTGGAGTCATTCATACATAAACATCTCCGTTTAACATTCTTGATATTTTTTTAATTATCCTCTTGAGATGAGTGATTATTTATCGATTAAGGTCAAATGTGGATAGAGCGGTGAATACGGCATCGTCTTTGACTCTATTTCGCATTGTCCCGAGTGCTCCTCAGTCTTAACCGCATTCCTCGCGTGAAAACCTCTGCTTTTCATGAGGCTCTCATCCAGACCTCCAAATTGAACGGGAACATCCTTGAATTTTACACAGGATCGATGGACCCATTAATGGCGTCGAGTCCTATCAATCCACTTAATCTCCTAATTCAGAGAGACTTTTGGAGAGACATATTTCTCTAGAGGAGGAAGGAAAGTGGTCCAAAGCAGAGCAAAGAACGTATTTCGTTCGTGAATTTGAATTCTGAAAGGCGAATGCCAAGTTAACTACGCGCTGGAATAAGGTTAGCGGAACGAAATATGGGCTACGTAACTAGATTTCCAGAATTTAAAATATCTCTTCACTTAGTGTGATGATAACCCAGCCATTACTACGGAGAAATGGTGGAACTTGAGCAACGGATAAATTCGAGCTATCACTACAGTCTTTCTTCGGAGAGCTCTGCTCTCTTACAAATTCCATTTGGAACTGAGGCGCTTAAATGTATGCGAGAACGGTAATTACTCATCAAGATTTATGACATTAGGAGGAAAACGCTTGTTGTTTATTGTTTTTACTTTTACAAACAAATTTAAATTGAATCCTCGATGTAAGAGAATGTTTGCTAATGAGTTCTTCAGCTAACGAATATTATTTGCAATTCTTTTCGGGCTAGGATAACGAACGTTTCGGTGGACAACCAAAAAATCGTTAACGGTTAAATTATATTGGAAGCTGCCGTTTATTTTTAAAATTGAAAGATTATTTCAGGAAATTGAATTTCGCCTGTAAGATATATCGGCTAATGAGAAATATTCCGTAATAAAGTATCTACGTTAACTTAAGTATCATCTTACGTATCCATTACGGATCTTTCAAGCATTCATAAAGTTTCTCCTAGTTATATTATTCATTGATATACAACATATCCGTAAATGTAGTAGAAATTGCACTAATGAAGTATCCTTATACATGGGAATATTGTTGCAGAATATGTTTTCGTTAATTCCATCGTAATTTGAGCTTATGTGCCAAACTGTTCCACAAATCGACCATTTTGTCTTCTTTAATTTTATCCAGTTATTTATTCATTGTTGGTGTTTTTCAGCGATCAGTATCTTATAATAGAGAGAGGAAATTCTCAATTCCCATAATAAGATAAGAAAAACCATGATTGTGATTTCAGAATCGAATGCACGATCCAACGTGGAAAGCGGAGCTTCAAAATCATTTGTAATTTCCTGTAGTTTACTAGTAGTAGTTCTGACTTTGAATAAACGCAGTATCTCAGTATGCGAGACGTGCCCTCATATCCAAGGTATACTCATCCTTTCAACGTCATTCTTTCCGAATCGACACCCGATCCATGTTCAGTCACGTATTTATCGCGATATCTCAACTGCAGCTGCTTTTCCATCCACGGAGCGTTGGCCTAGGAGTTCTCTCTCTTGCTTACCGAAGAACTCTGATTGGATCTATCTGCCGTAAGCAACGCACGCACCAGAGAGGTATACTGGGCGTTACAAAGGTGCCAGGAAAGATAGTTTTTGGAGCACCAGAGGCCAATTGAGGAGGTATATAGCGAATGGCGTTTCTTTAAGTGGAGTTTATGCCAAATAGAGGGAGATAAGAAAAGGGAATGAAAATTTTTCACCAAAGACCGATATAAAAGGTCGCCCATTCGGAAGACCGAACGTCGAGCACGATTTGCTGCAATCTCTATATTAGCGAGTGCATTATTTGGGATGGGATAGTAGGTGAATGTGGGCAAAATTCTTCCGAGCTAGTTTGACCCGATTCTTGCTTGTTTGCGTTATGGTACTTCTGGTCGTATCGCAAAAGCTATTTTCTCCTTGCATTAGAGGTGGTAATAAATGATTTTTTTGTTTCGATGCAAAGTAAGATCAATTTAATTTCATACGCCTAACACTTATTTTGGTTAATTATTTGTATATATTTTCGCCCATCTAGGTTTTGAACCTGCCATCATTTTTCTCATTTAAATGACTTTACGATTGTTCTAGGTGTTAGTTTTTCGTCCAATCTAAAGGCATACGATCAAAACTTTGTCAATCAGTTTTAGGAAAATATTGCTCTGCTAATTGTCGCATGAAACACTCAGAGTTTATTTCATGAATAATATTAATTTTCTGGCCTATTGTCTCGAAAACTAAATATTTGTTTTATTTTTACTGGATTAACTTTATCACAGGTATCTATTTTACTTTTTCTATGATTATTTAAAATGTTTATTAATTAGTTTCTTCCTCCAAAAATTCGAAGTTTTAGCAATATTTGATTTTAATTCTTTCTGAAAAATCATTAGATAAGTTGTTTGATAATTTCATCCTCTCAATAGGTCGTTAACAAACGTAAATTCATTTTCATTATGTTGACTTAATTAATTGAATACCTAAATAATAAGGATTGAGAAAATTTAAAGAACATTTGCTTGAATTACCGTCTTTAGTGACATGACACTCCAAAAAAATGTAAATAAGTAATAATTATGCATTAAATGCTTTATCATTTATGCCATAAAAATCAGCTTGTCTCTTTAAAAATAATAAGCTATTATATAATAGGCGTTAATTTTTTTTAAAAGGATGCTCAAGTCTTTGTCGATTGCGCTTCTTTATCGAAGAGCGACTCGATGATTTATGTCCTTTGCGATAAGGGTTCGCGGAACATCAATGGTATGAAAAAGTCAGCGGAATATCGCCATTTAACTATAGCCGCTCCTAATTCCCGATGCGTTTTCGTTCTTTCCATCCCTCCCCCATTCAGGATTTATTCCGACTCTATATCAGCAACACTTCGTTTTCCCTTGTAGCTCTCTTACCGTTTGACCTTAATCCCGGCGACTTCTCCCGGCCCCTCGCGACAACATCTTATCCCGCCCTGGCAATCCTCGGAGTGCCGCTCCATTAAGTAATGGGAGTCTTCGCGCCGCGGAAGTGGGCGGGTGCCGAGTCCAGGGAATTCCTCCCGTCCCCCATTCCAGGAACGCCTCCCGATGAATTCGAAAGAAGGGAGGGAATCTCCCGTCCTCCTTATCTCTCAGCCGAAGGAATGCTTCGGATTGTTTCCGACGGAATCCGCTCGCGAATATTTTATACCCTTCCTTCCTCCAGCGGAGGTCCAGGATTTTATTTCATCCCGACGCCCAGATCCCTTTTTTCTACTTTTTTCGTAATCCTCGCTTCTTTCTGTCCCAGTTAGATATTAGTCTCTCTTCATCTCCTGGAAGGGGCAAAATTAAAATGCGGGATAGGATTTGTTGCTCAGGAAGCGGATGTTGTAAATTCTCGTGAGTTTCGGGAATAAGCGATGCAGAGCTGTTTTCGAACAGGGATGCATTTCCGATGCAAATTTTAGAGGATACTTTGCAACTTTATAGTTGCTGGAGGTTGTTTAAAAGTTCCACCTCTCATGTAATATGATCCCATTAATCATATATTATGCCCGAGATGTTGGAAGTTTTTCTCGAGTCAAAGGCTTTAAGGAAGATGGATTCTTGATCCCTGAGTTTATATCTAAAAAAGAAAGTATGACTTAAAGCAAATATTCTTAGATTACTGAAACTCATTAAAGCAAATGCAAATCTGTACTGAGCTATATTAGCAAGGGATGCATTTTTGGAGGAGTATTCCTTGAAGATTGTTACGTGTTCTGGTAATGTATTTGCGTATGAAATATTACTAAAATCAAATAACTGTTGAGTAGACTTGTTACAATTTAGATTGAAGACACTCATCATCACTAGTGATTCTTTTATTATAAGGTAGAAATTAAGTGACTTGATACTGAGGCCTGGGTTAGTTTGAATTTCCAGTAATTTTATATTACTTTGTTATCTCTTTCAGCGTGTATAATCTTTAGTTTTATTAATCCAGTCTATTCCCAAATTCACGATTAAGAAAAACGAGACAGTACCGCAAAGAACATCACAAAAAAACCCTCTGTCATAAAATTCGTTACGAAATGTTGGAATGTTCGTTCGAAACAGGGTTCCCCAAGCCCCTGTAACGAAAAACTCCAGTTTTGGAAATTAAATTAGGACTCCCCTTTCCTTCTCCTTTTTTAAATGCAAACCTTTTCTTTCGGACGGCAAAAGGGTGGAATCTGCCCGGAGAATAAAATAATTGAGCGTAAACAGAGCGTAATTCATTTCCACCTGCGCAAAATGCGGAGTTGCTGAAAACGGAACAAGGGTCGGCGCGGGGGAACAGAATTTAGGCGACGGCTTCGTGCATAATTAAATCCTTCCAAGGAAGAAAGTGGCGATCTCTGGAGGCCAAGGAGTCATAGGGAATAGTTAAGCGTGTTGATCGAAGCTGGTAGCCGTGTTGAGATCCACATTTTGCCTCCCGATGAGTACACGACGGAAACTTCCGCCATACCTCATTTCCTTCTATTTTTCGTGTTCGAGAACTGGGTCCAGACGTCGCCATACGATCCCGTCCCATATTTCCCCGCATGTCGCTTTTACATTTCCATTTTGCGTTTCGCTGAGAATTTTAGGCGGTTTTGGTAACCCTTGCAACATTTCTCGCGATTAGATTCATAATAGCGTTTTTCGTTTCCCTAATGTACGGAAGTGAAGTAAACATGAGTTAACGGTGGATTAAACTGGAAATTTTAGGTTTTTATACCCAAAGGGATTTCTTTTAAATTATTGTGGTGTATGTCGAATTATGAAAGTTAGAAAACCTATCTCGAAAGTATGGGTTCACGTCGTTATTGGGGACTAAAATCGTTCTTCAAGTTTCTGTCAACGTTTCTAGGAAGTTATCTTTAAAAAGAATGAAGCTTTCAATTACCAACAGAGCTTAACGCCATGGTGGTATATATGATTGGCTGGGTGCCCTAAAAAAAAGGAATACCTAGTTACTTCAGTGATCTTCTCCAGCTAGATTTATCTCTGGTGGTAAACTCCTGTGGAATGTTAGCAGTGTGCATATGTTCCCTTGGACTCGAATACATTACCCTTTAACAGTGTAAAGTAGTCAGCTACGACAGGGACGATCTATCTGCATGGTCACCCAAATACTTCATTTCGATCAATTACCGTTGTCTCGAGCAGTCCTAAATTTCGCGAGCGCAGTTACGAAAGATCTTTTCTAAAATATGGACCGTTGTTAGTTAAAAAATTTGGTTAGTAAAACCTCTCAGCAATATGATCTACGATACATTAACAATATGAACTGCAAGTGCATTAAAATGAGAAAAAACTCTCAGCTTTATTGATGTTCTCAATAGTCGAGTCCCATACAACTCCATTGAATTATATCTCGTTCACTCATATTTGGTAACTTATTAGCGAAGAATTGTTTCTTTAAGAAGTGACAATCTAAGACAGCCTTACATACCCTTCATAGTTTCGATGAAGTTATATCCTTGATTTCTTTCGTTTAAATCTTCTCCATTAGTTTAAATTCCAGTGGTACCTAAATACAGAGTTAGTGGGGTCAAAAATTCTCGCCTTCTTTTTCTTACGAGGCGTTCAGGTAAATTCAGTTATCTACGATACGCCTTCAGGAAGGGTGAAATGATTACCGTAGTAATTATGGACTGTTGATGAGGACGGTTAAAGCAGTTTTGATTGTTCTATATACCTGCTAAATTCTTCCCCGAACTAATCGTACAACCTCGACGAAAATTAGTTCCCAGCGATTAACCGACAAATATTTCGGCCATGCCTGGTTTTGGCACGCAACCAAGAACAAAGTAGAGTAAATTAATCGTGAATGTTAGCGAGCAGTTTTCATTAAGAGCGGACAGACAGCATTTTCCGACAAAGGAGTAATTTCGTGCAACAAAATCAGCATCCAAGCCAAGACCCAAGTTAGAAGGTAGACGATGTTGAAACATGTTTATTTTTCTCAGGGCGTTTTATATCGAATTTCGGCCGAACGCCAATTCTCCACTTCTGACTAATTCAGCGCTGTCGCTATGGTATTGTGACCGCATGCCGAGGGACGAGATAATTCATTTCTAGGTCTGTTTTCCGGATTTAATCGGTTTATGGAATGCCTTCGACTTGTTTTGTTTCCGCATTCGTTACCCTTAGCGAAGAATAATCGTTCGTTTGCTCGAGGCTGTTCTGTTTAGAATTCATTCTTGGATGATTCCTCGAAATCAGGATATTCTGATGAGAAATATGGTCAATCGTTCGGGTTTAGTTGCCTAAAGGAGGCCAAGCCATTTTGACGACGATCTCTCTTAATTTAAATAAAAATCATGATAGAAATTACATTGTCTCTGAATTCGTTGAGACCTAGAGCAAATCTGATTCAGAATTTTATTGTCTGGAAATGTCCCTCATTTGATAGTTATTACTATTTTTGCTTAGATTTTATGTATACAGAATATATAAGAATTCGATAGTTATTACTATTTTTGCGTAGATTTTATGTATACAAAAATATTTTGTTCTCTTTAATAGAAAAGTAGTAGTAGTTTTATAAATGCTTCGACAGCAAATGTCATTTTGCATTTGGGTTCCCTTTTTGGACCGTTTTCACCGAAGTTGAACACGTTCCCAGAATGGATATCCGGAGGCTCTTTTCTTCCACATAATGGATTGAAATAGCCTTCTGTAACCTTCCTATCTTTCTCATAAAATATAAAGCATTACATATTTTATGGCAATTTCAAATTTTTAAGCCTGTTTGGCCCTAAAATATACTGTATCTTAGTACTTATGTCTATAAGATAATGTTCATGGTTCATACTCAGAGACTGAAGAATTTAATCTGTTTTATGATTTAAGTTTCTGGTTTCATGTTTTTAAGTCCTAAACACGATTCTTTTTTCCTCGTGGATAGCTCAGTTATTATGCTCTTGAGTTCAATGCGAATAAAACTGAGACATCTACGGAATAAAGTAAAAAGTACTCGAATGACGTAGGCCAATGAAAGCATTTCTTTCGTAATCTTTGATATTTCTTTTGTTGCCGTTACGATGAAAATTTTGTTTCATAGCGAGTAACGAAGTCCCTCCCAGACTTTCAATACCAGGGCATCCACTTCAAGATAAGATGGCGTTTAATGTATCTTTGGGAAATAGGATTTTGAAATTTTTTCGGTAGTGCAGAGCATAGCACACGATTTGCGTTTCATATCGATAGTAATACTACCTACCAGAATAATGCCAGGCTCATAAGGTCATTCTCATTCATGTTCCGTAACATTCTGCAATGGTCCGTCACTGAAATTGGATGCTTGACCCAGTAATAGAATGGAATTGTAAGAAATGTTTGTGTTATCCTCCCTGAAATATATCGAATATAATATTTCACTTACCAAGTATATGTCCTGAGCGATGCGTTTAAAAATTAATCAACCGATGATACTCGTGTAATTGGTAATTGGAAGAAAAACGAATGACTGTCCGTGATCTTTCTTGTTGACTATCGACTCAAAGAAATTCTCCTCAGTATTTTTTTATTAATAAAATCTTACTTAGAGATCTTACTCAAAAAGAAAGGATTTTCACTCAAGCTGATTACGGTTTATTATTATTTTAGAAGATAATTTTCCAAAATCACCAGTAAATTGAAGTTATTGTCTCATGTGAAATAAGCATTTTCGCCGTGATTGATTTACTGTATGAATGTGCATTTCGTGTTATTTTACAGGGGTGTTACTGACATTTTACTTTTTCTTATTTTCCCACCTTTGCGTTACATTTTAGTTGCTACTGTCGGTAGGTTTTCACAGGTGTTTCATGCCCCACTTCTTGTGGTCGTTTCTTGCAGGGTTTTTTTTTCCCAGTTCAGACACAAAATTTCATTTCTTTTGTAGATTTTTTCTTTTTTGTATCTCCTAAAAGCTATCTCTTTCCTCTAAATATTCAATTACAAAGGGTTAGATGTAAGGAGGGACTAAGGAGTCTCAATCTCGCCCTTCAATGAAGACGTTTTATTATTATTTTTGTTATTATTATTATTATTTACCTTATTCATACTTGCTTAATTTTCGTTGTTCCCTTTATATATTCCGTATTACTATAGAAACAAATTCTTTGGTATGTTGTTTCCATTAGAAACAGAGTTGC
>KZ308154.1:1470803-1564960 GCA_000376725.2 Ladona fulva | reverse complement strand
AATATATTATAGTCATAAAAGTTACTCTAGTTCGAGATCAAATTTATTTCAACGTCGCTCTAAATTTTAAATTTAACATCCTGAAATCAAATTCCCGTAACCCTTGAGCCCTATTTAGCCTCCGATCCGCGAGACTCCTTCCCTAATTTCTCTTTCCCTTCGTTTTATAGATGTCGTTAATATCCTGTCCCTAGTTCATACATTATTCATTTTCATTTTCCCTTCTTTGTGCCCTTATTATCGCTACCTTTTTTCCTCTCTTCCATGTCATCTTATTTTTCGCTCTCGTTTTATTTCCTCAAATCCCTTTCAATCAGTCTCCATCAAAACGAAATTGCTCGTTTTCTGCATTTCATTCTCTTCCCTCCCATCATCAGAAGTAAACTGGTATGAATTTTTTATCCCTTGAGCTCGAATTTTTTCCTTTCGCCTTTCTGGACCTCGTGATGAGGATTACTATCGTCAAGTTTCCTGGCATATGGAATGAGAATGATTATCAAGCTTCTCCTCGTCAGCCTCTTGATTTAATAAGTTTTAATTAATTTTAGAATATGAATGGAAAAAGACGCATTTCCGAGAAGCGTTTCTGCGGTACCAGCAGGATTTATGGGGTTCGGATCTATACCGTTCCCTACAATCATTATAAACGTTATACATATTTTAATTGGAATTCAATAACTTCTATTAGTGCCAAATAAAGCACTATAGCTTTCTGAAGACAGTATAGGAATGAATGGTAGAAGGGAAGAGTGGCAGAGGATGTCCTAGTTTGGATCATAAAAGGTGCATGGTGGTTAGCTTTAAGGCTAGTATTATAAAGGATTGAAGTGATTGTCTCGAATATGACGGCTACAGGAGAACTAGATCAAACTGATATACATTTACTTAAATGCCCTGCAAGCCGCCTTTAGGCGTATGATAGGAGGGGTAAACACCAAGGGTTCAAGTTACATCTTTAGCTTATTGTTGTCGCGTATCGTTTGCGGAAAGAATGAGTCCCTAAAACGACTTGTCCTGGCATCCATTTCTCTTATTTTACGCTAATTGTCGGATCGGCCGATGTCCGGATAGGAATCCGAGCTGAGCGTTTCAAATCAATATTCTCTTGAAATACTTTTACTAGGACCGTCTTCCATTGATTAGAGGAACCTTCAACACGAGGAAAATAGTCTTAGGATTTCTAGTCCAACCCTCAGTTTCACTTTTTCGCTTTCCTCTTTCGACCGAATAGAACTCCTTTTTTTCTGCCCTATTCTACACGACATCATTTTCCAGATCACATCTCACCCGCTCAGATGTTTCGCTGAAGCCCTCACCGCATTCATTATTCCGGTCGCGTACGTTTATTCGAATCTCCACTCACTTTCGCACTTCTTCCAGTTGCCAGCTATTTCTTGATTAGTTTTTAGATTTTTATGTACAAATTATAACTAAATCGTATTCAGTAATTATAATTTTTCTTCAAGTAATAATTTAATGATTAATATAAGAAAGATGACACGAAGCTGAGATATGTGATGAATGAATACTTCTTAGCCGTATGCAGTACTAATTTATGTCACATATCTTATCTGCAACAGCCGTGTTCCGTTTGTGATTGATTTGACATAAAGCTAGTTGAGAATCGTGATCGCATTGTATTCGAAAGCTACAAAATAATAATTTACTTAATTACGGGATATCTCTTGAATATAAGATGTATATATTTTGTTATACAAGTCTTAATTTTCAGATGGTAACTGAGATAAAATTTTCCGTTTGCTTTATTTTCATGGCTCATATTTAAAATTAAATTTCTGGCGTTGAAATCACCGTTCTGTCCACTCATTTTCCGCGTCCAGATTAGGTATGCATTGCTCTTCTACGGTCAATTTTGAAAGTACAACAGAAGATTAGTGGGTGTAAATCCCTCGTATATCTCACTTTAGGAAACGATTTACGTCCCGTTTGCTCAATATCTCGACGTGCTGAAATCATAGAGAGGATTGGAAGAAAAATAAGCAAAACAGTAATCGCCACGGAAAGCTCCAAGATTCGCATCAGAGGTTGCGCAAAAGACATTAGCACATCGTTTTATAAACAAGATCTTCCTTTGCTCTCCTAGTTTTGAAATATCTTCCCTGTTCGGTAGCAAACATCCTGCGACGTGAAGGGTAATTAGGTTTTCAGTTTGTTACTGCGAGTAATCCCCCGTGAGTGTATCCGATTCTCTCCGCCCATTTTGTATCCCCCATATCTCGTCACAGCACAGCTGTTTTCTGCAACTCATGTTCCGCAGTGAAGAAATTGTGCAGCGGATCCGTTCCGCTACCCTGATGGTATCACACAGCTGTTACGTACTCAGATCCCTACGTCACTGCTGCGGAAGGATCAGGGACCATCAAAAGAGTTATCTTATCCGTTATAGGGTTTTAGTTTGTGAAAGATTTTTGGCGGGGGAATTCCCTCGTAATCTTAACACGATCGTTCGATCAGGAAAGTTTTTGTTTCGTCAACGTCAAAAGAAGAAAAGGGTAACTTGCTTTTAAATTTAAATATTATTATTTAGTTTAGTTTTGGGCGAGATATCTTTGGTCACAATAATACAATAATAATAATTCTTATTGGGTGAGAATAAAACCTGCAAAAACGGGTAGCAATAGTAAATAGACGTGAAAGATCATTACAAAAGTATAAATGCACATACATCAATAAATTATTATTATCTTATTGCAGGAATCAATAGGCATAGCCATGTTAATGCATACAAATACATTATGAAATATCGTAGATCAAAAGCAATGAAATAGATCAAAAGCAAGTAAACGAATCGGGTTCTAATTTTTCCTCTGCAAATGACTTATCAACCACGTGGTATCAATTACAGCGAAAATGATTATGAAATCTCTGTTAATTCTTTCATAAATAAAATTAATATAATAATAATTATATTATTTCTGTTGTATGAAGAATTTTAGTAGATTCTCAATCATTATTCGTGATTTGCATCCTACAATGATTTGTTTAGCTAATTCCGACTGTTTGTTACAGTTATGATCGATGATGTTACTAAAGTTACACCGTATAAAATAATTACTTTGTTATTAATTATAATTTCTTAAATATTTTATTTTTATATTACATCAATATTCGTAATTTTAAGAAATGGAACAATACCTTTCTTGCAAATTATGAAAATATATTATAGTCATAAAAGTTACTCTAGTTCGAGATCAAATTTATTTCAACGTCGCTCTAAATTTTAAATTTAACATCCTGAAATCAAATTCCCGTAACCCTTGAGCCCTATTTAGCCTCCGATCCGCGAGACTCCTTCCCTAATTTCTCTTTCCCTTCGTTTTATAGATGTCGTTAATATCCTGTCCCTAGTTCATACATTATTCATTTTCATTTTCCCTTCTTTGTGCCCTTATTATCGCTACCTTTTTTCCTCTCTTCCATGTCATCTTATTTTTCGCTCTCGTTTTATTTCCTCAAATCCCTTTCAATCAGTCTCCATCAAAACGAAATTGCTCGTTTTCTGCATTTCATTCTCTTCCCTCCCATCATCAGAAGTAAACTGGTATGAATTTTTTATCCCTTGAGCTCGAATTTTTTCCTTTCGCCTTTCTGGACCTCGTGATGAGGATTACTATCGTCAAGTTTCCTGGCATATGGAATGAGAATGATTATCAAGCTTCTCCTCGTCAGCCTCTTGATTTAATAAGTTTTAATTAATTTTAGAATATGAATGGAAAAAGACGCATTTCCGAGAAGCGTTTCTGCGGTACCAGCAGGATTTATGGGGTTCGGATCTATACCGTTCCCTACAATCATTATAAACGTTATACATATTTTAATTGGAATTCAATAACTTCTATTAGTGCCAAATAAAGCACTATAGCTTTCTGAAGACAGTATAGGAATGAATGGTAGAAGGGAAGAGTGGCAGAGGATGTCCTAGTTTGGATCATAAAAGGTGCATGGTGGTTAGCTTTAAGGCTAGTATTATAAAGGATTGAAGTGATTGTCTCGAATATGACGGCTACAGGAGAACTAGATCAAACTGATATACATTTACTTAAATGCCCTGCAAGCCGCCTTTAGGCGTATGATAGGAGGGGTAAACACCAAGGGTTCAAGTTACATCTTTAGCTTATTGTTGTCGCGTATCGTTTGCGGAAAGAATGAGTCCCTAAAACGACTTGTCCTGGCATCCATTTCTCTTATTTTACGCTAATTGTCGGATCGGCCGATGTCCGGATAGGAATCCGAGCTGAGCGTTTCAAATCAATATTCTCTTGAAATACTTTTACTAGGACCGTCTTCCATTGATTAGAGGAACCTTCAACACGAGGAAAATAGTCTTAGGATTTCTAGTCCAACCCTCAGTTTCACTTTTTCGCTTTCCTCTTTCGACCGAATAGAACTCCTTTTTTTCTGCCCTATTCTACACGACATCATTTTCCAGATCACATCTCACCCGCTCAGATGTTTCGCTGAAGCCCTCACCGCATTCATTATTCCGGTCGCGTACGTTTATTCGAATCTCCACTCACTTTCGCACTTCTTCCTCAACCATGCACTAGAGCTTCTATTAGGTCGATGCTCCAAGGCTTAATGTACACAGCATCTATATCTAGCACTCCCAAAGGCATTCCGAACTCACTGTGAGCAAGCGAGACTTTATTCCCTTTCCTTCGAGATGATGGTGATGGTCCTAATATTTTTCGCTCTTACTGCACAATAGAACCTTTCAACATAACCATTATGGATTTTTTTTTCTTGGAGAAGTGCACGCTTTTATGAAAGCACGTAGGGGATAGGGAGGGTTTAAAATTTAATATTCATCGTAAATCGCTTTTATCCGGAATTGTTTTTCCAATTCGTTCGTAACAAATGCTCAAGCCTAATTTAGCGTTTTTCATTCCATTGGCCAAGAATTAGTTTCGATTCAAAAATAATTAACGGGGAAAAAATGACGTAACTGTTGTTTCGTTTTTAATGCATCGTAGAATTATATCCTGTCTTCCAATCTGCGGAATATCTGAGATTGTGCTATTTTCTTTACCGAAAAACTATTATTTTATGCCTGTATAAATCACCCAAATTAACATATTTCTTCAGATGTCTTGCTTAGGTAGACTTAAATTCGTATTTAGCTCTTCGTCACCCTCACAAGTAACAAGTAGACCGCTGAAAATGCAATTAGTATTCCGCTCTGGCGCCGCGTATACTTATTGCATTTTCCACGCTTGAGATTTGAGTTTTCCACGAATAGCGCTATATTCATCTTTTCAACATGCATTTAACAAAGCGTTACGATTTACATGCTTTCCTCGGAGGGAGCACCGCTTGGCATTCGTGATACTTATGCTTGCGACTATGCAGCTATGTTTCTCTGCAATAAGGCATCGTTGCCATCTTAATTGTGCTTGGGGTTGAATTCCAAGAATTATATATGCTTTAATCTATGACGACATGCTTCAATATTTGAAACTACGCAAGATGAGTAGTAATACAAACAATTTAGGGTTATTTCTCTTCCATTTAAAAGTAGCTCACATTTACACTTTCTCGTCGGCAGTTTTAAAGCAGTAAACTGACATCGAACAAGGTCACGAAGTCCTTCAAAGAGTGAGCAGCTTATCAAATGAAGCATCAAGAGACAAACTCAGGCACCAAGGGGAAGCCTGAGCACAAACTGTGATGTTTGAACCTGTTACATTCGCACGAGGCTGAAAGTCATCAGACGCTTTGCACGGCTTCTTTGTCATCAAATCTTCTTTGTCTACGCTGCCCACCTTTCTATTCCGTGTTTACCTTATCTCTCGCCCCGTACATCCTCCATCCCCCTGTTTAATTTTCTCCTTTGTCTTTTTGCCGGCGGAATACCTTGGAGCTACTATTTACCCTCTGTCCTCCCCTCATTTTGGAAAGCGGAACTCGCCCGACCACTCATTTTCACTTCGGACGGGACTTTTCTTTCGTATCACAGTCCTCTCTCTCTCCATTTGAATGTTTTTCCCTCTAGCTCTCATCTCTCCGTCCTTCCTTCTGTCCACACTCTCCCTTCCTTTCTCTCCCTCGCCGAATCTCATCTCCTATGATTGTGGAGTTGGAGTGGAGAATTTTGTCTCTCTTTTCCGGGACCAGTATCGTCATCGTGTGTTTTCGCGTGTGAGATTTTGTGTTGCGTGTATATGGTGTTTGAGAGAGAAAGATGAGAGACGTGGTCCAGATGTATGCAAAATGGGCTTTTCCTTTGGGAGGAGGAGGTTAATAGACGAGGTTAGACGCGAGCTCCGCTCTCATTGCATTTTGAAATTACGTCGAAAAACCGTAAAATATTTGGGTTACCGGAATGTCGTAGCATTAATTGTCATTCTCTCCTCAAATGTATTCGCTTATCGGAGGGGTATTATGGATTGATATGTTAGCAAGCTTTGAAACCTTTAAAGACATTGTTAACGATTACTGGATTTGCATTTCTGTTACGTAATCACGACTTAAAACATAGCGGCCAAATAATATTATTAATTTCTAGAAGCAGGAAGACCCCAATTACTTTCAATAATAATTAATATTGACGATAACTCTTAACCATTTCCTAGAAAAATCCGTTGAACCGGGATTTGAACCTCTTGGGATTAGAACGCTAGCACGCCAACCACTCCGACAATCATAATCGAATTTCATCCGTAGTAAAAGAAACCCATAAATTAAGTAGTAATCATGTTGATAATCTCAGCATTGTAAGAGAGTCACACAAGTCACATGTTTCCATGCTTGAAGCTTATTTCGCTTTCCATAAATTTCTTCCACTGAATTCGCGATTTCTTAGCCCGACGGATTTTTTTTTAAGCCAGGGACTTCCTCGACTATCTCCTCACTAACAGTAGCTTCTCATTCAGTAAAACCCGTCATAAATTTAACGGGCGTGATTTTTTTTCCATTTCTGAATCCTGCCGAGGATCTAGTGGAAGCTTAGCGAAGAGAGAGCATGTTTTCACTTCCTCGCGCATATATTCCTCGTGAGATATTTCGTTTTAGTACGAAATGGCCATGAGCGAAAAAATCTCCTTCCACCCATTATGTCATCCCCTTACGTCCCCCTCACCGACTCGGGTCCCCTTTACTATAATGAACCTCTCATAATGTACTGCCACGGAACTTTTTCTTAGCCTAGCGAGGTGACTCTATCCGACGCGACCGGGTAAGGATGAGGGTAAGGTATGGAGAGAGAACGGGGTTCCCGCATCTTCCGACTCACAATGCGGTATACCAGAAGAGAATACCGTTCCCATACGGCCGAGGGGATGGCAGAAATGGGGTTGACCGCGTCTGCCGGTGGTGACCGGGTCTTCCCGTTTCCTTTCCCTCTCGTAAACTCCACGGCCTTCAGGCAGAAAACCGTCCTCACACTTAGCTCATTTCTCGCTCCACAGCTCTATTTCGGACCCTAGCAGTTTCAATCCGTCTGCGTGACCATTTTTTCACTTCATTTCTGCTCGAAATTTTCCATTTGCCTGCTCATTTCGCAGCGCGCTTTTCAGCCTCCGTTTTCCTTTCCCTCCGCATTTTTGGTTTATTTTATTTCGCCATGCGAGAACTTTTACGCATTCACTTTCCTTTTTCGGCCGCATTCTCTTTGTAGTCACGTGGTAAAAACTAATTATTTTTTGAAGTCCAGTATACTTACCGTTGTGGAATGAGCTTCTAGGCTTGGATTATTACATTTCGCTATGCAAACAGAAATGAACGACAGTAATATTGAAACTCAGTTTACATGTGAACATAGTACGTATGGCATACATTCCAATCATGCTAACTCATCATATGAAGATAAAACCGCTTCAAATGTAATATAGAAATTAGTATTCATTAACTACAACGTATTTGTATGTACCTTCACTTTTTATTGACTTATTTATGCCATAGTGTCGGTTCACTATTCATTGAAATAAACAAATTATCTTCTGGAATTTCTCGAATTCTAATTCCTCTGCCCGCTTTTCATCCAAAACATAATCCTGCATATCAAATACCTCCAACTCATCTTCTTTGCATATGAATTAGATTTCCCTTAATCTGGCGAAATCCGTTGCTTGGTAGTTCTGTATATATAATTGAATGGTTTATCAATCATGTTACAAAGCCATTCAATATTTCTCCTTGTAATATTTAAAATTGATTACGCACTGAACTGTAATATAATCACTCTTGATCATCGTCCCTGTTTTCGTTTTTCCTTAGTCATTCCTCGTTTTTATCGCTGAACATTCCCTAATCTTCATCACTCCACCGTCCTTCAAAACAACGTTCCCTTGACCGGTATTCATCTTGCCTCTCACGTATTCTGGCTCCGTATCCAACCACACAGTGGAACTGAAGTGCTCACTTAGACTCAATTCACTCAGATCTCCTTCTTCCTACTATTTCCATCATCTCCGACCTATTTGGATCATTGGAAGGATTTTATTCGAACACTTTCATCTCGATGGATACCTTGCAGATATATCGGTAGCTTTAAAAATATGATTCCCATTATTTCATTTCATTTAAGTCTACTATTGCAAGTCTGTAGTATTCTCACGTTAAGGCCGTAAATTCATTTTGAAATTTTCTTACGTTCAGCTAGGAGTCTTCCTAATTTATTAATAATAATATAACCTAATCTTGCATAGCAAAAAAAATTGAAAAGAGGTGTTAGGGCCATGAATGTTACACGCTTACGTTGGAGACAATTCATTTTTGCGTTTCGTAAAATCTAATTCCACTACTCAGGATATAGGGCTGTCGGGGACTATCGATTTTTCCAGAATAAATTGTCAGAAGTGATTCCCTTGAACCTCCAATTTAATACTAGTTACTTATCAGAGTATTCGAAACTGGCACTTATTATTGGAACTCTATTACAGTCGAGGAATGTTCGTAGTTGTCTGTTTGATATAATATTTCACCTTCTCTGTTAGTTTTGTAAAGGAATTTGAATTTCTCGAAGCTTTTAATCATCCAGACCCTTTTTCAAAATGAAATAGCTTAAGTTACTAATTTGTGCCTTTTACATTGGGATCATATATCCGGAGTGTACGACGGTTTTCTCAAGCGAGTATGTTATTTCAAAATTTCACGAGGCTTTAGCGTTTTCGTTCCATATATATATTTAGTTTGCAAAGTGATATGTTTTTGTCGTTTCTCTACGGTTTTATTCTACTCTTTCATAAAACGTACTTAATTCCATGCGTATAAAACCAAATTTTACTGCATCTCCTTAGTCATGCGCGATCTCGAGACTCAATTACAATTACTAACATTCCCAGGAGACTAATCCCAGAGCTGGGCACGGAATGAAAGCACTCCGTACCCGTTACGATATAATAATTCTTAGTTGATATACAGCGGCGATCGCCACGAATATTCTACCTCTCCGGAAATTACTTTTTTGCCGCCGGATTTATTGCAGAAATAAATAAGCTTCTCGCGTAGTAATTCCTTCGGATCGTTCGGTATGAAAATAAACCCGCCCCTACGCATATCCTCTTCCCAATTCCACTTTGGTCCATCGCTCTGGTGTGATTACGGGGTGATGTGCTGCCGCGTGGATGGCTGTTGCTGGACTCCCGAAGCAAAATTAAATTTCCAGAAAAAAATATAAATATGCGTAGCTGGAGAGACGAATTTGGGTTTTCCTGGAATTTAAGAGAGGCGCGAGATGGAAACAACTCATTTCATTGTCCGAGATCGCTCGCACTGCGAACGACTTTAACATTCCTGTCGTCATGTTCAAAACGAGTTCCGGGTCAATGAAGTTCCCGGCCGAATTAAATTGCATTTTTCTATGGATTTATTCGAGTAATGAGTCGTAGAATACTCGTAGTTTTGTCTGCGGATAACAGAACGAGTGGTGTTTCGATCGGAATTGTGATTGGATGGTCTACTTCTGAGCGATTCATGTGATGTGATGATGGGAATAATATTTATATCGGCGTTAGTACAATAGTAGTTGTAGTTGTAGTATGAATATAAATTATGCTAAATTTCTGCCTTTTTATTTATTTGTTTTAAGGCTTTGCCGATTCTTATTGTTTTAGGAAATTTGAAGTGAGCCTTTTGGCTCTTTGAAATTTATATGTTTATTAATGACTGACATTTCACTTATTGTCACATTAATCGTGTCATTGTATATTAACTCAGCTGATGGAGCAATCGAATGAATAGATGAAGAAATATGATAATTATGAGTATTCTTTTGATTGTTATTTTAGCTGTAATGTTCACTAACAGATTTCAAGATTAACTGTATGGATCAAAGTACGTTAATTATGTAATTCTTGTTAAAATCAGATCTATTATGAAATAAGTATGATAAGGGGTAATTTCGTAGAAAGCCATACAGGAGAAGAAAGCCTTCGTTTGTATAACTTTGTAGTTTAAACTACTTTTAAACTTGTCGAAAACAAGTCCAATCATTTGGTATAAATCAGTCAATCGAACTACTGTTTTGCATGCACTTATTAAGTTTCCTATTGGATTAAAGGAAAGGAAGAATTTTCTGTTTTACGATCTTTGGATTTGGTGGCAATCATGTTGGAGATTGAAAATACACCATGTGTACTCAACTGAAAAATGTCGTCTTCCTTTCTTTTCTGGAAGAAGATTAAGGATTCATCTAAAGATCATCTATTCAGTGGAATCATCTACTCGACTGATTTAAAATTTGCTAATATCCGGATCGCTACTTTCGGGTTGCCATGATAAATTTGTAATCGCTGGTACCATTTCCAAAAGCTGAACTACGGGTATATTCACCCCCTTTTTCCGCCCTTTCCCTTCAGGTGGAGCTAATAGTCTTATTTTTGCTTCCGCCCTCATCCAGCTTGACTCTCCCGCCCCCTCTTAACATTGAGAACATCTCCCTCGCCGCACACCTTAAATCATGTTTCACACGCCCAAATCCTCGCTCGAACAGCTCGGAAAGCTCAGCTATTAATCTTTTTCTTTCCCTATCCGTCCTCTTCCTCATTTTGCCTCTTTCCTTTCTCCGTAACCTCTTAAGGTTCCGCTAAGCGACCCCTCCCAGTTGACAGAAATTTCTTCTTCGCAGTTCATTCATTGCTGCGAATTTTCAACCTTTATCTACTCGAACCATTTTAACCTGCACGGTTATCGATTACGTCTTCGTGTGTATCTCTCATTCATACTTTGTCCCGTTCCGTCGAAACACTCATTGCCTTTCTGTACTGTAAAATTTTCTGTGATGTCTTTGTCCATATTTCGCCACTTTGTTTGTTTCTTCAAAGCGAAGAATGACATTTTGAGCAAATTATAAAATAATTCCCCCATGGATTAATTTAGTATCATTATTTTAATAAGGGCAATTGATATTCGTCAACTACACGGATGAGTTTTCAGTGTAATATATTTTACTAGAATCACATTTTGCAAACTATCTATCTATGTATGATCTAACTATGATCTAAAATTTGTCTCAAAAGATCATTTCTCAATTTTGACATTTCTGGATGTCGTAAATTGTAAAATTTTTCTCCAAAAGTTTTCTAAATTAAACGTCGATCAACCCACCGGTTATATTTGGTTATCTCATAAGTACGATTTTAGTAGATTAATGATAATGAAAAAAGACACAAAGTGACTTTTTCCTATATTGAATTCTTGGTAAACTCATTGGAATCATGCAATTGTGTATTGTGTGCAAAAGTGCTGTAATTAATCCAATTTATGAAGTTTTTAATTCTTTGATATTTTTACATACGTCCTCTTCACGTGTCTACTGAGTTTTTCTTACTCATGTGACTCTAAATAAGAACAAAACCTCTTCACGTTAAGATTCGTTTTTTGTAGAAAGTATTCTAAAAAACAAATTTTCTTTACATGAAATCTTCGTTAATTCATCACGTGGCACGAAAATATAACTTAAGGATATTCTTTAGCTTTTTTACTGATTTTTTTACCCAGAAATCTATGAAAAAAGTTATGGAAATATTCTATGTTTGCTCTAATTTTCTCTTGGGGCTGGTTTACGTAAAATCCCATTGTAATATAGGTCGTTCATCTGTCGTAAAATGCATCACCTTATACTGTTTTGCTTTCTCTATTCAAATCTTTCAATACCTTCCTGAATACTCGGTTTCTCATCGTACACCCTGTTTTAGAGAATGGATTCATTTTCCCATTTTCTTATGTCTTCACTTCCCGTGCCATTGTTTCACCCTCCTATTGCAGGCTCCGAAAGTGACTCCGAATAGTCTCGTCTCCTTTCCACATTCAAGCCCATGCGATCAGAAACTCCATAGTTCCTCGCATTCCGGAAATTATCCAACGGAATTTTCCGTTCATCTCTCATTCGGGTAACTTCCTGATTGTTACCATAACCAGTGACATAGTTCTACTCAAAGCGGACGATATTGTTGAATTTGCGCTATTAATCATTAGCGGAAGAGACTTCACTCATTTTCATTTTCTCAGAAAATCGTTCCAGGTAAAGGAAATTGGGTCGCCTTCACCATACCTCGTAAGATATATCTATCTTCATTCTACCCCGTTTCAAACAATTATTCTGGGCTTACAGACGGGGTTTGCTTACATTAGTACTAGACTACAAGTACTATAAATATTTAGAAATAATGCATGATTTTTAAACGTTTAATCGTTTAACTATGTACTTATTGCTAAGTTTCGCGAAATTAATGAATTGCAAAGCAGAAAAATCGTGGAAACCATGTTTTTCGTATCTAGGAAAGAATTGATAATAAAACACATTTGTACTTCTAATTTCGGATTAGTAATTATTTAGGATTCTGACAACGATAATTAGGAAGGTAATTCAGAGTTGTACATTGGTTTTCATGGAAGTAATACATGCCCCAGAGATTTTTGACGTAAAATGTCGCAGAATGAAAAATAATTTTTGTAAAAGTTATAGGTTTAGGAGCAATTATTTTCTCTATGAGTGTACTCCAGGGAAATCAGTTAAATTTAAAATAGTAAGAACTGGAATGCTGAGAACTGGACATTCGGTCAAAGTGGATTAAGTTATCCAAAAAATCATGAGTTGTCGCTAATAATCCGAGATTAGAAGGAGATTAGAGAAAAAATCTCGCCCTACAACCGCTTTAGCGTTCCAAACAAGCATTCGCACAATTAAGATGGAATGGAAAATCGCTAAGTACCAAGCGATTAACGGCCTTTTCAACGGATATCCTGAAATAATCCGGATAGCATCGGACTGTTACGCTTTCCTAAGCTCTCCGGAGCTTGCAAATACAGGAAGGCTAGAGTTACCTTGCTCACGATAAAAGAGGCTTTGATGGCTGAAGGGATTAGTGAGCCATTTTCATGGACCCGTCCACACTCGCAAGGCTTGCTGAAGCTTGCTGACAAATCGTCGCCAAGTTAACCCAGTTACAGCGTGCTCATGTGGAGATAGGAGTGGTTGGATTTATCGTTCGATGTGACATCCAGGTCTTCTCATTAAGCATGTAAATATTTTTGAGCATCGCCTGGAATTTGGTCTTGACATATCGAGGAATAGGAAGCAAAAAATACGCCATCGTGGAGATATGACTCCCAGGGCTCCAGTCTCGTGTGAAGTAGGATTCGTCTGACTAGGTTCTTCGATGATCTCAAAAATGTATGGTGTCTGTAAACTTTTTTCCTTTTCCTTCCTATTTTCCTGAATAACTTAACGAAAATTATAGGCTTAATTTGGATGTTTGCAAATTTGCAGAACCGCGTATGTAAAAGTAACAAGATGTGGTAATTATGGGTAGAAAGGTCGATTAGAAATTTAAATTCATTTTTCTAAACCATGAGTGCCTCCAGATTGGGGATATCTTTCTATCTGGAAATGGGTAAGATGACTTGGCACGATAAGTCGCGCATCTAGGAAAATTCCCAAGGAGAAACGGACATGAAAAAAGAACCGGTTCTGTCAGACTTTTTTCATATCCGTTTCTCCTTGGGAATCTTTCTATCTGGTTTTAATTGATTCGCTTGCGATTCTCTGACAACAAATTTTATCGATTAAGTTCAATGATATCTTCTCCTTCCGGAGTAGTAAGTAAAATGATGATTTGAGCTTAAATTTTGAAATAATTCGTTGTTTAACGTTTTATCTACATATAAATAATTTAACTTTAACATTTCTATTAAGTTGTTATCCATAAATATATTGTGGTATTCGTTCTTCTCATACGTAGCATATTTGGGCGGGATAAAAATATTTATTTGTGTGACTGAATCGTTGTCTAAATCGAAAGGAGAAATAGATTATTGTTTTCTATTTGCCACGGGGACCTACAACAGGTCGACACCAATCTACCAGAATCAGAAATCGAAAAGCTTACTATTTCCAAATTAGAATTTATTCGAAATTCCAATTAGTTTTTGAATCGCAACTGAAACCCGCACTCTTCTGATTATTGCATCAGTTTGCAAAAGCGATTAGATTTACATCCTCCGGAAGAATATTCGGGTTCAAAATCCCCCGTGAAACTTTATTTCCACCAATCCGACACAAAAAAAGATCCCATCTTCCTGTTTCCCGAAGGAATTCAGAAAATTGGCCCATCGATTACTCTGTTCACTCAGGAGGATCGGTCCGGACTCGTTATCAATCCTCGTCGCCTCCGCCCCCTCGCGCGGCCGTGGCCATCCCACTCCTCATCCAATTAGCGACTCCGCGACAAAAAAACATCGCCGCTCCCAGTGCACCGAGGTAGCAGTTTTTCTTCCTTCTCGACAATACGGAAATCCGCAGAAAAAGGTCGCGTCGTAAGGTGGAAGAAGACGTGACATGGGCCAGTAGGCGCAGTGGAGAATCCAGAACGAGAATGCGGCCTTGTTCCGTTCTCCGCTGAAGGCCCTTCAAACAACACCCCATCACTCCAGCATCCTCCTGACTCAACTCCACATATTCTCTCCTCCCCATCGAATCTGCTTTTAAAGCCATGGGGAAACGACGCGCGGAAAATCCCACGTTCCGTCGAAAATCTGAGCTGTCTATGCACGTGGAGTCATCTTCAATCCCTGTGTGTTCCTCTCTCTCTTTTAAAATCCCTCCCTGTTCGATGCCTATCTCCATGTCGAATCCACTCTCTCCGGCCTCCGCTATCAAACCATATTTCTTCCCTCGCTACCCTCCGTTTTTCTCATAGGGGTGCTCTTCCGAGTCATGAATAATGAACGTCATTGTGCTCCATAAATGCTCGGGTGAATTTATGCGGGATAAATCATTTTGTGCCGATGATCAGAGAAAGAGAGAATCGTTTTTCTGTTCGCGAATGAATAAAAACTATTTTGGGAAGTTATAATTTATCTGTCGATAATAATAGTTTGTTGTTAGTAATTTAATTTAACTTTNTGCCGGTCGGGTGCTCTGTCCGTTGAGCTATCCCGGCAGAACATTTCTCCAAGCCATTCGGGAGACTTAGTGGGCAAGGACGTTGCGAGTTCGTCCACATGGTGGCATCGTTCATGGTCTCGGCTTTATTTAGTTAAATTAGTTATCGTTAATTTAGTTTCGAAATTAACTCTTATAACGGACTTCACAAGAATATATTTATTCTCGGAAAATAATATATCCATCCACATCTTATTTCTTTTCATCGCCCTCTGTACATCTTCTTCCATATCCAATCTCCCTTTTCTTTCTTTGCCTCATTATCTCCCATCAATCACTCCATTCTTCATTCTCTCCCTCAGTTCTCTCTTTTTCCAGCCTTTCTCCTCCATTTTTTCATTCGTTTATTCTCCCCTCTTTCTCCCTAACATCCCTCATTTTTATATCTAATTCTACCCTTCGTTTTTTGCCTCCCTCATTGTTCTCCTTTTCCACCCTCCCATTTGCGACCTCCCTAAAACTACCCCTTGTCCCTTCTTCCACCCCTTTACCCTATTTTCCTTCCCTCGGAGCCCTTTCACGCCCCTCAAACGTGCACATCGCCGACCTAGTGGAGACAAACGGCGGCGGATGCATTTCTCTCCACTCCCCCATCATTCCTTGCACACGTCGGCGCAAGTTACGGAGTCTGACTCTGCTAAATACTGGGGCTAACTTTTGTTGGTCGCGTTGTACAACTTGGGGTTCCATGTGATTTCGCAAACATTATTTCTCTGTATCCTTTCACACATTATGAATAAGTAGCGCATTGTCTCCGTTAACAAGGTCCCTGTGTGCAGTTGGCGATGTAAAATGCAGCCACGAAATTTGAATCTCATCGTGAAACGTGAAGTACTTCCAGCAGATATTTACTAACATACGTGTGAGGAGGACGTGAAAGTTTTTATTTTGATGTCGTTTTGTGAAGTTATATCCAAATATTTTTTGTAGCTTTTCAAAATAGGGTGAAATTTATTGCGCGATACAGTTCATAGGTTTGAACCCTTAAGCAGCACAAAATTAAGCCATTTACGTAAAATAATTCATTTGAGAAGCATGTAAATTTGAAAACTATCACGTATGTTATGCTGAGATAAACCTAGGCAAATTCATCATTGTGTGATTGTTTCCCCTTCGATGTATAGCACAGTAGCTCAAACTATTTAAAATTGTATTAAAATATAAACTCAACATCATTAAAGTAATTTTTCTCCAAAGATTGACTCAGAAAAATCTCATTTTTAGGTCTAAGTCTAATAAATTAGATGAGAAGCAGCCGTATATAAGAATTTCCCTTGGTGCAACTTATCTATGCGTAATTGAGTTCTCAAACTTTCCCTCGTTGGAAGGAAGTACTATGTCTCCATCTCAAAGTAATCTTATGCTCGTCTTCTCGTTAGCTAAGAGTCGAGCCGTTCTCCCAGAGTGCCATTTCTCGCCGCATCATACTTCCTCTCTCCTTCCTCCATTACAAGTTCTGTCCTCTGGAGATGTGCTGTCTTTCAGCACTCGAAACCCTTCCGTCGCCATTATTCCCAAGCATCCTTCTTAATTCCGAAATCCCATTTCGATCGTCCTACATTCGATCCATATCCTTCTTCCCTTTATAGTATGCCCCTGAGGAGATTCCTTAGATGCACAGTTCATATGCAAATCGTTCGAGACCACATGTGCTGATTTCTTCTCATTGTCTCTCGCTCCCACCTACATCAAGACCTCCCAAGTCGTCGTCCTTGTACGGGTCAAAGACAATTTAGTCCTTGCAAGTTATCCGGTCCGGGGAGCCCATAATCACAGCGAGATGTCCCCACTTTCCACTCCCTCCACCAGCATAAGTACGTCTCTGTGAATATTCTATTTACCCGTGTCTACCAAACCACTTCTTGCGAATTCATTGACCGTAGCATGTCGAAGGTCGTGGTTTACTCTGCCAATTTCAAGCTGCACTGACTTCTTTCTTGAGTAATTTTCCTTGTCGTGTTTTCGGAATGATTATCCAGGGAGCGAGGATGACATCATTTTTCATTGAGAGAATTTGTTAATATACTTGAATATTCGATAATATATTCGAATATATAGAAATTTATTTAATGGTGTACAGAACTGAATTTATTCCTAGAAATGTGTATAAGAGTTAATTTAATAGCTCGTAATAATAATTGCATTATAATATTACATTGCTTTTGTCCCCGAAGAAGTGCTTATGCTGATCGTCGGAACTGAGCGTCAAATCAACTAGTTGAATATCCGTAATACTGGAAATTATTCGATATTATACTGATAAAGTTTCGTAGAGAATATATTGTAATGCATTGATTACAAAATTTAAAAACATTTATTACATCCTATATGTTTCACACGTAATTTTGTAATTTTGTTTCTTATTTAATGTCTACTAACTTTGCTTAAACTTTTATTTTTTCAAATCTACATCTGACAAGTTAGATGATGCTCTATGCATATTTCGTTATCCGAAGTGTTCTAGTTTATCTCAAACATCAACCTGTATGGAATAAGGAATTCACCAAATGAAATTCATGTAATAGTGATAGCTTGAATAAAAGCAGTAGAGATGAAAAATAAATTGTCTCAATTGCGCTTTAATATTAGCACAGTAAACTGTTGCATCATTTCTCCGGTAGTACCACTTATAGTGCTCCAACTATGTTAGTAATGTATTGCTGGAGATGAGAAGTTGATCTCAGGTACAAAGCTATCTAATGTGATTCAAGATAGGGTCGCAAATATAAATCATTTCAGTTATAAATTTAA
This sequence comes from Ladona fulva, assembly GCA_000376725.2. NCBI lineage: Eukaryota > Metazoa > Arthropoda > Insecta > Odonata > Libellulidae > Ladona > Ladona fulva. The sequence goes on along the minus strand of KZ308154.1, from coordinate 1,546,806 downwards.
CTCTTTTAAATTACTTTCCTGTCCCAAGGAAGAATGGACTTGAAAAAAGTCTGACGGGACCGGGAACCCGGGTTTCCCAATTGCCGGTCGGGTGCTCTGTCCGTTGAGCTATCCCGGCAGAACATTTCTCCAAGCCATTCGGGAGACTTAGTGGGCAAGGACGTTGCGAGTTCGTCCACATGGTGGCATCGTTCATGGTCTCGGCTTCATAGAAGCACCGACCACACGAAGTGATGGAAAGGATGCCCCTTTCAGGTTGTAAACATAGGAAAACGGGTAAGGGTGATTTTGCGGAAGATGGTGCGCACCCAGGAAAAATCCCAAGGAAGAATGGACTTGAAAAAATCTGACGGGACCGGGAACCAATTTACCCGTTTTCCCTAATTTCCTGTATTCAAACGAAATGGAGATATTTTTGATCCCTAGATTAAAAAATGTACATTTTTAATATCAGAACAAGAGTAGTATTGTGTTTTATAACGTATTTACCACGTATGACCATTTCATTATTATATCCTTTAAGTTTACTCTAAGTGAAATGAAAGACAATCATCGACTCGATTGGAAAATTAGGCATTTATCAATTAAAGTAATTAAGATAACGAGGATTTTACGAAACATCGTTTCTTGCTGTATAATCTATTTTTGCTATTTTTATATGCCCCAGAATGGCACCCAAGCGTTGTGCCTCCTCTCAAATATCGGAAATATTACACGCGATATTCAGAGCCCATTTATTCTTTGCATTAGTTTAGATGGACCAGGTTAGGTGGAATAATTTCGAGGTTCGCTGGAGCGAGCGAACAAAGAGTTACTTTCACCACGTCCTCCACCGCAAGAGAACTCGGAACCACATATCATAAATAGGGATACGATCGACTTCGAAAAGTAAGGATCCAGCAATTGTGGATACCGAGCCAAAAATCATTTGTGTCCGATAAACTGTTGTTGGAGCTTTTTCGATCTCCTGGGGCGATCGGTGGTGAAGCGAGCGCCGCCTTCATTGCCCGCGGTCCCTTTTAATTTCCATTTTCACAATCAAAATCCTTACACGTTCCACCTTTCCATTCCCGTTAGCGCAAACCCACTCATTCAGCCATCATCTGCCACTTTCAGGCCGTTCTTTTTTCAACCTCTTTTTTTCTTTCTCTTCGGACGCTAAATCATCCCCACCTCCCATCCCTTTGTGAGGTCCTTTTGCCTTTTCGTTTATCTCGCGGTGAAAGGCCCAAGCTGGGGAAGAGGCTCGGAAAGGAAGATGGAAAATCTAGGAAAGGTTGATAAATTAATTGGGCGAGAAGAAAAGGGGTTTGCTGTTAAGGGCAATAATTTGGGTAACCTCCTCGAAGTACTGAAAGCAGCTTCTCTCGTTGGGGCTTCCTTTTTTGATTAGAAACATTTACACGTTAAATCTCGGCAACTTTATTCAATGGAAGTAGTCGAATGAGGGGCGGAAGGATTTAGGAAATAGAGTGTACGAGCGTGAGGGGAATCTCCCGGTTAATCTCAGATCGAGATGGATGCTCTCGTAAATTCAGTAAACTTACTTTCTTATCCACTTATTGTTCTCTCAATCAAAGTACGATTATTCCTTAGTAATTTTGCAACAATGTGAAGGTTTTGAGGTAAACTGAATAACATGAGTCAACAATAAAGGTTTTAATGAGTTTTTTAGCAGAGGTGGCGGCACATGCATCGAAATTGAATTTCACTATCTGAGTAAAATTCAAGTATTATTTCTATTCTCTTTTGATGATGATTACCATTTTTAAACAATTATCATCGGCGACTTTTCTCATTAATCTGTCTCCAATCACACAGGATTGCGTAGAACGAAATATTTGTTTGCTAATTTAATGTTTGTAAGAAACTATTCTTTCGTTGATTCTCATATGAAACTGCAACAAAATCTGAAAATTTGCAGAGCTATTCATGAATTTTAAATCGTTTTTGTCTGCAATGTATGTGAGTGTAATTATAAGTCAGCCTACGAACAGTGAGAGGCAATTGATTCCTTCCCTTATCCCTCCCCCCTTTGATTACAAATAATATCTGTAATAATTAATATTTGTAGGTTATTTACTAATATTTAAGTAAATTCACACGTATTTCTCATAGCAGAAGTATATTTCTCATTCAGCTTATTCATATTTTGCGTTAGTCCTAAATTTCAAAGGTATTCATAACGGGTGTCAGCGGTAGGAGTAACGATAACAGACAACAAAGGGTATACATCTTTCGGTCCATCTCTGAATTTCTTGCGGTAAGTTGCGGAACGGGCATGAAATGAGCGGACAGGGAGTTGAAGAGCAGAGAGGACTAGGGGTTCTTTTTTTCTACGTCGGGGAGGGAAGCTGGGAACGTACAAGCAAGTGGAGAGAGCGGAGTTTGGAAAGGAAAGAGAGGGACACGTTCATCTCGGCTGGAGATGAGCAACGAGAGAAAGTATGCGTTCGATAGAAATGACGCTATGGCCGCTCTCTCTCATTTGGTCAGAGTTTGTGAAGGGCATCGGAATGTTGAGAACTCTCCCTCAACACGTCCGATTTACCTTTTTCTTTCCCTACGCACCACTCTCCATAACTGCAATATATATTCTCTCACTGAGAATGAGTATTCTTTTGCTTACTCCAGAATAATCCAGCAAATTCTTTCCCGAACTTTTGATACGCAAAATTTTGAACTATTCTCCATTTGCTCCCCCTCGTTCTTTGTTTCAGGGAACCCTTTGTCACTCGTTATTAAGGTCTCACTTGTTTTGCACATCACAGCTACGCCATACGTCAATATGGATTGTTATGAAAATGAATAACTCGCACAATTACCACTCTTGTTTAGGTTCATCTGCTCGCTTTTCCCGAAATAGCCGAATTCGCTCTCAGCTAATTCGCTTTCCTCCTTTTAGATTCCGTCTGTGCCGTTTAACTCTCCGCGTATTCAAGTGTTCGTTTCGCCTTATTAGCGCAGGTCCTCTCTCATACATCTTTGACGCGCTAATCATAACGTAGCAATTTCGCAGATAATTTTCTCGACGAGATCATCAACCTATTTTCGTACGTCGCGCTTTTGGTAAGTTTCTGAGCAGAACGGTGATTATGCAACGCTTGTTCATCTAACCTCATGACCTTTTTGGCTCTCGCTGAAAAACAGTCGCCCACTTTTCTTTGGTTTTGTTTGGTGGATTATTGTTTTGGAACCAATACTTGTCATTTTTTTACTTTGCTACTCGATTGTGAGATCTTCTAGTCTATTTGCGATCAAATAATCTGTTTCTAGTTTTATTGGTTGGGTTAAGAATTAATCGTTAGTATTACAGCTCAAGTATAGAAAAACTGAGATTATCTGATTATATTCAATAATCAGGTTGCTCTCCCATGTACGTAAAAAAGTATGTTGTTAATAAAAAGAGCGCCGGGATCCTTAAGTATTAAACAGGCGTAGCATGTTTCATTCCATACCCACCACATGGTTAAAGCTACTGTGGTAGAATTGTTGTTTGCACTGAAGCTACGGTTTAATAATTCTACAACTTAACTACCAGAGAAATTTTTGAAATATCGTATTTTAATAGCTAAAACCTTAAAAGCATCTAGTGAAGTAGTGCTCAAGGAACTTTGAATGCCGCTTCCAATTGATTTTCAGTTACTTAAATACTTGAACGTATTAATTAATCATCTATGTACTTCTAGTTGTCTTAACATGGATTATTGGAAATTTAGCAGATTCATTTTTTCCATTTATTTGTCATTTGTTCAATTCAAACAGCAACTTGAGCCGAAGAAAATGAAAACCCATTCACCTTCAAGGGAATCGGGATATTGGCTGAGTTATTTCTTTCTCATCGAAGCTACTTCCTGTTCTCGCTCTCTCGCGCATACCTTCGTATTTCATATTTCTTTACCCTCTAATTCTTGGCCCTTCAAGTTTACAACTCCGGAATTTCATTGAGAAAGAGGAGTTCTCAAACAATCATTTGGAGCCGAAATCGAGTAACCTACGGATGACAACCGGCCATAACTTTTTTGGTGGAATTTCTCAGTTACCATTATCTGCTCTCGAAAAGGAGAGGAATTCGATAAATCTCCTTTCTGCGCATATAGTAGGAAAATGATATGCGTTAGGGAAAGATTTCCAAACGTATAACATTTTCCTTTCTACTCTCCAGACCATCGTTTTTTAATTTTTATCTCATTTTCTTATTTAAGTTGCATAGTTAAAGTTAGGATCAATCAGTTTCTATTTTTATGCTCAAAAATTCGTTAAATAAACTATACGAATAAATTATTTTCCTTTTATATTTGAAACAGTCCTATCTTCGACTTGCTAATACTTAAATTGCATTTCAAATGCAAGCATTTCATTTTTCATTTTAACTATGAAAAAGGTTCACAGTATAATATTACTGACCCAAATTTTCTAGTTTTATGTATATTTGGAAAGATATATGTAGTAACATGACGTGATACTGGATATCTATCAATAAATGTTTAGCGTTTTAAACTTTTATCAACTTTCAATCTTCGTTGATCTAATATTAAATTTACCGCAATATTTATATTACGTCGATCATTTGAGAGGACTGCTAAGTATCCATTGCCTACATCATTGATTACAATTAGTGATACTTTTAGGTTATAAATAATTATATACTGATATAATATGTACTGATATTCCAAATGCAATGCCTAAAGCTCGTTGAAAGTAATAAAAGAAGGCAATATCCTGATTTTCCTCATTTTTAGGTGACCTGATAGTGCCAGCTCGTCGCTAAAAGCTTTCGCTCGAAATAAAACTGCAGGAGTGAACATGTTTTTATTCTACCTTAATGAGTTTATTGATGAGCAGTTTTTCAATTCCCAGCGAGGCTTCATGTAACTTTTACTAATTCTCTGTCGCATCACGTATCACTAAAAGTGTTTAAGTATTTTATTATGCGTGACGTATTCTAGAGGTTTTTATCATCTGGTCTCTCCTGTAATTTTAATTCGCAAAATCCTCATTTTCCGATAGAAGACATTGATAAAATCTGAATTTCCTTCAAATTGTTTGAAAAACTTCTTATATATCTTACATAAGATATGGTATGGGGATTGCTATCTTGTTGCTAGCCGCCCTTTTCCTTGAAAGGATCATCGCTGACCATCTTTTATCTTCCTTTCTTTTCTAGTTCATTTAACTTGCCCTTCGGTTATACCTTCAGAATCCGGGGTCGAGGTAAACATTCAAAATGACTGCTAGCCCTCGAGCTAGACTTCCATGTGTATTTTTCATAAGCGTAGCACCCACTCTTAGAGAGATATAGTCCATTTGCAATAAATTACTTCGAAGGTATCTGAGGGTTGCTTTCATGAAAGGAATTGTTAACTGCTCGCTACGTATTCTCTCTTGATCAAACTTTATTCCGCGCATGACCTCATTCTCCGGTGCTTGACCAAGCTTTATCTGGTATAGTTTCTTAAATGGTATTCATGAGATCATTTCATGTACTACGCAGGTAAAGAGAGTTAAGGCCTTTGAGGTTTCTCACCGAGTTAAGCTTGGTTAGAATATTTAAAAGAACCGGCACATCTCTTAAAAACCACAATTTAACTGTATTACGGTTAACATTGTTTTAACCTTTTTTGGGTATAATTTGCAGTATGTATTTTCTTTTTGTTACTGCTATTGCATCTTAAGCAATAGAACATTTTTCATTTGTCTTTTAGTATAACATAAATGTATCTTTCTTTCACTTTTGTCTCAGTCCTATAAATTCTGACGATAATGGGAAAGTCACTGAGATATGTGTTAGGCTGAACCATGGCATTCATTCTGGTATCCCCTTATTGTGAATGCTTGAAAAATTCTATCATATTTGACCGCACTTCGAAAAACATTATAAACACAAAGAAAAGAAACTTCCGACCGGTTTCGGCACAAAGGCCATCGTCAGGTCAACCTGACCTGACCGAAAGATTTCTAAATATAGGGTCATTGTGCTGCGATTATGTGGACTTTGTCCATTTATAGCATTCTGGTGCAGTGAGAAAAACAAGGGAAAACTACCTCAATCCTCATCTCATCCTGGTTAGTCGCTTCATCCCCACCCCCCAAAGCTTTTTGTCGCCTATGATGAAGGGAATGAGGTTCAGACCGGCGGTCTCACTGAAGACTGTGCTGACAGTTATTATTATTACAGTACGTGTACAGTACAGTGTCTAGTTGTCTGTATTTTTCTATATTATGTGGAATTCTAATATAATTTTTCTTATTTTTTAGGTAAGTACCATTCATTTTTCTTTGAAGATGACGGGTGCAATTTTCCAGATTCCGTGAGTAAATACTTTTTTCTGAAATAAGGTATGCAGATACCGAAACCAAAATATTTTGGTTTCTCTCCGAATTGGGCGCTGTTTGCTGATTTAATTAAAATATATTTTTCTCTGAGGCTTCGACCGAAGTTATTCAGTTCGCGTGTGAGTCTGCTATAATTTACATCTCCAGTTTGATACCTACATATCCCCTTAAAACCGGAGGTTTTAAAAAGACATAAATTCGGTAAGCGCTTTATTTTATCACGGCGGCAGTATTCTTAATTCGTTAAATTATTCTCTCCTCGGAATATACTGCTTAATTTAATCAACAAATTTATCTGCATAAACTACCGCCAAAATTCTTGCGGATAAATTCTTTTGAGGGTGCTTCAATCAATTTTATTCTAAGTGGATTTAACGTTTTTTTTGAGTAGGTTAGGAATTTGAGAAGGTCGAAATTATTTGAGATTAAATTGAATCCTCTCAACCCTCCCCGTTTTCTCTCGTACAAGTTTGAAAAGTAACCTATTTTTCGTAAATTATACAGCTTCTTGAACTGACGTATGAGCTGTGAGACTCAGCTTTTCTCAATGTCGTAGAACAGCGACATCAGTCATTCTCGCCGACATAGTTCTGTGGAGTCATAGATTTTCCTAGCGATCTATAGGATAGAAGAAATCCTTTCTTCGATCAACTGAGTAGAATAATTTTAACTATAGAAATAACGATATCGTAATTCAAATCTTAAGATTAAATCTTACAACGATATTAGTATGAATTTCTCAACGAAAAGTGGCCTTTTTGAGTTTAGTATCATTCTATTCCGATCTCTAGCTTAGGAATCCTTCGAACGGTAGGCGAAATCTTTCTCGATGTCTGCCATTTCCAAGGAGAAAAATTTCGATGTTTGTTGAATGGCTTTGAGTTCTTTTTACTTGCAACTCTGCAATAGAGGGAACTGATATTTTTCTACATACATTTTACAAGAATTAAAGAAAAATAAAGGTCCTGATAATTCAGCTAGAATGGTCGTTTAATAATATTTTGCTTCACTCTCCATGTCAAACGAAACAGAGTTAGAGGTTTTTATTTATATTTAGTTGTTTCGGAAGGCTTAAATATTCAGTTCTAGGAAAAAGAGGTCGGTTCACCAATACGGATTGAATATGTGCTTTCGTGCGGACGCTGAAAGTAAGTAAAACATGCGTTCGGAAATTCCAGCAAAAAGGTTCAGTTCGCAGACGTTACAGAAACTGAGACGTGATGAGAAATAGAGAAAGGGTAAATATTAACAGGGAAGGCGAAGAATGTTAATGTCGGAAATGAATCTGAAGGATTGAAAGGGTAAAGGAGTGGTAGAATATAGTAGTATTAGTAGATTTGAAGAATATGGTAGGTATTACAATAGAAGTAGGATAGAGTAGTTAATGATTAAAGCGTTAAAAAGGAGAAGTATAAACTCCTCTTAAATAGGAAGGAAATGATCGGAATGGATTATGGAAGTGCGACAAATCACTTGTTGGATATAGGAATTTAAGCTTAGTGGTAACTCAAAGAAAGCACTTTCTAAATGGAATTTTGGTGTCAAAGCGTAATTCTATAATGTAAATTAAATATAGGAATGAATCTCTTAATCAATTCAAAGAAAAACTCATCGCCAAAAAATCGTCTCCCTCTTTATTGGCTAATACGAAAAATTCTCTTTCCCGTGGAGAAAAAAAAGTCTTTATATTTTGTTTTTTTTCTCTTCTGTGATATGGCTTTCCACTAAGTAATGTCTGAATATGTTGATTTCATTCCTCATATTTTCTTTCGTATATTTTTTTTCAATTTAAAGTACATATCTGTCGCTGTAACCTTATCAGGAAAGATAGACATTAAGAGCGTTTTCTTACTCTTTGCTATAATTCTATCTTTATGTGTTCAGTAAGAGTAACATCCAAAGGCCAAAATCGTGAGTTTTGGGAGAGTTGAAGAGAAGATACGAATACGATACGTACGAATAAGATACGAAGGGAAACAATAAAAGATAGGGCAAGATCAGCGGAAGAGTGGAGAGGAAGCTGTGGATGAGAAAGCGTTCGGTTGGTTAGCTTTTCCAAGAGCGTCCCCTCGCCGAATTTGCGCCAGAGGGCAGCACGTTCTCCTCTCGTTACAGATGCTTCCTTTTTCGGCTCGTCATTTTTGCCTACGTCCTGGTCGACTCCGCATCCTCGCCCGCTCCTCCGGCGTTTTTCTCACCTAACCCCTTTTAGGCCCTTTTTCTCTTCTCTTTCAATTCCAGTCACTTAAACAGCTTTCTCATGTCTCGTTTGAAGATAAGCCATCTCTGAGTTTCATTTTTGTGATCTGTTTTCGCTGCTACTGAAGCAACTTTGTTTCTCTTTCCAGTTAACTTAGGATAAGGTACTTAATTATGTTTGCTAACCTTAATATGAACAATATTTCATCTAAAATAAATTTATTCAAAAAATAGGATTGACTATATAGCCAAATTTCTAACTAATTTCAAATAAATAAATGGATTTTTGTTTAGTATTTTGCTAGAAGAGAATAATTCTCGTTCAGCTATTTACTAGCTTCCAAATAGAATATTTTATATTGACATGGATATTACCGTTTTGGATAGCAATCAATTTTATCACCGATTGCTTTGAGAAAAGTTAAAACTTCTTGTGCTACTCCCTCAGCAGGTTTGATTAATGACATACTAAATCTAGTTTTAAAGTAATTGCTTTACCTACCTTGCTGATTATTATTTAAATAGTGTACGTTGAGTTACGCATAATTCATGATTTTAATGATGCTATTATATTTATTCGTATCGCATCCATTGTTCAAGATTAAAGCTGTTGTTCACATATATTAGAAATGTTCCCTACTATTTCATCGATTTAATTTCCCTCAATTCATTTTCGTATACGTTACAATTCCCAAAAATCTGCTTCATCGGCAAGATTTAATTATATAAATTTAATGTAATTGGGAGTGTAATTTTATAGGATGGATGTGCATCAATTTCGCATTTTTAATAGGATGGCCTATTATCCGTTGTCGATAATTGATCCTTATTAATATTCTCTTGATCAAATTTACATCCAATTCTTTATATTAATCTAAATTTGTTATAATTTAGTGAATCAATTACTGTAGTATCAATTAATGGCAGATAACTTAATAAAAACTCTGATGTGATTCTATATTATGTAGTAATCCATAATTTAACTTTCTTTCGTAAATTTCTTCTGCCTCAGAGTTGATTGAGTTTACTCTTTCTTATTTCAAACTATTATTATTTTATTACTAAACTATTATTATTTTCCTTGGTCTCTCTGTAGTATGTAATTTCTTTTTATGCATACACGTAAGTTATGGAGGTGTTAGGCAGAAGATGGGACTTATCTATGAACCTCTCCGAATTCATACGTTAATAAGTATTTTATTATTCCTTAATGGTAGTTATCTCACTTTCTTCTTTTGGTTTCAGATATTACATTAATTTCACGTAACAATCATAATTCCATGCCAGGGGCTTTTATTCCAACACCCCAACCTTGCCCTTATGTGTATTTATCCTTGTAAACGTAGTTTCCAGATGATCATTAAGCAATCAGAGTTCCCTTAGTCAAATCTCTCTCTTAAGCCCAGTGTAATTAAAATCTCAAAAAAGCTCTTCCTTCCTTTACGAAGAGTATTTATTAATAGCAAATAAGAGCCGAAAATGAATTTGAATTCATCGCGTTTATTCTGTCGATATTATTTCCTGCAAAAGAGAGCCGCGTTGACAACCGGAAATGACCTTTTTCACTTGATTACCATTTCACCATCGTGTTATAGCGATAATCATGTAATAATATGATTAAAGAGGAAAGGTTCTAACATAACAGTTACAATCATATCTTCTATTGGCTTCCAGAATAAGTCGTTCACTAAAATACGCTATGTTAGAGTTAATCGTTGACATTTCAATTAAATAACATATTTTAATATTTGAATAGTAATTAAAATACATTATTTTCCCTCAGCATTTTATTTATCGCACAGTTTCTCAGTATATGATACTTACACCTTTTCGCTGAACTAACTAGGTACGGTATTTCATGTATGTATTCTCTTTATCATCTTGCAATGCAATTTAACGTGGATGCTATATTTCTGTTTCATTGCGTTAGAAGACGGATGATGTCTCCAAAGTGGCTCATCAGCTATGCAAATTACTTTTCAGTTGTTCAAGCGCACATCGTCCGAAAGCGCGAGACGTGCGTTCTCAACGTGCTTTATTCTGAAGAAGTTTTTCCTCGCTAGACTTCCTAAGACCGCTCCTGCATTGCATCTTCTTGTTCATCCTCACCGAGTTTCCTTGTCTGGAATCTACTCCTTATCTTAACTCCTACTTTTATTCACTGTCTCGCGCAATAGCTATTTCGAACACGTTTCGGTATTAATTCATATTATTCCTTCCTTCCACTTACATTTATTTTAGAGGTAGCTCACTTCCCTAATATTCAAATTAGCATAACCTTCGCTCGCAATCCCCTGGAGCATAATATTAGCCACCTCCTTCAACCTAATATTAAAATAGGAAATCACGTGTGCATCATATAGCAGGGTCCTTCATTGCATTTTGCTGAAATCAGTTTGTAATTCTAACATCCTCGCGAATTCAAGACGCAACGTTGTTCTTAGCTCCGCGACGCGAATATAGCAAACTAGGCTCACAAAACGGGGATGTACGTTTGTTTTCAGCTCTTTCGTGAGAATATGAACTATTTCCGACGTTTCCCGCTTTCATACGGGGAATGTTTACCTTTCTCAAGACGTCAGTTTTGTTCTATGCCTTTTTGACATAGAATGACATGGCAGCGACTCTAGATGCAGGGATTTTTTCGGCTCTTTGTATACTCACTACTCCACACCCGTGTCTGGTATTTAATTAATGGGAGCGTTAAGCGGCTCTTGGACGCATCAAAGGCAACGCTTTCTGTTTACTGCGCCCGAAATTACATGCACGTTCGTCGCACGCAGAGGCTTAAAAACAACTGTCTTTTATGTTATTTAATAAGATAGCTTAAACAATTCCACTCGCTGAACTGCATGCATATTTCCTCATCCTGCTCATGGAGCGTGCACCTTGAAATCTCAGGAGTGAATTTTTTTCTTTATAATAGTGGTCTTAGAGTCCCAGTTCTTTCTTCCAGAATTTTTATCCTCATTAAGTCTTCCTTAGAATCGCGATATTACCGTGGACGTATTTCCGTTTCCTCATTCCATAGTAGCGAATAAACGTCCCACGTGTTGGAGTGGGTATTTCTCGGCAATACTCGAGATTCGTCTCAACTGCAAAAAGAGTTGGCAAGGAATCGAAACCTACGAAGACCTTGAAGAAGTAGAGAAAAAATAAGAAGAATCCTCGCTATGGAATCAATTATGAAATTACTTCTAGCGAAATTCTCTATATCTTATCAGTTTGATTGGTTCGATTGGTTACATCATCTCTCGGTTGTACATTCAGTGGAACTATTCATCTGATCATATTAACGATAACTTAATCCGAGTAATTACTAATCTTGAAGCTTTTCCATTGCTAATGACTGAGGAGCAATTAAAAATGGATTTTGGCCATGCAGGAAGTTCGGTTAAACAGCAGGTAGTAAAAGTTGTCTCGTCTTAAAATTGAAGAATTAAGTTATAAATTTCTTGGTATTATTTAATTCATTACTTTCGAAGTAATATTTATCTTCTTTTCCCACTGAAAGATGCCAACAACTAACGTTGTAAAGACTACATCTTTTGTTTCTTGCTTTCAATTACTAATTTTGAAACTTATTTATCACCACAATATTTGTACAATTTCTACTGATCAATTTCCACTAAAATAACTAATATCAACATACCTTATGAAGGTTTTAATTTGCTGAAACAGGTAATATAGTTGTAGCGAACTTTTCCTGTGGAATCGGCAAAAATGTCGGGTAAAGATTAATTGGTGCTATCAATGTCTCAAAATGAGCCCTAAGGAAGCCAATTTCACTATTTTACGATATTTTCCAATGATTTTTCTACCAAAGACCACTTATTCTCAGCTAAAATTCTCCACTTATCATTCTTTTTTTTATGTGAATATTCTGCTCCCGATCCTTCTTACCTTCACCGGTATCGCAAAGCGTTGCCCATCGCTATTATTCCACACTCACCCTTCCAAGCACTATCGTAGGAAACCGCTCGTTAACCACGGACCTAGCTACCCAGCCATTTTTCTCCGGCCACTTTGTGTATTCATGAAGCATCTTTTATTTGAAAGCGTCTCACTCCATTAATATTTACTTTAAAAATTTCCCCCCGGCATTTCCTCCGCCACAGCACACAGCATCTATTCCCAAACAAAAGAAGGGCAGTTTTTAAGGTCTACCTCCCCCCCCCTCGCTGTAGCCTCGGATGTGTTTTGAATTCAGCGTCAAGGATAAAAGAATCCCAACGACTTTTACGGCTTAAGGCATGTAAAAATATTCGCTCTCGTCTCACCTTTGCGTTTTGGCGGCGAATAAAAATAAAGGGCATGGCGTATCAGAAGTTCAGTCGGCTGCGCCTTTCTGAATAATGCATAATGGCCACAAGAATTAATATCGTTCTTTTGTCTTACTATCACCCTCTTCTCTCGTCTTAACGGGCCAGTTAAAATGAAACTCCGTGTCTTTGCAGGCCTAAGAACGCGTAAGAGGCAGAGGGAGTATTTATAGAAGCTCTGGGTTTATTCTTTTTACTCAACGCTATGCGAGGTCATTCTCCCATGCCCCCTCCGTCTTGTAATTTAATCTCACCGGAATCCTTCTAATTACAGCTCAATTTGTGTTTTTTGCACCAAAGAGTTCCTAATTTTTTTTTCTGATCATTTTATTAAGCTCAACATAAATTTCGAAGGATTTCCCTGAATAGTGAGGCTCATTATAAGCCCCAATGGACCTATAGCTTATATAGTCCTAAATGTGCTAAAAGTGTCCTCGTATCATGAGTTCGATTATTTCTCGGTCCTATGTGAAGGTTGAGTAAACATAATGCCAAATTAAAGCTTCAGCTATGAGGAAATTAAATCATACTATCATCCCTGACCGAAGACTGTAATCACCATTTAATTTATGATGAAATGTTGTGGAAATTACTGTTAGGTGGAATACAGCATCGAATTTAACACTGCAAAATTTGAAATTATTGATATTACCAATCCAATTAGAAAAATATAGCTATGACTAATATAGTTCAGTCGGTGAGAGTTTCTCTAAACAGTACTTTGTAGGGTTTCGAAGGTTTAGGGAACTCAGGGCTTTCATCGCTGAATCACTCGTTAGGAATATTTACATTTATATGCCATGGTGTATTTGAGTAGATAAATTTGATTTTAAGGATTAATTAATAAACCTCGGAGTTATCGCGGTAAGTCTTGCATTCAGTCTTGAATTTCTAGCAGCATTGATTATAGCCCTCACTTGACGACAAATTTTTAAGTTACGCAAAATCGTATTCCTTTTCAGTGACTTCTAAGGGATTGTTACCTGTTTTCTTTGTAATAAAAGCAGGAAATAAAAAAGTTACAAGCCAAGAATAATAATTATAAGAAAAGATAAAAATACCAACCACGAATACCCTCCGTTTTTCTTCGATAACCACTTTTTAGGGTTTCTATGAATCCCCTAAGCACCTTTATGTCCTCGGTCGATGAATTTTTGTGTGCTCGTTCGTACCGGGCCAGAGGAGAACTCGGCCACTCAGTTGCAACGCTGACCAACTTCTTTTTCCATCCGCCAATGTTTTTCCCCTTCCTCTCGTTGCGTCATTGCATTCACCGCCCTCAAAAAGAGCGCTTCTTCCGACACAAAAATCTTCTCACGCCGCTAATGGCGTGCACGGAGGTAATTCGGTCGAATTTATCAGATTCTCGGTTCGGAAAAGTTTGCGAATATCTGGACGTCCTCTCTCCGCATCCGCCTTTCCATCAAGAGTCATGTTTGTCTTGCTTTCTCCTCGTTTATTCTTCGCCGCGGCTCATTGCGTCCGTCCGCCGTGGGAAGTCAGCCCAACCGCCCCAGAATGTTTGCTTAACTTTTATTTCGCTAGCCTATCTTCTATCTTTCCCTCTCTGCTCTTCTACCTTCCGAGCCAAGTGCAGGGTTTTTGCCCTTTTTTCCTGCAGAATCTCTCTTTCTCACTCGCTTTTGGTCACGGAGCGATCTTTCTCATAGCCTTCATTCTTTTTTTATCGCTGCAGAAAATCCGGAGGAATCCTTTTTACGGAGCAGGAAATGTCCGCGTTAAATGACTCAGACATACGTGAGATCCCCATTGCGGGCGAACAAAGCAAAGTACATATATTCAGCGTATGGGTTGGATGCCCCGTAAGAGTTTTATCTCGCATGCGACAGCGCTTCCTAGGCTATTCCAGGCTAGAGTTTAGTTTTCGTACTTAATCACCTTAGACGGGAACGGGTAAATGTATTCAGCGGAATCCGAAGACCCTTCTTTCTTATCGTTTTTGGCTTTCGAACTTCAAGTTCTTCCGTATGAAATGGTATCGTTTCCCGCATGAAATGGTATTGTTTTCAAGATCGTACTCTTTTAATAAGTTTGGTGGATATTGAGGAAAGCTAGTTTTTACTAAATGTGCTTCTTTTAAATCTCTCGAGTTAAAATTCGTTTCCCTATAGACCAATCAGCAGTTCTTTGTTATGGAGGGAACACTGCACTGCTGTAAATGGATTATAACCTTACAGATTTAATGATCTGGTCCGTTTATTTAATTTTTTAAATGATGTTTGCGTTTTCTGAGACTGGGAGGGGCTTACTATCAGGTTTACTGCGAGCTTTTTTACATAGATTCATTTTCAGATACCAGTAGAATTCAAGTGGTTTCACATCATTGCTTGGAATTGGGTTGGAAAGCAGGAGATATGTCTACATTTTATCGCCATGATTTCCATCAAAGGAGAGAGATTGTATGTACAATATCCACTTCTGTTTGTTTCTCATGCGTTTATATTCATCTCGTTCTTTTTTAAAAATGCTTCTTAAATAATTTTTAGGAGCATTATATAGCCGCTCGTGAAAATTTATTGGAAAATTTAATTTTGGATAAGATCCTCGTTTATATATTTTTATCTTCGGAAACAGTCTGTTCCCAATAAATAGATTGTAATTGAGTGTTATACTCGATGAAGTAAAACCTTAATTTTAATCTGACCTTCTCCTATGCCTAGCAGCCCACACTGTTCGCTTTCTAGCCCCTACGTAGTCGATCATGTGAATCATTGTAAATTTCAAGTTATTAAACATTCTGCTTCCGGAAATTGCAAAATATTTTCGCTTTATCCGATCTCTTCCAGCGGAAAGAACAGTTTATTCCGGCCGAAAGTGGCAATTAGTTTCCGTACTTACGCCATCGATTCTATCCCCGTCGTAACTGCCCCTTTTCCCCGCCGGCAAGTTCTTGAAACAAAAGGAAACTGGAGCAAATCTCAGAGCATCGAAGACAATTGGAGGTTCCTGGGGTCTTTCCGGTTCAGCGCTACCCCTTCTACGGCGCTTATCGAGAAATCCGAATCGGAATTAAAAGGAAGAAGCGAAAAAAATTCGCCAATGACGCCATTGTGTTGAGAAGGGTAACCATTCTCTCGTGAGTCATTCGTCGCCCCGCATTTTTAGCGCACCAGCGCTTTCTCTGCACTTTCGTCCCATTCCAGGCGATCTGCTGCTGGTTTCACCCGCCAATGCCCAATGCTCTCCTTCTCAGCTTTTGAGGACGTTGGTTTAATTGCCTGGTTTGAAATGATTCTAAGAGGATTTTCGGCTTTGATTAAAGCTTCATATCGACTCTTCCACTCCGCTTCTGTCACTTTTTCATTTTATTTCTCCCTTTCCCGTAAAAGAGCCACTTCCGGAGTAATTACGTCAGATAAGATCCGGTGATGCGGGAGTAAGCTGAAATTAAGAATCACGAAAATCTTTTTCGCACCCAATATTATCTTTTTGGGATTTTTTTTATTTTCGAACTCAAGTCTCGATGGTTATTAATTGTCCTCTTACACTCGTTACGTGACCGAAATCTTGTGTGATCTACGTGAATGGAGAAGGAACTGTTGTGAGACGAGAACGGATGGAAGTATCGTAATATTTCATATTTTTTTCATATTTTGGATTTGAGCGTAAAACGTATATCTGTACGAATTCATGTATTCACATATGAAATAATGATTCGATATAAGGACCTAAATTTTGTTTCGCTGTTTTGACGCGTAAATGATTTATTCATATGTTAATTATTTATTTATGTGATTCATGGATGATATTTTAGTCAAAAGTTCAGTTGGATAATAGAAATTCAAGTCTTTTGGTTAATGTGCATTACATATGTCGCTTATGTCGGTATTTTGTTTTTCTTAAAACTGCGATTATATTGCACGTTCAACGAGTCTGAATACTACTGAAATTTGATATCGGTTTATTACCATATATGACAAAGACAGACAACGGTATCCTCCTTTTCGCAAAATCCTACCATGTATTCCACTTGCTTAAACACATCAGCGAAAATTATGATAATAAATTCTCTTGCAGTGAAATCGTTACAACCAATTTGACCTCGCACCATTCAAGTGCGTTTGGGGGCGAATGCTTTTAGGTGATATGAATTCGCAGAAGTTATTTGAAACGTTCTTCATTAAACAATTCGTAGTATACCATCTCCAGAAAATAAATCTGGATCATTTTATGAAAGCATTTTGAACTGACGTTAATAGTAATAGCTGTAGGGAATAAGTAAGTTAAATGCTAATAATATTGCAGATTTGAAGACTTAGAGCGAAATTTAATGCGATAACAATTGTTTAACGGCTTTCGCTCTTTCCTTTTTAAGATCCCATTAGTGAAACCATAAGGAAAGAAACGACTCCCTAAATAATTTTTACGATCGGACAGAAGTATTAGCAACCTCTTGATTCTGATCGCAGAGCGTGCGGTAGTAAATAATGAAGTCATTAATTTAATGCTACCCTACTGGAGTAACCCTCATTTTAGATTCAAACGACTTCCTTTCACCGAATAAATGAGAACGTCTAGCTAATTGTAGGGACGCATATGGTTCTCCACATTTCGTATGTCCAAGTTTGAGCTTTAAAATTAGCGGAGGATTGCTCACCTAAACCTTAGTCCGATAGAGCCCCGTGTAAGCAAATTATGTGTGTGTTGAGCTGTGGTGAGATTGCGCTCTTCCGCAAGGATACTTCACCAAATAACATAGTCATCAGTCGTTCCCTCCCGGGAGCTACCCATTCCTGCCTTACTGCCCATCCTTAATCTTTTCCTGTCTTCCTTTCCCTTTCTCCTGCCTACCGTTCCCTTCTTGGGACTTCATACAGATTACTACATTACCTTACGGCACATGCCTTATCCCCGCTTTCGAAACTCTAGGAGCATAGTTTCTGAGAAGTTCAACTCGAGTCTTAGAATGGAGGTAATACTGCCACGGCAATT
Organism: Ladona fulva; assembly: GCA_000376725.2. Lineage (NCBI taxonomy): Eukaryota > Metazoa > Arthropoda > Insecta > Odonata > Libellulidae > Ladona > Ladona fulva. Next base: position 1,528,996 of record KZ308154.1, on the reverse strand, counting down.
TCGGGACTTCTTCTAGACCAGCTGTTTGCTAGCTTGTATTTTTCTCACAGTGGTTAAATTCCTTAATGGCTGTACTTCTTGGAAGACCTACGTCGTGGGGAATTTCTACATATGGACGATAGCTCAAGTTTGCTTTCGGGTATCGTTCTGGGGCTCTTTAATGCAGAAACACTATAATATGTCTTGAACTCGACATATTGTACAATAATAATAATGGTAATTCTTCGTTTACCCTTAAAGTAATCCCATATTAAATTATTTTGGAATTTCTTTCTCGTGTTTGTCTTTAAATGCACTTCATAAGCATATCACTAAATAAAAATAAAGTAAATAGTGTTACAAAAATGAAATCTGACTTAATTGTGGTAAAACCAAATCAGCTGCATTTTTGAAACTCCTAACCTGAAACAAATTGCTCGATCTGTGTGCCAGGTCAATTTTCAAAATATTTACACAGTATATGGGTCAAGGGCGAGATAGAGAATGATTAATCCCTTCGGATATCTCATCTTTCGTTGAAGACTTTAAAAAAGGAGATTTTGTGTGTAAAAAAAAATACAGAACAAGTAACAAAAACAGGGGAATATTTTGTGAGTTAATAAACTAACAATAAGTCTGCAGTCAGGAAAACTAAAACTCCTCTAAAAAACATCTGTATTTAGGGGGTCGGGAAAAACTTGCGAAACCTTGCGATGCCTGTAATTCAATAATAAAGAATCGGTCTTGCGAGTTTCATTTCATTATGTTTACCAAATATGACTGTTCTAATCCTTTGTTCACCGCTGTTAAACTTCTCGCTCCTTTGCTATGAAAATGCCGAATACAATGGAAACAATCGTATTACTACGGACAATTCAAGATTTTGAAGTGAAAACTACTCCGACTGATTTTTTCGTATCCTTCGTTCTTTAAGAGGATTTGCATGCAAAGCACTTTGGAAACTTTTCGAATATTTATTCCTTAAAATGCGGGGAGTAATTTTCTAGCGAATGAGTCCTTTGCCTTTCATGCCACACCCTTATAAGAATTCGAGTCCACACTTAAAATTAACGAAATTCTTTGAACATTCTAAACAGGTCACTGAGAACCCGTGGCCTCAAGTCGATATAAACTTAAGAACTGCAGAAAAATTACGGAAAAAAGAAATGCGTCCCTTTATCAAAATATCTTTCCTAGTTCTTCGGCCGCCTTTTTTTGCACCTCGTTCGGCAAACTTTGGTAGAGGGAATCACCTTCTTTTTTCTATTAAATTTTTCTATCACGTCTGCCTTTTGCAAACTTTAACCTTGTTTTTACCCGCGATCTTAAGGGTCTCCGCTAAAAGCGAGCTCTTTTCAAGCCCTTATCTGCTGCAAGATATTTTATAACTCAGGAAAAAGGATCTTTGGCGGAATGAATGCATTTTGCTGTAACGGGATGAGATACTTCAGAATCCCTCAACTTTCTTTTACTCCGTATTATTCAACTATATGCGACGAGATTTTCCTTCGGTTCTCGCTCATCTGAGGAGTTTTTTTTTTGTGTGAGTGGAAGCGATGTGTATTTCAGCCTTCGGTCACCTTTCATTTTAAGATAGACTTTGAGACTCGTTAAAATATCTACTTCGATCTTCTTAAGAGTAAGGTTTGAGGGCGTGTCCCGTTTGTAATAACATAGAGATATATTTATATGAAATGAAGTGTTAATGTCCAGTTCTTCTTAAGCTTGCCTGCTTTTCAAATTGGAATGCAGGTGTTAGCTCCACGTACTATGACGAAAGCACGTAGACATTCGTGTTCATCTACGCGGGTTCATATTGAGATATATCTCGATACTTATGGTTTCACATTACGAGCATATTATGCAGTTCCATAAAAGCTTACAATTTTTTATTCACATTATATTTCTGACTCTTTAAAAATTTTGCTTTTTTAATGTTGCACACATTTATCGGAGTAAAGTCGCAAAAAGTCCAAATGCGTTTGTTTTGAAACTACTGGAATTTTTTTCGAAACGAAAAGAGACGGATTAGATCGAAGGAGAGAGGATATTTATTTATCATATTCGGGCAATGTTTTTGTATTCTATTTTTAATTCATTTGATACAAAAGATCCCGAAATTGTCGTTTTTACCACGACTTTTAGCAATGCTTGAATTTTGTTTTTCATCTCAACGTAACAAGCTGCGAAAAAAAAGTTTTCAGAAAATATATCTTATTTTAATCCTAAACTGGTTTCAATTTTTTCTATGACGTATTTGGAATTGTTCCCAAGGTATTCAATTGCATAGCTGTATTGTTGAGTATAAGACAATCTTATATAGTCTTTTAATTTCATTTGGCTTACCATGCAATGTTTCTTGAATCTAGATGTTTAAAATAGAGGGAATAAGGGGAGCTCATAGTTTTCATTTATTTTTGTATGGGGGTATCTATTTTTCTCTCCGTTGCAATAAATTCCGAACCTGCCACTGGGCTCGCGAGAACTTCTTTTGGCAGTTTTGTTTTAACAAAGGGCTCTAACAATGTGTTTTATTCAGAAACTAGCGGACATCATATGCACTGGTTTTTTAAATATTAATCAGAATTTTATTTTCTTATATTTTTTGCCTAATGACAGAAAATCATGAAATATGAAATTACTTACCTTTGCACTGTCGCAGTATCCACGATGTTTCGGAATATTTTATATGTATTATAAATAGATGTAAATTAAATGTGCCATCATTCTTTTAGGTTTATCCGTGAGTATTTGAGCGAGTTTTTCCCGTCCCTAAAGGGAGATATCCAGTCCCTGCTTTCTTTTTTTAATACATGTATCACATTTCTCGATTACTCAATGAACCTTGTTCTACATTACCTCATGTAAATTTCAAGTTGATTATTTTATTTCAGCTGTTGCTACATTGCTATTTTGTATGCTTGCATTACACAGCGTCCGCTCATTTAGCTTAAGATTAACTATTTGCCGTATATACATGCTTGCAAACTGGATGATTTGCAGGATGCTTGAATGATATTAGATATCCCGTTAGATGATAGATTCGTACTGATTGGGACTTAAAAAAAAGAAGAATAGGAGCGAAGTAAAAAATTATCTTTCGATCCTTTCAGAAGTACTCGAGGATACATGTTCTCTTTTTGTAAATGTAAATTTTTCAGCATATGCGGAATATTTTCTACTTCGCATTTTCCCCGACGTTTTTACAACTGAAATATCAAGCGTAAATGCTCCTAACTGGGGTATTTTCCGGAATAAAAATAAAGCTCTTATTTGTGAATGAGTTACAATTTCCGACTTGTTTCCATGAGCTGTATTCTTGAAGAGTTCCAAATTCCTCAGCACTTAGTTTTGCAAGTCATGTCTTTCTTCCCTGTTAATCCCCTCCCAAACCTCGCCTCTTACGAAATTCCTTCCCCTCTACGTACTCTCTTTCTACCTCACACTGCGGTTCTCAAGATCTTCACTCCTGTTTCCTCACTCTGTTTCTATGCTCGTCATGGGAGAAGTTCGGAGAAACTATGGAGAATTCTGAGGAAACGAAAGTTAGTTTCGAGGGTTTGAAAAATTCACTTGCTTACACAGAGCGTTTCTTCTAACCGTGAGAAAAGGAGGAGCTAGGAGATTTGCCAAACGGAGTAAAGCGGAAAATAAATTTAGGAATATGTAAGATATTACCATCGAGGGAAAGAAGGGAGGGTAATCGTGGATAGGAGTTAACTGTGTTCCTAAGGAAAGAAAGATTCTGTATTCGGAAGAAATAAGGTAGAACAGGGTAGGGTACATAAGTAGTGTCTGATAAATTACAACAGGGTTGTTTATAGTACAGCGGTCCAGATTGCGGACCATTGAAGGTTTTATACCCGTCCGTTAATCAGATTGAAGTTTTCTTAATTGATCTCTTTATCAAAAGACTTGCGTTTATCTTTGGGTAAAATAAGTGTCCAAGTTGGAAGGCTCAAACAATCGTTCGTCCTTTCTGTGATGAACATAATTCGTATATGAATAACTTATCAATGGGTCTCTGAGCGTATTTCTAGTGATATTATTAAATTTATAGACATTTGGCTCTAAGAATTTGCGCATAAACGCTGTTAAACGAAAATACAGAATAGTTGTGCGAGGGAATGGTGGTCTAATTTTCGAGACATCAGTGGCCCGCGTTCACCAAATTTCTAATGTGGCCCTCCGGCCGAAAAGGTTGGGCAATCTTGGTCTATACAAATGCCGAATTAAAGAATTAGGAAGAGAAAGGAGATAAAAATGTAGATGAGGTAAAGGCATGATGAAAGTGGGAGAGAGAATGGAGGAAGTGACGGAAGAGGAGTTTCTTTGTTCATTCATCTTCCGTCTGACATTCGAGAGTACGGACTGCTTTCCCATTTTACTCATTCATGTGCTTATTATCCTTGGACGATGTCCAAAACAGCCTTTCTTCTCCCCGTTTTTTGGTGGCTAGCTGCTAATTAACCTCGTATCTCCGAATCTGCGTTTTTTCTCTCTCTTTCCCTCTTTATTCTTCTGCTTATGGTGTCCCTCCTCTGCGCGATAAATCTTTCTCTTCGACCCTCTCCCATCTCACCGTCCTTCTTATCCTCTTCCTTTTTACATATTCCTTCCGTGGTTCACCCTCGTTTGAATATTACCCTCCTTCTCTTTTGTACTCAACGCGATCGAGTTCTATCCCTTTATTTCCTTTATCTTCGCCACGATCTCTTCCTCGACCCCAGTTATCTCTTCCCTTATATGCTGCATAGCTTTCTGGCGTCCTTTTTTCTATTAGATTTATTCTCTTGTTTGTTTAATTTACATATTCCTTTTCTCTCTCTTCAATTCCGGGCTGCGGTTGGTTTGATTCTTTTCCTTTTTAAAGTGCTCTGAATTTTTCCCGCGCTTGATTTTCAGCGAAAGACCGAAATGTTCATGAAATGTGTTGACCTTCCTTAGAATTCTCATTTTCTTATTTATACTGAAAATGATTGTTAAATAGCGATTGGTGTTTAAGGAAAACCCATCCCTCGAGAAGTTTGGCTTTAGCAAAGCACAAATCTTTTTACTAACCAGAATTATTATATTGAAATATACCATTCGGATTAGGGAAAGGTGAATAACATAGCACGGAAAAGCTGTGCGGCTGAAACCCAAGGAATAAGAGGTGTGAAAAATAACGACGTGACTGGGACTCGAACCCAGGTTTCTGGGCAGGTATTTTGCCCGGAAAGGACATGTCACTATATTTCACGCCTGTTAAGAAACCATTCTTGATTAGCTAAATGCTTCATCTTTCTACCTTAACTGCATATTTTTAATTATATGCTTTTACTAAATACTTGAATTGTATGTTTATGTAATTATATGTATAAAATAATCTCATATGCACAGGTCTTAAATATGGCGCCTTAATGTAGGTGAAACATAATATAGAACCTTAATAAAAATAATTTTAACATTCAGAGCCCTAATACTTCAATTAACGTTTACATGCTCTGAACTGTGCTTTTAAATCAGCTGTATCATTGAAGTTAATTTAATCTTTGTCTGTGGCTTGGTCGAGAGGTACAAATTATTTCTCTCTTTTTTCCGATGTTACTTTTATGCTTAACGTACCACGATACTTTTTCTTTATGGCTGCCATATTTCCCTCGGTCGTAAATGTTAATTCCCGAATTCGTGCGTGGCTTCACATTTTTCAAATGGTACTACTCTTTCCGTTTCCTTTTCCTCTTCTATTTCCTCATGCCCTTCCGTCCCTCTTCTCTGCTCTCTAAAACCCTCGCCATCTCTCCCGCTCCCGTATTTATACCCGTCTTAATTATTCCGCCGCTTGTGCACCATTTCCCTTATTAATCTGCGTCCATCTCCGCCTTGCCCTTGCCTTCGCTCTTCCCTCCGTGTATTTCTCCCGCCGTAAGACTCGCTGAAAGAACACGCAGAGAGAGATGTTCGAGCATCCGCACATCTTGCAGAGGATGGATGTTGTACAGCCATTCACTCGACTTGTTTCCAGTACGTGTTTCGTTTGTAGCAATAATCTGTTTTTGGCCCCAATCCTCAACACGTACCGAAATTTCATTGTAAGGTAGTATCCTGCTACGTTTCTGCTGTTTTACGGTCGCGAAAGGGTTACTTTATATCTCCCGTTCTCTGTCTCTCCTTTTAACGCCACACTCATTTCTTTCGACCCAGTAACGTCTGTGTAGGGGTATAGTTCAAAGAACTATTCTCCATTTTCAACAAAAGACGATATTACCCAGATCCCACTCACCGTAAAGGTTTTTTATACTTCGAGTAATAACGGTTATTGTCCTACGTAGACGTGGTATTTACATGCATTCGTGCGCAAACAGTGGTAACAACATCACGAAATCTCATCTATTAACTTTCCACTGCATCAGGATATGATTATATGCGAGTTTCTAGCCTTTCGGCGAGTAGCTGGTGTTCGTGCTTCGTATAATTTTTTTCCCAAGTTCTTTTTGTTATGAATGAGAATATATATATTTGAAAATTAATGTTTTGATGCAATTGGTGCATTTTTGTCGCATAATATTTAATCTCTGAATGAATTAAAATTTTTCAACCTTAGTTTTGGTCATAAATGTCATCTTAAGCAATGCAGCAAAAATTTAACTCTCAGAGAAAATGTAATGTTATTATATTCTGTTCACAACCAGCTAAGGCTGATGGAGTATTATCAAAGTCTTAATATGACGTCAGGAAATAAGAAACAATAAAGGGCTCGGACTATGTAATCAGTAGACTGTCGATAGGCAATACACCAGTGAGGTTTATCTATTTATATTGATGCCGTTGTTACAATTAAAAACCATCATCAAATTTCACTCAGTAACATCAATTATTAGAATTAGTTCCGAAATATAAAAAATTTTCTTGTTGCCTTAGAGTAATGAAAAGGTTTATTTTTTATCCGCTTGATCCTTATATCAACTTTTATCCTCTTTAGAAATTTGGAGTGTGCCGTCTTTTTAATGTATCCCTTTGCTCTCAATGCACGAACATACCTTTTTAATCCGATATTTCTGCTTCTATTTCTCTTGTCGCTATAACCCGCCTTGAATCCTTTGGCGCCACTCCATTTTAGAGTAGACTAATTTGCGAGTACCTAGAGAATATCCTCTGACGGAGAGTATAACTCTCTTTGTACGATTATTACTTGCTCGCCTGTTATGCGCAAGCTCTTTTTTTACGGATAAGAAAATTATCTCGTGGGTCAAAGCAAACAGTTCTGCTTCAGAATAATAATTCGCCGCGGGAGGAATCCTTTCAGTTTTTTCCTCGTCGTATTTCCTCACGTTGATGTTGCCGTTTTTTGGTACTGTATTTGCCAGTCCACAATCGTTTGTTTGATACTTTATCGAGAATGTTTAAATTTTAATCGTCAATAATAAGGTCTACAACAATTGTTGAGATTTTTCGAAATATTGCCGTATGAATCGCGCTACAGAGGCAAACCCAAGTATATTTTTCGTTAAATAGAGGACGGGTATTTGTTAATGACGAATTTGAGGAGAGTTACGACTTTTAATGGGATATTAACTGCGCCTCAGAAGATTATATTTGCCTGCGGCCTTCTTGAATTTTGCTGAAACGTAGTAACGAGTCTTTTCAAAATGACGTGTCCCCAAAACTGCACGAGTACAAAGGAAAATGGTAATTAAAATTTAAGTTCTGTTCCTACAAAGAAAGTTCCGGGTCGAAACCGACATTCTTCGTTCTCCATATTTTCCAACATTTCCGTTTATTTACTCACGGTATCGTTCGCTTTACCTTGTTTATGAGCACCTAAAATTTTCTCCTTGCAGATTTAGAAGCTTATTCATTTCCTTAGAATCCAGTGGATTTTGCTTTCCTTAATGAATATTTTTTTCAGTGCCATAAATTTTGATTTTATTGTAGACCTTTATTAATCTTTGAAGATGCTCTTGCGAGCCCATGTGATATTTGGTATTTACATGTGAACGGAAGGTGATTTGAGTATTCGGCAAGTTGTAATTTTAGCATTTGGGAATTACTGCTAGAGGAGGAGCTTTTCATTAATTCCCGTACAGCGCTGATTCCCAACCATAGTACATTGCAGCAGTGCCGTGCATAACTAAGAATTCTGGGCGAGCTGCACATCGTTTGGTGTTGGGCAGAATTGAAATGCATAAATATTAACATATGCCTGTAGTGTATTGTTTTGGTGTTACTATTCCAATAAAATGGTAAATGATGTCGAATAAACTTCCTCTAGAAGTATATGTGAGCTCTTTTTTAAGTAATAGCTAACGTTTGGTTTACTCGATTATCATAGGGAACACAAAGTTTTCTTATGGCACATCGGTCGAGAAGCTTCAGCTTTTAGTATAAGTAATGTTACATTGTTTTTGGCGTTTATTCTTCAGGATTTCTAGGGATAAGGTTATTAACATACATAGCGGTACAAGTATTGTGTTTCAGCAATACACGTCTTGATTACCGAGAAGTAAGGAGGTCATTAGATCAAAAATATCCTCATAATAAGCTTCAGTTCGTTTTCAACGCCAGTTATCGTAAACACTACGAGAGGTACGCGCTGTTCTTCCTTTAAGCAAGAAACTAACTTCTCCGAATGAACCCTTTTTAATCCCTTAAAAGCGGCTTGATACAATTTTTACGACGCCGTTCTTCGCGCTCCTTTTGTTATCGCCATGACAACGACGACTATCTAATAACGCCGACCGTATCAGCGCAAGGAGGAAAACATCCCCGGGGTGGATTACTCGTAAACCCATCCGGCCGCTCCTTTTTCTCCAACGAAAGAAAACCGATAGGCAAAATTACCATATCGTCCCTCCTTTGTTTGGCCAACGTTCCCCAGTCCGAGGAGAACACCGCAGCGGCGTGTGCTCGCGGGGTCCCCGCCGTTTCAACGTGGATGCCTCGAGAATAGATTAAGATGGGACACGATCCATCCTCGGGCCGCGACCTCAGATGGGGCGATCCCCACGCCTCGGCCTGCCCCTTTGCGGTCGCATGTGACGACAATCGTGTGGGATGCGTCCAGATCCGTGTGTTTCACTTCTGTGCAGGAAGAGGGTAGGGTCCGGCGGGCAAGTTCGGGAGGGACCCAGTGGAGGAGGAGGAGGATTTTGGAGAGGAGCCAAGTGGAGGTGGTTTATCAGCCCGAGGAGGGATGATTCCGGGCGTAGGAAGCGAAGGAAAGATGGCGGGAGCGTTAAGGGAGGGGTTAGGACGTAGGCGATGGAAACTGTGGGAATAGAGGATGGATGAAGAAGAGAGAATTCGATTTTGAATTTCTCCATCTTCGGGGTTATTGTGTATGCCGCGACGGATGGAATGATTACCATGCGAAAAAATTGTGTATTACCCGCGGTGCGGTGAGACCACGAGTGTGGAAGCATACGTTTCCATCCTCATAGCTTCCACGGATAGTAGGAATTGTTTCCAGATGCCTCCGATACCGCTAATTAAAATGTTGCAGTAGGCTGATAATGCTCAACCCCCGTAAATTCGAAAAATCCGGTACGCTTGCCCTTCTATGTTCGTTATTATTGGTGAGTGTTACGGTACCTCCTCGAGACCAATAGCTTGTTTCTCATTTCTGAACGTGTTCGTTTTTTTCATCGCTTGCCCCGTTTCAAGAATCAAATGAAATGTAAGAAAAGAATATGTACGTCATCGACGACTACCTTTCCTGAAATCTATGTGAGAAATTATTTAATAATCTCTTTGCTCCCTGATTCCCTTAGGTTACGATGAAACGAAAATTCTATGAATCAACGAAACCGTTTTGATTATCTTATATGTATTACACAATAGTAAATATGAGATGGAAATAAATTTTAGCCGCGTTGTCATGCTAAACTTGAACTACAGACTTTAATATTTTTCTGAATATTGCTGAACCTTTTCCGTAAATTTGTGTGTAATCCCGCGGCCAATTGGCTGGAGGCATTTCAATTATTGGAATGAGATTTTATTATTATCCGGCTTCCTTGGAGATCCGATTTAATATTTACGAATTTAGTCTTTTATGAGTAATGCTAGCTTTGATAGGTTACAATCCAATGTACGAACATACTCGATCTCTTCTTGTTTACTGAGTAGAGTTGGTATGAAAGATAGATACTATGAAACAAGCTATCGTAGGATGATGATTAAGGTTATTTATCGAATAGGTTGCTGTTATGCAGATATGGAGATGCTCGGATCTATTTCGTTGTTCTGTGAATTGATTCAAAGTAAACCTGTATTTTTTATTTTTGATCCTTTTGATTTGATTATTTTGATCGGTATTAACGTCGATTATCACGCTTTTACACTCCATTCATGCGTCGCATCTTTTTAGGAGTATCATACCATACCTTTAAATTTTGATAGCACCATTGGCGTCTGAAGGGGGGACAGAGGGGTAGTAGCTACTGGGTTGTTGAACCTTTGAGAATCTTCTCTCGAAATAAAGTATGTAAAACAGGAGAGTATGACGAAAGAATTGTGATAAAACTCAAAGTAATTATAATATATTGGGGAAATTTTCAATGAATTTGTCGAATAAACATTAGGAAATTGATAAGGTTGATAAATAAACTATAGACATATTGGCATGTTTTAAAGCTAAAGTTTAAAAATAAATCATTAAAGGTATTATTATTTTGTGATAAATCTGTATTCTAGTTTAAATATGGTTGTTTTTAAACATTTTTCCTGCGTTTTAGAAATATGATATTAATACAAACTTGAAAAATTACAATAAATGAGAATTTTGCTTTTATTGGGGTCCCGCGGCATCGTCGCCCAGATTCCAGCGGATCCTACTGAAAGCACTGAATGGTACGCGAAGAATTTGCTTCTGATTTCACGTAAATTAACTGTAGATTATAGATAAATATGTTGAATAAATTATTTACCGAATATTTGTTAAAATGTTACCAAAGTATTTGCGCAACTGGCCGTTAGTTGGTACTCCTGTTCCTCTCTACAGTTGAGCACCTTTCTCCATATTAAAGAATAGTAATGCGGCTATGCAACCAATGTTAGTGAAGAAGTGCTAGTTTTAAACAATCCTCGAGAACCAAGTAGGAGAGGTGAATAAAAGTAAAATAAGCATTCGTGTGGGTGGGAGTGGACGATGGAAACAGGCCCTCTATTATTTCGACCGAATATGTGGGTAGTAGATTCCAATTCTGACCTCCATCTAACCTTGACTTATTTCGAATAATTCATTTTTTGTTCTTTCAACCAATCTCGCGATATGTATTCATCACATGTATTGCCATTTTGTACGGCTATTGTACTTGGCTCCATGGGTTTTAGAATAAATCAGCTCTCCTCTTTTGCTTTCCGGAGCAGTCTCCTTTCGAATTCATGTGTTCCTTTAATTTATTGAACGCAATGGCCTTTTGGAGCAGCTAATAATGAATACACGCGATAGTAAAAATTTCATTTATTGAAATACAGTACTCGCTTTCCCACTTACAATGGAACCGTTTCTCCCGACAGATATCTATGGTCATCTGTAATGAAAATATTGAGCTGAATGAAAGTCATCATAATCTCTTCCAAAAATTCCAAAAATTTTGTTTCTGCTACTCTGCAGTTGTAGTGTCACATAAAAAAGTTACTATTTCATTGCTTTGTGATATAACCGCTATCACTGACTTTGCAAAATTTACTTCACCATCACCACTGCGGCGGTGTATTAACGAGAGCCTTCTCACGTGTTATGTGAGCACCGTCGCCCTGGCATTTCAAAGGAAGTAATTTATTATGTTTTATGCTTGCGCAAATCAACGAAAACCCTCCTTTTACAGGAAATGGTAATGATGTTGCGACAAAATAAAATGAACATCGTCTAATACTTACCGGAAGGTATGGTCATGTGGTGAGGAGCTTTGAATCGAAATTAGTTGCGAATAAGTGATGTAGTTGTTTAAGTTTGCTTAAGCATCGATTGAGTAAAATAAGTTTTCCAAATAAAATGCAGAATAAATGATATTTTGCTTCTAGATTAAGCGACGGGTGGTTTTCAGTGGCTTAAAAGTTATTTAAGAAACTCTAATTACCACTATCGAGGAAGAAACTGAAATGGGGCTACTAAGAGAAATTAAGTTGAAAATGTATAAAGTTGAATCGATGTTTTTGTTTTCTCTTGTGGCATACCTGGGAATTTTTTAGTGAAAATTTTCCTTTGCTCTTCTTGAAGTCTGTATCTTCCGTCCTTTATCAATTAATATTATCAATATTAAATAACGATTTATGTCTTTAAGAGGAAAAGAAATTGTACTAACCTATTCAGATGTATTATCTGCTTAGTTATGAGGAAAAGAGGAAGTATGTTAACGCTGTTCCACAAGAGCCCTCCTCTAAAAACCTACATCACGTAAGCAAATACGCAAATCACTCCTACATGCGAGCTACGCTCACGCGAGCTGGAAATCCTCCAATAAATAGCCTTCTCCTGAAACTCAGTCACAGAGATTTGTCCTTGGGTGTGTGCTCAAGCGTCATCCATACGCGCATGGATACATTAGCACTCCTGATTCCTTGAGATGCCTTCCGAAAAGGAAACTGTTTGCCAAGGGCTAGGATAGCTCGCATTGCTCTGTGTACTCAAGGTTCTGACTTGAGTCTAAGTGTGGGTGGTTGAAGAGACACGCTCCTTTAGAAATTGGGCTGTTCGTTTGCGTGGTATGGGAAGGAGTGATGGTAGGTGGGATCCTCCATTTGGTGGGCGGGGTCGTATTGGGAAAAGGAATGTAGATCTTCGGACGAGTTTATCCGAGCCATTGGCCGTCCTAGTTCGGATGTCAGCCTCTCTCCCGGACATATATCTCTCGCCTACTCGTTCTTCTCTGAGGCTCTTTCCGATTTTTCCGCAAATAAGTGCTAAGGAGAGAAATATGTACTCGCGAAGATATCCCGCCTCTAGATTTTCAGATAAACACGTTTTACGTGCTCGGTCTTATTGCTTAAGTGGTCGACCCAAATCGAATAGCGGTCCATATCTTTTGTTATACTCCATAACCAGGAAGATATTGGAAAGTTTAACTCATTCTCCACTGTCGTGATACAGGTCTTCACGGTAGAGGACGTCATAATTTTCTTGAAACTACCCACATTTATGGTGTAACAACTGAGAAAACGAGTTAGGAAATAACTCAGCAAGAGTTACTTGTGTAAAATATTTTAATGAAAAGACCGGTTTCAGTCGGAGATAGCAGTTTCTTACTTCTTTAATTCTTTTGCTTCATTTTCCTCTTTCCTTATTTTTGTAAGATAAAATGGCGATTAAAGTTATATGAAAGAGTGGAGTATAGCGCCGTACTTTTACAACATTAACGATGTCCTTGATAGTGACGTAAGTCGTAAGTTTAGAGCTTCAAGCTCATCTTAAGGTGAAGAGAGCCTCAAAAATCTTTACTTATGTATATGATTAGAGAAAAACAATCAGCTGGTCAAGATCAAATAGCAAATCAAGAGCAAAGAGTAGTTTTACGAGGATATTTATTCTTCGGAAAGAAAATTCACCTTTCCAAGTCTTGTTTTGAAATGCATCGATCGTTAGCTGAAGTAAAATACTTAAATGGGCATTTATACTTTGATCACCAAGGAAAATACTGCAGGATTGCCTTTCAGTTAGTCTATGCATATTCTCTGAATGCGCAATTTAGTAGGATAGTATTCCGTAAAATATGAAGTCAGTCTATCATTTTATAAATCAGTAAATTATCGCACGTGGTGTTTCTAATTATAATTGTAGAAAAGATTATTTTATTACGAGAGATTGAATCGACTCAGATAAAAAACAAAATCTTCCCAAGAGAGATCAGTGCTGCAGTTGATTCAATATTCAAGAAAACTTGGACATTTAATTTTCGCTATCGTTCTACGTTTCTAGATAACACCACTGTTCGGATTGTAACTTACTGCTAGATAGTCTGAAAGGCTACGTGGGGAACTTTTCTTAGGATTGCTTAAATTTCGGACGATATTGAGATCAATCATTAATTTATGTACCCCGCGGAAAAAAGTTTCCAATTTTCCATTAGAGATTGAAGGCTAATCTCAACGAAAGGTTTTTTTCCGTTCTAATCAAGAACCGGAAGTTTATTTGCGTCTCGGAGACGACGGAAAGTTTTATTATATTCTTATTAAGTATAAGTTTCTTGGAAGGAAGAAGTTTTCTCACCTGACTTTACGGTTAAGCCTAATCTCTATGAATAGGAGTTTTGGTCTTCGCATAGCCGAAGATTTTAAGCAAATGATAACGATCCAGGGTTTTATCAAATTTCCACGTTAAAGTCATGGATTCACTCGAATTCTTTGAGATTGGGAAATCTGTGATACAGGATTTCGGTTTGAAAGATTCATTTTATGATACATCACATAGAAGATTATTTGGTGCCTATACTCAGTGGTTAGTCTACGGAGATAAAATCCAGCAATAATTGTGACTTTCGGTAATAATGCTTACATCCAGGGTGTATTTCTATGCTAATATAATTCTTGAGCTCGGTTTATCACCAAAAAAGTCGCAATTACATGCATGTTACTTAGTAATAATTATTGTCCTTTTACGTTACCTTCCCTGGAATATTGATTCTGCTCTCTGGGACTTTTACCGATACATTTCAATGTAATTACGAAATATTTTCATTATTACGGTTTAAATGTATTTCCACCAACAGTTCTATGTTGCCAAGCGAACACTTTGCCATTGAAATGTTTTTTCTTCTTCATTAACAATCGTAATAACCACGGAGAAATAAAATACCTGGAAAGATAAAAACCAGAGTCCGAATCTCAGAAATGAAACATTTCGGAACTTTCCGTTTCTGGTGAAAAGTTTTCGAGAACCCATTGGTTTTATATCGTACTCTTATCGGGGATTCCGTCGTAAAATTAACAGCTGCCGAAGAGTTAAATCAAGATGAAAGTGTTCTCGCTGAGATGGGCCCGAATATTATTAGTTGAAGTAATGATATGTAGATCCATAGGAAAATAAGGCGGAAAAGTGGATAAATTCTCGTTTTTTAAGTACGCAGGAGTGAAATTATGAGATAAATTATATATCAGTAAAAATAGTATGTAGTTTTTAGTTTCCTTTTTCCGCAGAATGAATCTCTTCGCCGAAACAATTGCTAGAAAAAATAACAATAATAAAAACCGAGAAATCTCGCTTTTAGAATACTATAATTCTCGCGTGAAATATTTTCGAGAATGCGGTTTTTATACGGACCCAGTGGCGCAGAAGCTTAGTAAGACATTTATAATAAGTTCGCGGATTCCATTTACTCTTAAGACGCTGAAATTTTTGTGCGTTTTCACAATTCATCTATCATCATCGGCTCACGTTTTGAAAATGACAATAGCAATCTTTTCACAGCTCTAATGCGCATTTAGCATAATTTAAAACGTGCTGGTATTATTCATTTAGTCATTTATTAATTTGAAACTAAAATTCCGTTATCAAATCCAGACATTATTTTATAAATTTTATGATGTTTACGTTGGGAAGGCTATTAAGGAAGAATACTAAAAATGCCTACAGTAAATAATAATTCATTAAAACTTTCGATATTTTCGCCTTTAAAATTAGTCTCATTGCTCTGGTTTTAAAGAAAAGTTTGTAAATGAATGTTGTGAAAGCTGTAGGATGAAATGGAAAGTGAACTTTTGGAAGGAAATGCTAGGATAAAATCTGAAGCGAAGCGAAAACACCGATGATCGTAAATGGAGGAGAGTTGGAATAAAGGAACTTATAAATGCGTCCTGAGTCGTAAATGGAGGCCTCGGAAAGTTTTGAAGTTGGTTTTATATAAGCGTCAAATCTCCGTAATTGGCCGTTCAGAGATGCTGTCCCTTAGGAATTTCCTATGTCAATGGACGAAAACTCAGGAAACTATTTCGGATTTGAAATTTCGGGAAAAGTAAGTTCCATTGAATTTCTCGGAGATTTCATACAAGGAAGTCGACGTCGGAATTTTTCTAAGAATTCCTCTCTAGTTACAGCTTTGCAATCTCAAGTTTAAGAGGATTCCATATTTTCGGATGAATTTTTAGGAAACTGTAAGGAGGAAAGTCTTAGAAATTAGCTTCTCAAAGTTCAATTTTATATCGTACTTGCTCAAGATCGGTTCGTTTCGTTAAGTTTTGAGTTTTCTGGATGCGTTTCTCTCTAATAAACATAACTGGGTCGCTTTACTGAAAGCTCTAGAAGTTCCAAGGACATATAACTCCTCAAATAATCATAACAGTATGAAAGCCCTCGTAATTAATTTTTTCAACCAGTGCTGTTTATGATTAGTGTCGGATGCTCATCTACCTTAAATGTCTTAATCATGTGCTTAAGCCGTTTTCTTATGACTCTGACTTCTAAGATGACTAGTTAAGAACTTCCTTGGAGGTAATTGAAAGATTAATGACAATCTTAACTCGTTGGATTTCGCTAAGAAAAATGAAGTAAAGTGTTGGGACACGTCGTAATTTCACATACAATTCATTAGTAGGTAGTGCGTCCTCTACAATTACTTTTTGTTTGCCTCAGTAGCGTAGGAGTTGGCGTATTGAATTCTCGAATTTTAATAATAGGTACGGCATTGTTTTTCTGTGCGTTATAAAATGTTTATGAGGTTTATTATTATTTATGGGGATTATTAACAATTCTAACTGACTTGTGGTATTCACGGAATTTATTAGACGTAAATTCCTCATATGATAAAATTCACGGAGGAGTCCGTAACTTTGTGGAATCCTGACATCATACCGAGTGTTAAAAAAACTGCGTTTTAAATATCTTAATTATCTTAGCTATCCCCTGTTTGGAAAGTGTTTTCAGCATTATTCCTGTTATTTGCGGGGTGAAAGGTCAACATTTTCAATGAAAAGATTAAAAACGTACCAAAATCGCCGGCTTGGAAATTTTATCTGGGGAAATGTCATCTTCAGAGCAAATTAAAGAGAAAGTATGCCCAAAACCTTGTGAACGAAAGAATGCATATTCCTACATCGCAATGGATACCAAAGGATGTTAATGAAGTGGAATCAGATCGAGGTTTGAAAGCGGCCAATGGTCGATATCGAGAAAATGAAGATTTTTGCGGATGAGCTCCAGAGCTGAGAACATAAAAGGGGAAGATAATTGGCTCAACAGAAGAGGAGAAAGAAGTATGAAAGGGAGTGAAAAAGGACGAGAAGTGAAGAGGAAAGAGAAGTAGCCTCGAGGGTCCTTATTCCAAAGGTGCTCATCCCTTCCCTTTCCATCCACCCATCGATATCTCACCGATATTTTTCCAATAATCCTACACTTCCATGAACACGAAAGTTTTTTCCCCTCTTGCTAATACATTTGGGAGAAATAAAGGATCCTCTTTCAATTTTCACACGGAGAAATAGGTCGCCACCTTTCTTTCCGTAGAAACATTTTCCAAATTTCTGAAGGTTTGATTACGCTCGAACAAGTTTTTGATGGGCCAGGGTTAGGTGCGGAGGTACTGAGTTGATTCTTGGTTAAAATATCCGATCGTTAAAGGGTAATTTAGTTAATTTGCTGGTTATTTAATTGAAAAGAGGGATTCATATTCTAGGAAAAGGATTCTATGGAACATCTCATGGCTTGGATAACAATGTTCAGTGGCTTTGTTAAAATCGGTTGAACATTGTATTACTCCGAGCATCAATATCTTCATGATAGACCTTTTGGTCTATTGCCTTATTAGATGAGTCCATAAGTGCAATATTAGGGTTCCGTGTAATGGCTAATAGTCAAGAGGTTAAGATACACAATTAGGAAGTGGAGTCTCCAGGATTTAAGTAAAAAAGTAGTATAGTAGTGGGAGATATTCCAAAGAATTGAAAACAACTCGCTTCCTATAATGTGATCGTAATATTTGCAAGACGCATATGATATGATAGAAATAAAATTGAAGGATATGAATAAGATGAGTTTTGCCCTTTAAAATGTGATATTTTTATAAACTTATATTATTCCCGAAGTAGCAAGGAAATAAAGAAACTTTTATATAGTTTTCCATGAAATTAAATCTTTCCAAAGGACGATTAATTTAATGCGGGTGATCCATCCAGACAAAGACATGAAATTCTTTGGTCGGCAGTAATATAGAATATACAAGGAAACTTTTATCTTCGAAAGTTGTTGTAAATAAAGGGGATGAATTTTTATTTACTTTCAATGAAAAACTCTATCGATTTCCTCTCGTTGTAATACGCCCCGACAGGGTTCATTACACGTTTACGATAACACAGAATCGTCGCCAAGAATCTGTAGCCGTCGCCGGCAGCCATTTTCAAAGCACTCCGCCAGCTTCCTCTCCCATCGCTTTGAAAAGGAGTTTAGATGCGAAATCCCCTCTTTGCGCAAAATTTAAAGGAATGCCTTTAACGACCTCATCGTTTCTCTCAGTCGACGGGTAAAAGGGATGGAAACACAATAAAATGAGGAGTACAAGGACGGAATAGAAAGCGAGCACTAGCTCCTTGAGCGCATATAAAGCAAGAAGACTATGAAGAGTTAGTGAGGACGAGTAGTAGAATGCGGAGACACGCTGTAGAGGGCGAAAGGATCGTTGGCCGGGTCGAGGAGGAAAAATAGCCGCGCGGATTGGGTTATTACGAGGATTTCATATCTAAATCTCGCTTCTCCCTACTTGATATTCACCTCTCACCTCTTAATACTCTCTCTATTCCTATCTCGCTTTCCTTCCTGTTCATACTCTCGACAAGTCTGAATTTTGAAGGAGTGCGGTACTCGAAAGTCCCGGCCATATCCTCAGATGGAATCGGATTTCCTTTCTCTACTGCAGCTTTCCTCAAGCTATTTATTCTTGAACGGCGCGCACATTTGCCATTCCAAACTTCCTCAACATTTTTCGGAAGTAGTTGACCAAGCAATTCTTGCGATTCTGAAAAATATACTATAAAAAGTAATACGCAATAAAAGTTAATTTTGAAAATTTACTGTTTAAAAATGTACATATTATTTCAGATGCATACCGCTTTAAATATATATTAATTAAAAATCATTAGAAAGAACTATTTCACAAGATATTCGATTTTATAAATTACCTTTCCAATAACTTAATTAATACTATTTTAAATTTTTCTTCTTAAAAATCATCAAAATATTCTACATTTAACAATACACTAGTTAACAAATTTACTGGTTTAAAAATACACCATTTTAGACATTTTCTATTTGTAAATTATAATATATTGATTGATAGTCCTAATTTTAAAAGTCTAATTATTTAAATTCTGTTTCAAAATATATCGCTTTAAAATATATACTATTTTTTAAATTCCCTATTTAAGAAACTTTGCGGCATTTCCACTCCAATTTACCGTCAAAACTACGATTTCCAAAAGATTAACGTATATAAAACTCAAGATTTAAACTTATTAATAATTTTCAAGAATAATCAAATTGCATATC
The DNA here is from genome assembly GCA_000376725.2 of Ladona fulva. NCBI lineage: Eukaryota > Metazoa > Arthropoda > Insecta > Odonata > Libellulidae > Ladona > Ladona fulva. The sequence continues at coordinate 1,509,564 of KZ308154.1, read as the reverse complement.
AAGAGCTTTCCCTCGGAGCATCAGTGCACCACGGCGCAAATATTAATAAGCTCCGCTCTGCTCGGTGAAACCATTTTATTCCATCAAACGCAGCCTACAATGTAATTATATACTGTAATTATAAGTACGTTGAACATTTTTTGTTCCCCGATACAAATTAGCCTCCCGCTGGAAGTCGCTGTTTATCGGAATTATCGAACTTGACAAAATCCGTCCTGCTATTACAGCATGCCTTGCATTCATGTTAATATGCAATTAAACTTGCGCTAAGTTAATATCCGCTGGTGGCTCCTTTAGTTGAACGTTTTGCTTAAACGTATGCCGAAGCCCAAATTGTTTGCTTTGAGTGAAACTGGTGGAAAATGTGTATTAAAATTTTCAAACTCTATCGTGTATTAAACATCAAACCTCGAATCGGTTTTGATATTTTTTCAAATACATTATCAGAAATCGATTTTAATATTTTTCTCCTATTTCCCTTATCTTCCGGGCTTCCTTTCCTTTTTGCGTATCATTTGCCTTCTTGCAAAAGAACCAGTGTATGCAGAAAACTGCGCTAGAAATAATGATTTAGTCCAATCTTTCTCGGGTTTCTCTCCGTTATCTTTCCGTCATTCTATTTTTAAGAGAGCATGCATTTTTTGCTTTTCTTTTTGATGAAAGATGAGAAGTAGTGGTAACGACATCTTTATGAATTGTTTTTATACATGATCTTTTAAGAAATAGATATGTAATTTTACTAAAAAAGAATAATACGAAGGAGATAATTGAGAAGATTTTCAAAGATCCAGCAAAGTCTTCGTTTTTCCGTGCCATTGATCCTCGGTGGTTTTGTTTGATCATTAAGCTGCGGGAGCTCCTGCAGCAGTTATATCTTATGGCTTTCCAAGAAGCCAGGATCGCACGTATAAATTTCGCTAGGACTAAGTCGTTTGCGAAGTATATCACTCCCCGATGCCCTTTTCTAAGAATTATTCCGGTTAAAATAGGACGAAAATATATGCTCTAAGATTGAATAAATCGTTTTCATGTGGTCGTAATTGGCGATAAATTCTTTTGATTTTTACTTGGCTATCTGGATGTGTATGTATAGGAAAATGTATGGGCATTAAAATTCTACGACAGAATCGGGGTCACAGGATTGGTCTTATCATTCACTTCCCTACGTAGCAATGTCTCCCATACAGAAAACTATCCCCGTGGTTTACTCGTGAGATTATTTAACATCTTATTAAGATACTCCTCTGGAATCACAATAGAGTTTCAGCTCCGTAAGATTTTCAGACGTTATCATTCTAAGGAGTACTAAATGATACCATTGTTTGACGTTTTTGTGGAAATAGTCATGGAAGATTTTGCTGTGTGGCTGGAATAGGTAATTTTGACTTAATTGCCTTACTTATGGTTCTTACATTCCATTTCACCATTTACCATTCTATTCTGTTCGTTTAGCCTTAGATTGGACTATAGCTTCCCATCTCAGCTCTCTATTCATGCGCATCTTTATCCGTTTCAGCAAAATGAATTACCTTGAGAATCTTGGCCGAAGGTTTAAATAAACAAAAGCGTTAAGTTTAAATGAGCTCATATAAAGTAAAAAAAAATGAATGTAATTGACTTCTTATTCCCTTCTTTTAAGCCCCGTTGAAAAGACAATTTTTGTTTTGATGAAAAATTTGCGGACACTTTCTGTTGGTACTTGAGATGGATGCTTTTGAAGATATTTGCTCCTCCTCTATATGTAAGTGAAAAATGGTGCTAGCTCAAATAGTATGCGAGTACATGGGATTATTAAGCAGGATAAATTCGAATGATTATCCTTATTATGAGAAGAATGAGTTTTATAAAAAAACGCGGAAAAAAGAAAGGAATGCATATTAAATTATGCCTCATGACTTATAGCTGCTATATTCCAGTAAGTTGTTAATATTCACTCGGTATATTATAGTTTTACGCAGTACAACTCAGATTCAATAATGTGATGAATATAATATGAAATCAACGGAATTTTTTCTGTTAAGAGCTTTGGAATATTCGAAAAAAAATCCCCTGCCAAATTGAATTTGGAAGATAATCTTAAATACATATTCGAGTTATTCTAAATCTATTATAACTTAAAAATATAAGTTAACTATTATAAGAGGTCTCCTTTTAAAGAACCTACCTATTCTCTTTCCTTCATCTTGTGTGGCTTCATATTCTCGTTTTCGAGTCAATTACCTCTATGGTTTCTAAATCTGTTATTCGCAGAGAAGCTATTATAGTTCCTTCACTGAGTAATTCCATGTAAAAGCCAGTTCTTGGCAAAGGAGGGAATTATTGAGTATTCACCATCCAAGTTCCAAAAGCGATCGTTTCAAATCGACTTCTTTATGGAATATGGCCGCTAAAGTTTACACACACCGCGGAATGAAAACAAAAATTAGGTCGCTATCTATTGAGGTTCTAAGACGGTCGGAGCGGAGAAACAAGATCCATTGGGATACGAAACAATGGAGAGAAGGCGGGGGAAAGGTAAAAGGCATTTTCCGGACGTTTTGAGACATGCATTCCCTTGCCTTTCCTTTTCGCCCCATTTCCCCCGCGGCCGCTTTGTTTCCCCCGATTCGCCAAACAAATGCTCCGCTTGTACGGTTCGAAATTGGCGTCGCGGGTCTCCGCAGAAGGAACAAAGAAAAGATGGAGGGACCCCCTCGCTCTGTCGGAGTCGATAATAAGGGCTTTTGGTGTGGCGCACTTGTTCCCTTGACAACTTCGACGCGTATGAATTGTGAGTCGTCAGGATTGAGGCCTAGGGAGCTATCTCCTTCCCTAAATTACTTCCACTCCTCGCGAAAGCTTTCCAATTTGGTGATTTTGCTACAGCGCGAAATGAATGGTGTGTAAAGTTTCCTATAGTAGGGCGTTTTGTGCTGCTCTGAAGCGAGCAGAATCAGATTCTTTAAAACAAAGTCATGTGATTATGTATCTGATCTCTCTAAAGCAAAAGGATATAATGATTATGGAAGCTAAGATGTAAACGAAGCAAATTTAATGAGGGATTTGGAGGTTAGAGGTTTTTACGAATACCAAGGGATGCGCAAATAATAAATAATAATGATTTAAGAGACGAGTATCCAATTATCCGTCAAAACAATACATCGCATGTAGCAATATTATTTTTTTAAAGTGCCTCCACAGCTAAGGTAATATCGCATATATATGGCTCTCCACCGCGAATCGAACGGGGTGTGGCTTTCACCAATGGCAAATGCGCTACCCTCAAGAGCTCCTATGTCACATATCTGTCTGGTCTGGTAAGTATGGTATGAATTTCTCATTGAAAGTTTAAGGAGCATGCAAGTAATTTTTGGGTCAAATATTGGAAGTTCATTCCGTTTATTTTCTTGTTTCATAGTTTGTAGAAGCATTTTAGTCATTTTTTTCTATATTTCAAGAACATCTTTTCCACGTTATTCCTAATTCGTAGAAATGATTTTAACACAAATCGAATTTTCTTGCAGTATTCCTCTTTAAAATGTGTTTTAAAGCCCTTCACTTTAGCGTCTCATTTTAATAATACAAATTCCACTCATAGAGCACTCATAGAGTTTTTTTGAAGTTGACTTTGGTGTGTTAACACACATTTTTCGGTTCACTTTGATCAATAAAGCTGCTTTCATGTCACCTGCCCTTTTACGAGCAAGCCTTCCGGTAAAACGTGTTCTTCCTCAGTAATTTTATTCCCGCTGACATTTTAATTCTCTTCACCGTGAACACCAGGTGGAGACTGATTTTGAAGCGATCAGCGGAGGTAAGAAGCGATCCATTAATTTGGTCGTTAGGAAGTTGTTCTCCGCTTTCTATTGTTTTCGGATTGCCAGTAAACGAATTCGCCCCACCCTATCCTTTCAACGAAGCGCAGCTAAAATTAAGTCCTAAACTTTTCCCTCCGTTGGTCAACTTCGGGCGACGGTGCGACCAATACAACTGGAGGCAATCCCATCGCAAATAAAACACCTATTTGGCTTTTCCGTGGAAGGGGGAGCGAGGGACTAATTAACTGTCACCGCGCGTTGGCACACATAAATTTTAAAGCGCATTTGCTGGGAGAGGTATCCCAAAAATACTGGAACTCACTCGACGTTTTTATCGTTTTCGAAATTTGCGCTGTAGAGGATTTTTTCGCTGTTCTCTCGTCTTCAATTAATGCAACACGTACGAGAGAAGGAGGAAAAAAAGACATCAAAACCGAAGTTTAAATTCCTCTATTAATTACGGGGCAATCTGATCGCGCGATTTCGCCTTTTCCCATTTAACGTAGCGATTTAGTATGTAAATCGTCTCTAGAATTCAGATTTGATATAAGGATAACTCGGGATTTAAATGATTAATATCCAATTTTCTGTATGCAGAGACTTCTTTTGTAAGAGTTTGCGTGATACGCGACAGTTCATTAGAAATAATGGCGAAGAAAAATGTAAGAGATGATAATAAATTTGTGGCCAATAATTCACTCCCTTCATAGTTTTTGTTTTAATTTTACCGATAAATATTCCTTGCTTTGTGGTTTATAAATTTTTCATTACAACGGGGAGTCACTTCTCAAGGAAAAACGAACGTAAAAAAAAGTCTGACAGGGCTAGGACACGAATGGAATTTGCCCTTGCCTGTCCCCAAACGGCGTGAGATTAATTTTCCAAATCGAATTTTTTCTAAGTGCATGCCATTACGTACAAAGTCACCTTCTACCTTTTCCTTAGGGGCCATAGGGGAATAAAATTATATTCTTCGGTAAATTTGTTTTTCTGGGAAGTTTAGGCGTCTCGTGTGTATGATTAAATATATTACGCATAGTTGTCATAGTAAATACTTTGAAGATGATTGATGTGAAAATAAGATTATAGGGCTAGTGGGCTTTGTCCATTAACCTACGCTATTCCAGCCTTTGATGACGAGATTTATCTGCAAATGTGGCAATGAATCCTTTTATAAATGTCAATTAGATCGATCGATTGATAATCACTGCAAAAAGGGCTCGAATGAATCCGTAGAAAAGGGTAAATTAGTATAAAAATGAAAAGTCTCTGTTTTAATTATGCACTTTAAATAATTGCAAGCTTCGCAGATAGCTTATGTGTTTTACTGGTGATTGGCATCTCATTAGAGGAAACAAAGAGACGTAAATTCCAGTAATAAAAGGTTTTAGTGCTAGATCTACACAAAAGATTTGGAGAGAAATAATGTTAAAAATGTGCCACGGCTCTAAATTGTAAAATACAGCTCATAGCACTCTCATGAATTGATTTTTATGCCACTTCCTGGTTATGCTCCGTCAATTTTGGAGTATGCTCGCATATTTATGAATTTCTCCTTTGATGTCATATAGGTTTTATGTCATGGAATTTCTGTACATGTTTTCAAGCTCTATTCAGCCTTGCCACGCTTAGAAATCGATCTTTGCTTCTCTACTACGTCTGCTCATGACAGATATATAATGCTGTGAATTTTATGATTGACGTGTGAAGGATAAATTGTCCTCATTTCCTCAAATCATTCTGATCGTTTGTAGTTCTAGTAGTCTGACTAAAGTGGGTAAAATTTGAAGACTAAACTATCTGTGTTCCAAATCCAAAGTAGATTTAGTAGTTTTACCGGTGGCCTAAATGTATATATAACGTATACCTTGCTTTCAGAAAACTTCATGTTGATGGATATTTATTTGATGGTTTAACCAAGAAATTCTGTTTCTTTTTCTTACTTTTCTTGGACTTATTTATTCTCATTTTTTTCTGCCTGGAAAAATACTTCATTCTTTTGGTAAATTAATCGTCTAAATTTACTTCAGAAAAAGGAGTACTATTTGTTGAAATATGTTCCATTTTACGCAATACCAATGGGTGGAAATTTTTCTTCGGATACTTAATTAAATGGTGATAAGGAGCCAACGATTTCAAATTTAGTCAGCGATTCATACCCTAATCACTTTATGCGGAAACATAATTAATGTTGACCGGTATATTAAATAAAATTTAAGTTTTCTCCTCGAAATATTCTGTAAAATTCACTGAAAATATGTTTTCACTCTTATTTAAATTGCTTACCAGTTATTTGCTATGGGCTATGAATTTATTCCACATCGTTAATTTAAATGATTGACTGTGCGCCATTTTCCCGATATTTTTTTTATAATATTCAATTAAAGAAATGTTTTGGATTTGGAAGACGTCAGGGGTCTCGACTAACACCATGAATTTTTTGTGAAATTTGTAACTCTTTAATAGAAAGCAAAATCGGCACATTACATAGCTAAGGGTTCGATGAAATTTCTTTTAAACTAAGGTATAGAAACACATAATAGCTCAATCCTTCCTTGGTAATGCTCTGAATCAATCGAGGGCTCAATTAGAGCTGTCGTTTTAAAACATGACGCTCAATAGGTGTAGCACATGAATGTATTTCCGATTTTAGCTAATTTTTGTTCATTTTAATTCGTTCCATCAATCTCTATTCATTAACCAATTTAGCTACAGGTGGAGGGATTTCCAAATTAATTCTAAACTCGATGGGTAGGTCGATATTGACCGATTAAATCAACTTAATATGCGTAATCGAACTTCAAAAGAGTCAATAGCGTATCGTTCATTTACGGAAAATCATCCGTGAATGAACGAGGGAAACTTTTATCGAAATACGCAAGTGAGTATTGGAAATTAATACTCTGTATAGCAAGTAAATTTACTCTGAATTTTGAATTTAATTTGGTAAATTCAGCCTGTGTTAGGCAAACTCTCATTAGGGTGTTTATTAAATTTCAATGGAATTAAAAATCAATTCGTTTGGCATAATTTAGGCTATAATTTTTATTTCACTGCTGGTCGTTTCTTTGGTGATCTCATCTGCTGGTGCTTATTTGTGGGAACATCGTTACAATCTGAGCCAATGCGCTGGATTCATTATTAAATAACAAATAAAGCTAAATTGTTCAGTTGTTAAGTTCTGAATTGTAAATTACGGAAATGTATGCAATGCAATCATTGCAAAGTGATAACTGTCTATTTCCGAGGAAAATTAGACTCTCGACGTTTAATTTCAAGGACGAAGTAGTGCAAATTGCCTAGCTGCGGTTTGCAGACATATGATATTACATGCTGTCCGAAAAATCAAAACAAACTAAATGAGCTAGTGGATCCGATTTCGGAAATTAATTTCTGAAAAAAATTGCCAACACCAGCCCTTTATCTTAAGAGTAATTTTATTTTTTCCCGTTACCTTTCCTCAATGTTCACTTCGCATACTTCTGACTGCCTTATGTGTTCTACTTCTTGACCCATTTAAATCCTGATTAAGGAGAAACAAAGAAATACTTAGGTGATACTGATAATTATTAACCATTTTATTCAAATCAATAAAGGATTTTTCATGTCACTTGCTGTTTTTTCATCTTTTGCGGGCATAGTTTGCGGGAATATATCTCGAGAAAGTAATAGAAAAATTACTTTAACTCGTGAAACAAGGGAATATTTATATTTAAGCTTCATTATTGTGCATATGAAAGAGAAAACTACTTATTTAAATTCGAGCATTGCATTTCATCCGAGATATTGTAAATCATTTCGAATTGTTAGGCATTTCGGAATATTATCCGTGCTTAGACGCTCATCCTTGAAGTATTTGATACGAAGCTATATTAATGCTTCTGAAGTGTAGCATTGACAGCGGAGAATCAATCTTAGGTCGTCCCATATCTTCGCATCGCCATTCTGCCTCTATAGGAAGTGCTTTTAAGCTCGATTTCACATCGAAAGTAAAGCTGCTTTCGCAGCACAAGTCCTGCGTATGAGTTCTTGACTGCATCGAGGGACAGAAATAGATCCACCGTTCTCATGAAGATTTCTGGCATCGCGCTGAAGCGAAAATGATCCGGAAAGAAGTCGACGCTTAGGTTGTCTCACCTATAAAAGGGGACTCTGCTAACGATTGAGGCAACGGAGCGCTCATTGAGAAATGGAGGGAAAAGGAGAGAAGTTAGGAGAGAGGCTGAAGGAGGTAAACGTATCTGATGTGGCGCAGACAAATGGTTCCGCCCTCTCATTATGACGTTCTAATCAGAGTGAAGGGACAAGTCGACTCCGGAGAGACGCAACGGGATTCGTTAGTTCCAGTCAAAGTTAACCTGCCTCCCAGATTAGAATTTCCGGCTCGTTACTTGCATCTTGGAGATCTTGGTAGTTAACGCGGTGACTTCCGTAGAACTTGTTTCGACGAAGGATTCGCGTTCTTAGGCAGGCAAAAGACAAGAAAATTGAACATTTTTCTCGACCAGATCTTTATTTATTTATTACGTCTATCTGGCCGAATGGCTAAAATTGAACGAAATATCATAATTTCGTTGAAAGTTCGAAATCCGGTAAAATTAATGCTACCGTGTCGGAAACAACGAGATCGATAATTAACTTACCATTATTGCCATTTCTAAAGCTAATTTAATGGCTATTATGGTAAATGTACTCTAGTCACTGTGAGTTTAATTTAGTTGGAACCCCGTATGACAAGAGTGTAGAATAAACATAGAAATTCAACGAAGATTGAACTCTCTTGAAGGAGGTGAATTTTGCTTACCAAAAAGGCACATTTCCTTCCAGTTCCATGCCTGCAATCTAATAAATACTATAAGCAATCCTTTATAGTGAATTAGATGTGATTCCACTGACAATTACCTCGTCAACTTTTAGTTCTCTATCGTTTTCACGGGTATTATCTTACTAAAGATACCCTCATCCGAACTTATTTTAATGCCGTTGTCATTTCATTTCCTAATGAATTTTCGTATTTATGATGCATGCATAGTTCTTTCTTAAAATCGGCACCATCTCGGATGAAACGCTGAAACAAGCCTGTTTATTTAACTGCTCACCCTAGTTTAGACACTCCTAAAAACAGAATCCAATACTCAGTGCGTTTTAGGCGTTGAAGTTTCCGATACCGAATCTCCCAATGGATACTTTAATGGAATTTTAGGAACCGGGTACTTAAATCATTATCCGATAAGGGCAGGAACTGACGGGGCTTTGGATATCGAGCGGAGGAGGAATTAGTGGAGAAACTGTGGGAATGAGATGCGCTTGTAGACGAATGGGATGAGCAGTGGATAGTGCTAGTGGATAGCGGTCAGGAGGGAACATAGCTCCATTGACTGCTCCCATTTCCACCCAATTCTCATATCCTGCGCATCTCGGGGCCCCATCTCCCCCCCCCCCTAACATTTTCCTCGACCCCTTCAGATTTGTGTTCGACCCCCAACCCCCGATCTCTATACCCGTACTTTAACCTATCCCTTACTTTCCTGCATCGCCCTTCCTTTGCCCCAACGAGATCACGCGCCATTTATCCACCATTGTCCGTGGTATCTAAGCCTCCCTCTATGTAATCTCAATCGATGTCAATTTTCGGCGTTTTCTCATCTGCTCTTTGTAAGATAAGAATATGGCCGTATTTTTTCTCCCTTGGATGATTTTCATATCCTTAATGGAGCGTAGATTTAGTGTCATAATCGTATTTTTTCTTTAGATTTTCCTCTTCCGTGATTTTGCGACACTGTTTAAGTCCATCGTTGTGAGATAGAAACTTATGCGCACCATTGTGTACTTTATGAACGCATGGAAACGAAGAGTACGGGATTAGCTTACAAATCGCTTAATTTTCCACTTTCTCTCGCGGGTGGCTGCGCTAAAGAAATCCTGCGATTTTTAATCTTTTGCGCTTATCGTTTTATTATATCTCCTAAGAGGTTTATGCTAAGTTAAATAGGGAATCGTGAAGAGAAAGTACTGCTTTAAGAGGTTGAATTGTGATTGAATTCACAAGGCATTTCTCACTCTTTTTATTTAGTATTTCTTACTATCTCTTACTCAACTTTTCATTTAGGGCGCTGAAGTATTGTAATTTTTTCGATGCTCCCTACATATGAGTACTTTTATCACTCGGCTTTCCTATAAGGTGGCCTACAAAAAGGAAAACACTATTTTGGTATTTTGATTTTTTTTTTTGATTTTACTTTACCTGAATTCCCAAAAAGTATCCTTCTAGACACATCACAACCTCTCACTAAAGTTAAGCTATGAAAAAACTTTAGAAGAACATGATTCTCTATGAGAGATTTTGGTCAGTCTCTAGAGCAGTATCTGCTGACTTGGACCATTTTCTCCGGAAATATTGTATTTATCAGCGTAAAATACGATATAATTATGTCAACAACTGCGGGAGGTAGAACTATTCACCCTCCGCGAGACGGTACATGCTCAATTTCCGTAGTTGTAAATCTCGGAATTTTTAAATTGCTCTTCATAACACTCGCTTTATTCCTTTTACCCCCCGAGAAACCGCGTACAAGAAATGAAATCGGAAGCAATTCTGCGTTAATAAACGAGCCAAGGAAGACAATCAACGGGCGCCATATCGCATTTCATTTCTTTGTTTTGTTTCTCCGTTCGGCATTAACTTGCCCTCCCTCCTTTCTCAATCACTTCTGTCCCATTTCCCACCCAGAAGGCCGTGCCCAATCCGCCTATTCTTCTTCTCCTAATCCCTTCTACGGCTCTTCTTCCATTCTAGTCGCCGTGGGGGCGCCCTCCTCTATATTGCCTCCCGATTCTCCCCAACCTATCCCTCACCTCAAACCTATCCCGCGACCGCTATTAAAATCCCTCCTTTCTCCCATTTCCCATACAATTTCAGGCTCTATAACTTCCCCTCCAACCCTTTCATTCAATAGGGGATTCGTGGAGGATATATAGCCTCCCCTTCATGGAGGTCCATTCTTCCTATTCTGGCCATAATCGTGGTTCTAATCTTTACTTAATAGTCAGCTGCCGAAATCCTTGGGATTATATTTCACGTCGTCGCTCAGTCAGACTTTTTTTTAAAGTAAAAGTATCGCCTTTCCCTTCTGCAGGCACTCCAATTTTCTGCGAGAATGGTAACCTATTTCGGAAGGCTATCGATGCATCTTTTTTTTCTCAGCGTTCAGTATAACTTTGTATTCACATTACCTCTTCTATGTATCCCTTTTCTTCTACTGCGTATCCTGCCGTTCCATTTTTACCCTAGTGTTCGGGCCTCACTATTCCTCTACCAATGTCTTCCTATTCTCGTAAAGGCACCCCAGTATCACCCCCGTCTTTCGCCATCCCCACTCCATTCCCCACATTCTCCTTCGCCTCATATCAGCTCCTGATGATTCCCACTCAATTCCTCCGAGATACCATTCACATCCACTTTAAAAAGGTCCATTTACTTCCCAAATCTCTATCTCTCTTACGGGAACCTTGGAACGGGCTTCTTTCTCCTTCCTGGAAGAACGTAAAAGATGGTGGGATGTTTTCCACACCCGAGGATATCTGCGTATTTTTCGCCATCCGGTGAGATACGTGGTTTGAAAGGTAATTCTCGCTTCTGAATAGGCAAATGATTGGTGATAAATGCCTGTCTCATTTCCCTAATTACTTCCACGCTGATATTTTCCGCCCCATTTATTTGGAAATTCATAATTAAGAGGATGGCACATAAAAGGTGCATTTTAGTCGTTTCACATTATGTAAATCATAGCGATGGTTACACTTCGTTTAAATACTCGAATTTCGAATTTATTTTCGGACTTAACGTATTTTTTTACTATATTGTTGGTTAAATAACGCTCTAATAATTAACCTAATAACGTGGTACTCAATTGTAAATCACTACTAAACTACTACATAATGAATATTTACTAAACTACAGATAAACATATTACACACGACCCTGTTTTTGCACCTGAATCAACACCAGGTTGCTTTCATGCAATTTAGTAAATCTTTATCGCAGAACAATTAACTACAGCACTTAGTAGTCGTTGTTGGTTTCTAGTGATGAAATTGCTTTATTAAGTGAGAAATATTTCAGTTACGATAAATACAACATGAGATCTAGGATACGAAGGACGCTTCCAATTTTGGTGGATGTTTTGCAAGGTTTTTGTAAATTTTCTTCGGTGAATCCTGTATCGAATCGTCTTCTTTAACATCGTTCTTTAAAGCTTTCTCGACTAATTTGGAATTCATACCTGATAATTGGCCCCTGTAATAATGGTAATTTCTAAGAGATTGTTCGAATCATTTATTCCACTTGTTGGTTCGAGGAATCCATTTGCCAAATTGCTCGGAATGGCCTAAAAGTCTAAAGTGACTGAAGCTCCCGGAATTGCGAGCTGGAGGACCTACCATTGACAATGGCGAGAATATATGGACAGATTATCAAATACCATTGCGTTATCTGACTATAAAGACGCCAGGTATCCGACTTTAACCACGCAGAACCTGCAGCGTAGAATTCTGGTTTGGAATATTACCACATTTCCATATCATCGTGTACTGCGATTGAAATTTCGGTGTACCCACTCGACCTTCAAATTATCCACTTACCCTCCGTCCCTTTTAATACCAGCTGTTTTCGAAATCTCTCGTTCTTTTTTTTTACTCCCTCGGAATGCGGGACCTTTGGAAAACAACGCTGAAATAGCGCATAATTTTACGGTACTCTTAGTTTCTGATAATAGGATTTAACGCTCTGGCCTTCCCATTTAACAGTACACGACCGGCTGCATCTCGCAATTCTTCTCTCGTGCGTAAAATATCGCGCAATTCTTTTTTCTCCGCTTTTAACCAACATCGTGCCCGTTCGCTTCTATTCCTGGTACCGATTTCAACGCTTCGCAAAATCTCCCCCTTATTCGCAGCAAAATTTTCCAATGCTATTTCCCCGTCCCCGTTTCTCGTCATCTCTATCCTTTCCGACTAACTCCGGGATCGGCCTCCCTATCCAGCTTCCCATTTGCCATAAATACTCCTCCCAGGCTATTCCACTTCGCGTTCCTTATGGAAACCCCAGCTATGCTCTCGATTTCCTCCCTTGCCTTAGACCAATCCTATTTTCTTCTCTACCGCTTTGACTCTCCAGTCTCCTTTTAGTTGAATCTTAACGCACCATTTCGTGGCTAGTGCGTTCTAACCTAATCCATTCGTTCGGTTTTCCATTAAATTCTCCAGCCTTTTGATGGTTTTACCCTTTCATCTCGGATTTCATTCGTGATAATAGACGACATCCTTCTCAGATAAACTTCTGATATTGTCTCTCTGAAATAAAAGCAGCTATTTAGAAACATCAAGTGGTTTTTGGACTAAATAGCAATCAACCCCTCGCTGATCGCAATACCTCCTGAGACATGCGATATGTCTAGAGGATATGTTGATTTTTTTTAGGTACCATCGAGTCATTTTTATACCATATCTTCGATTTGTATGTCACTTCTTCTAATTATATTAATATAACCCTTCTTCATTTTAAAAGTGAGTTTAGTCTTAAACGGAACGGTGTTAATGAATCTCATGAATGTCATGAATGAATATCATGAAATTAAACCAATGGATGTCCATGGATCGTCTAAGAATTGTTTATATAATGCAAAGCTACCATAAATTAAAATTGTTGAAGCCAAAGCTTAATGTAAAAATCAAATTTTAAAAGCAAATATCAACTTTAAATTTTGACCCTTCCCATGACTATTGCATATTGCAAGATGACAGATTTTTCATTATCTCATATGTCCTCTGGATAGCAAAGATAGAAAAAATCTCTAACTAAACAATTCTATCAACTATCACTACTAATATAGCTTGAAAATTATCGAAAGTACTTTTCTGTTGGAATTCGAGGATTACAGGAAATATCTTTGATCTTATATCGCAGGTATGCCTGCGAGATGTAGGACAGTAGCAAAAACCACCTGCATCTATATCCGTGGAACTGCTCAACGAGTTTAATAACTCCAATATTTATGCATATATTCCGGTTTTTGGAGTAAATTCTTTTGTTTTCTATTAAAATTCTTCAGATTCGAATGAAATTGGATGAATATTCATAATTTATGTATATTTTAGCTTGCTTTCTCGGTTTTAATGAAGTACCATGGACAGTATCCTACAATCAGATAGACACTGCCATACCTTTAGACAGTCCTTTTACGGATTGTCATATATTACGGACCCTCAAGCAAGGCCGGGGAAAGGCCCTCCTTTTTCCACCGCCGGGCCCACTTCCTCTACTTAACCAGGTACAAATTTTAGTGCAGGCCCCCAATTGTGATCGGGCTGCGGCTATTTCGACCGTTTCCCCCTCTCACGGACAATGCGAGTCTAAAGATGCACATCGGTGTCTTGGTATAGAATTAAATATAACGCCTGAAATAAAATAGAGAATTCTCCTCTTTTCCTTTTGCCTATAAAAGCCTCCTTCCTTCCTTTTTCCTTGGCTTGAAGATGGCTATTAGTAGCCGAAACTAGTCGCCTTAGTCTTACTTAGAAACTTAGTCGTAATATAATCATATATTGTGGATTAGTAAAAGTTATCTTCTTTGTTGTTCAAAGCCTTGGTTTTATTTCAACAATGTATCGTGATGCCAAGATTCCACAAAGTAACGGCCTCATCCGTGATTTTAAAAATAGACAATGTCTCAATAAAGCGATTTAATTTACATCAAAAAACGGAGAAATCATATTTTAGAGAGTTTCAAAACTTTCACGCGTTAGAAGAGTAAGCTCTAATGAAGATACTTTAAAATCGAGATTTTTCAGTATTAAAGGAAAAGGATAATACATTGAAGATCGAGTACTCAATCAAACCCAAAATAATTCTCTAGGTCGATTTACGCCTTAGGTGTGAATGCGTCACTACATCAGTTTTCTCGTTGAATATTTAATAATATTCCCTTAAAAGAATGGTGGGCTCAAACCACAAAGGAATTCCATTTGAAGTTCCAGGAGAATTCTCGCTATTTTCGACACGGTATTTCACATATTTTGACGCCGTAATATAAAGAAGGCGATTTTTTTCTTTTTTGCATTCCTCCCAACGAAATTCGATATTCAAGCCTACCATCAGGAGATCTGCTTCGTCTTTCACCACGCGGAGCGTCCTTTATGAAGGTAATTTTTGGAAAATTTTTATCATCCCACTTAGCTATTTCCCTATGGAGTAACTTTTTATGCATACATACATATGCATTTTATGCATGTGCTTCCGCGGTCACCGCGTTGTCCCATGACGCTTTCCATCCGAGCAAGAAAAAAACCATCGGACCATTTACAAATTATCTCGCATTGATTTCGCAAATTGACGAATCTTGATTATTTCTTCCACGAGCGGGATTCGCTTGCTCCAGCTATATTTACCAATGCGATATTTCCCTGCAATATTCTCTGAATCGATGGTTGAATTAATAACACGGGTTGGGGAGTTTTTGATGGAATTTCATCTACCTCATGTTCTCACTCTGCCAGTTTTAAAACAGCCGCACTTTCATTTCGCTCCGAAAATGTTGTCGCCGCTACTCGCTAAATAGCTGTAATTTTCACTATGAATTCAGTGGGCAGAATGACCACCGCATTACTACCATTACTTCCTTTTTCTTATTTTCAGTCAAGATTTTGGGTCATAGCTTTTATGTAAAGTCAACGTAATGTAAATGCGAATTTCTTTTAATTCCATAGGATGTTCGATGTAACAAACGATGCGTTAACCACGTAACGCTTTGTGATGGGAAATGGGAAACCTCGAAACAAATTGGAATGTTTGGAAATTTTACGCCAGGCCTTCGCGAAGTTTTCCGTTTCGTCTCAGGCGCGATATGGATTTCATTAAACGCATTAATGAAACTCGATTCGGCATTAACGTGTTCGAGTGAGGTAACGGTGTAGTTTGTAAAGTCTGTTCTGACTAGCAGTAAAAGCATTAAGCCTTCACATCCCTGTTTACCTAGTACCCATAAGATCTAACTACATAGACTATTATGGCTGGATGTCATATTTGGATGAAAAATTTGAGTGCAATTTAAAGCAGAAAGTGCAAAACCACGCGGAGGACGATACTTATTTTTAATATTAAATCGCCTCTTTCCATATGCTCATTTCATCGAAAAACTGGGCCTCTTCCTTTGCATTCGCTGAAATATTTTCCTTCCTCAGAGTACCGAAAAAGTAGCCATATATTTTTCCGCCGTTTTATTTTCCGCTCGGCGAAGCGTGCGGTCGTAATGCATTCCAATGAGCGATAAATTAACCACATTTCCAATCCTCCGTTCGTGCTCCGAACGGGAAAAAAAGGATGTATTCTCCCTCGGCCGGCACCCGTTCAGATTCGGCCTTCTTTCCATTATTATCGTCGGTGGCCGCCTTCCACTCCATCTTTTGTTTCGGCAGACTTTCCCCAAGTGGCGCCAAACGTCGTTTTCTTTTATTCCTGCCCTAATTCCTTAGTTTATCTCGCTCAAACTAGGCGGAACGGTTTCCGCCGTTTGGCCGAATGTGTAGAATAATAAAAGGAATATGAATTACGAGCGGGGAGGATAGAAGGTGGAAAAGGATGAAATTATGCATTCGCAGCCGCAGGTAAAAGGAGAGGGGTGAAAAAGAAAGGAAAGATGCTGCCACACCTCGACCTCGCACTTCCATCCGTTTTTCCCTCTTTTTGTCTCTCGAGGGAGTTTTATCGCATTTCCACTTTTCATCCAGAAAAACATATCAGAATAGGGGAATTTGAGAGAAAAAAATGGAGCTCGCCCCCCTCGTTTCATATTTAAATTTTATTTCGATATTTTCGGATTTTTCCCCCAGCGCCGCTGCATTGCCCGCCATGCGTGATTCGTTAAAGCTCCGCGGCAATTTTCTTTCTTTTACCCTTTTGGTTTCATTTCCTTCCCGCATCTACGAGTGTAGGCGCGTGTGTACTCAAAGGTATCGCAGATAATGGGAGGGTTTTGTTTTAAGCTCTCTCCCCACCCCCGAACCGTATTTTCTTTTTGCCTTTCTTTCCCTCATGGCCTAGATCGGGACTCTGTTTATTCCAATAGCTCTTTCGAACACTCCGCCAGGGTTCTTTGTCTGTTGACATCCGACAGGTTACGAAATTATAAAAATTAAATCCGCGCGAGGGAATCATCAAGCCTCTGCCTCAATTTAAGGCTCTTTGTCGATTCGCTCTGCGAGAGGCGATTTCTCATTTTGAAAGCAAATCTAAAGATTCGACTTTGAACTCCGCTCTGAGAGTAATGCAGTTTTCGTCCTATAGAGTAAGCCCTCGACTTCCCTTACGGTATCAGGTCTTTGTTATGACGCATTCGTTCCTTAATGACGTAATCAATATATATTAGTCCTTTGCCTCTTATCTGTTTACAGCGTACAGTTTTCTCGCAGAGTGCAAGAGATCGATCCTCGAATGTGATATTTATGGCTCTACTCTTCATTAGGGCCATCTGATAAATATTTTTGAAATTTCTGACTTTACTCTGAAAGGATGTAGTAATGTTTAATATCAAAAGCTTTTGTTTTCCTTTAAGGTGAAGATTTGTGGAAGGACAATCGCTCTTTTATTTCAGTCAGGCCTGGTATTGTAATTTATACTTAAAATGGGCTTTAACTAAATTTCCCTTTAATTCCCGGTATTATAATGGTTTCTTAGAGTTAAAGTGAATATCCATCCTAATGATAATATCCATGCTATTCAGTGGCGCAGCGAGGTAGGGTTTGTGGGTTACACCCCCCTCAAAAGGATAAAATTCCTTTAGAATGATATCACAATATAGTTCGCCAATTTTGGAAAGATCAATTATTTTACTTCATAACCGTGTAAATCTCCTCGTTTTATAACCAGTTATGGTTATTTTATATTATTTTGGAGGGAATTTTTCAACATCGCTTGTAAGATGTAGCATGATGATACATGTGCATGATTATCCCGGCCTCTGTGAGATAGGCAGATTTTCGTTCTCTCAAATGTCTCGACCCCTCCATAGATATATTTTGGCTGCGCTACTGTTGCTAACCCATCATATGTAAAGGAGATTAACTATAACGTTTACTTTAGTTCTAGCAAATCATTACAATATTGGGTCCTAAAGTGTGTAGTCCATTTTAAGTATACGTTATTTTAGTCTTTTTTTCGTTTTCAGTCTATTTATAACAGTTTTTTTAAATTTTACCGCTTTAGGCTTTCTAATTTATCTCGAAAAATACATATCTAAAAAGGTATGGAATGATAAATAATTTGCTTCGAATATGGTGTATTTGTGAAGATTATCACCAACAAATGCGTGATAAATGTATTGGAGGTTAATACTAACCGATTCTTCTGCTAAATGAAATTTATCAAAATCAAAAAGACTTACCAAAACATGTTTAACGTTTAAAACGACCCATAGAATAAAACAGTGAGGGGCATCCGTACAAAATCCGTTAATGTGTGTGCAGCGTATTTAGTGAGCTTAAATGTTGGTAGTACTAGGAGATGTTACTGGAGTAAGAATTAACAAAGTGGCAGCAAAAAAAAATAAACCTATCATTTCTGATAGATAGATAGATAGATCACGGATAGGTAGCTAATTTAGATTGCAATGCTAGTTTTATATTTAAAGTGGTCTTTTTCGTTTTAGTACTTCTGGCAAGCAAAATGGAATGTGTATAACTGCTCTATTTCTACGTTCGAAGTACTCTTTTTCGGTTTTCATGATCTCCAATAACAAATTTCAATCTTTTGAAAACCAAAAGCTTATCCCGATTAAACTTTCAATGAGGAAATTTACCAGGTATTCCCCAGATCGCAGTTTAAGTCCAAACACTCATTAACTCCGAAGTTCTGCTCTAAATTCCAATGGATAAATCTCCACAGCAATTATGTTTTCCCAGGAAATACCATACGCATCATTATTAAACTATGAGAAACATGATGGAAATGTTAATTGAATGTAGTCAGCGCTCTCTTGACAGAAAGACCTATGAGATAACATTCGCTCAAAACTCTCACGGATACCCCTTTAATTATTATAGCGCAGTGATCTAAAGGTCTATTACGCCAACTATTAAGTGAATTAAAAGCGAATGAGCAACGTGAATTTATCATTTTATCTTAATGAACCTGGCCTACATACTCTGGGATACAATGAACACCTGGGTTAAATTCAGTCGGCACTTCGAAGAAAAACCTTGAGTAATTCATCTCCACTAGCAAGCAATCTCAACGCTTCTTATCTTCATTTTTGTGACCGGATCAACGGACTCTTACACACATTTGGTCGTAGATTTATTCTTTATATAATTTAATACTGGTATTACTCTCAAGAATTAAGTTATGAAAATTTATTCTCTACGGGAATTTTCCATAGTTATTATTGGTTCAAAAAGTGTTTCTGGAAGATAGCGGTTGTTATTCAGTATCGTTAAAATTCACGTGGTCAATTGAAAGAAACTAAAATGTTGAGGAAAGGTTGAAATGCCGTTTTTTATTCCATTTTGAATGTTCTTCCCTGCATATTTTGCTTTGATTTCCGCTTGCATTTATTCCAAGTAGTTGATATTCCATTTGATAGTTGATTTCCACTCCAAATTTTAGATATTCCATTAAATGAAAACATAATTAGGGCGATATAAATTGAAGACTTCGATAAGACTCCCTCAAAAAATTGGAACCTGTCATGATTACCGTAAAAAAGATGAGGTTCCAGGTCGATTCGCAATTCGGTCTGGTTCTCTTTTTCGAATTTCAAACTATTTCATAATCAAAGGATAAAAAAGTTATGAAAATTCAANGACTGCATTTATGGTGCGCAAGTTCGATGAAATAATCCCGGATACTTCGTCATCTTTATTTTTTGCGGAAATATTTCCAACGGGATTTCAAGAAAGGAACCTCTGAAATAGATCTTCCCTTACTCAAGATCAATATAATAAATTCGACGGAGCGGCGATTTACTTTATAGTATTCCATGACAGGTGTTGAAAAAATAACCACTTTTCAAGGGAAACTGGTAAATTTAATCTCAAATAACTTTGCACAATACTACATAACTACATCAGACACACGACATGTTTCGACGCATAAGCTTATGTCACATGTCGTGTGTCTGATGTAGTTATGTAGTATTGTGCAAAGTAATTTTAGATTAAATTTACCAGTTTCCCTTGAAAAGTGGTTATTTTTTCAACACCTGCCATGGAATACTATAAAGTAAATCGCCGCTCCGTCGAATTTATTTTATTATAAGTGTTACTTAATATTATTATTTAGTATTAATGGAATTCATATTCCCCGACGATGCGATATTATCAAGCGCACATTATGTGAACTATCGGAGATCTTATGAATCACGTGTTTCATTTAAGGATATCCGAATCTCTTGAATTGCTTCTAAAGTAGCGGGACTCAGTATAAAAAGACGCACCTCGACCTGAGTAAGATAGGGATCGTCGGTCGGAAGGGATTTAAGTGTTTTCTCTGAGTCTAAGGTGTTAGAGGAGAAGATTTAGGCGACTCAACGTAGTAGAAAAGGAAATCGCGAAGTTGTTCCCTTGATATGGGAAGGCGGGGAAGGGAGGCGCAACTCATGGGTCGCTTTAAAAAGAGTAGTTATCCTATTTCAGGAAGAGCTGGCGCAGAGAGCAGGGCGTGACTGAGTTACGAGGCTTTAAGGTTTAAGCGAAGATCCGAAGGAGCAAGTTCGGGTCTCCCTAAAAGTAGTACCATAAGTTTAGTTAAGTGCCGGAGTTCAGCGGTTTTGGTGACGACTTAATAGCTGCGTCCAATCAGTCGATCCGTAAGAAAATATGGTGTAGTGTAGCTCTGAATTTCACTCCCGCAAGTGAAATGGACTTTAAATCAGTTGACCTGCAGAAATGAAAATAGCTCGCTAACTTGCAATTCAGAGCAAGTTAATTTTTTCAGCTTATAAATTTACTTTTGAAATTACAATATATTCTAGACGTTCCTCTCCGCATTTTCTTCATCTCAGTGTTAAGCGCGTCATGTTTTATATTGGAATGTTTAAGAGTTGATCATAAAATTAATAACCTGAAGTAATGAATGAGTGATAAATTGATTTGATGAACTATGGTATAATGGTGGATCTTACTATTTTATACAAATTGATATTTTTAGAATCCCCATTTCCATGTTACGTTATTTAATCTCATCATCCTTTCTTTATCTAATAGATTTATTACCGAGTAAATTATGCATATTATTCTAATTGACTAGAACGATTTATTTCACTTCAGTGTTTCAAAATTAAATATATTACATACCTGATAACTAATTCGAAAATGATGGGAAAATTTAATTTGGTACGCTTCGTTAACGCTTCGTTAAAGCTTCGTGTTAATGAGTAGAAAAAGAAGATCTCTTTGGAAATTGTTAAATAAGTGTAAAATATATCTGTCTTTGAAAGCAAAAAGTATTCATAGACATAAAAATTCTGCATTTTAAGTTTAAAATCGATGAATCAATGTTTAATTTACCATAAAATAATACGTTAGTTACCGTGGTTTTTTTTCAGAACAGTTTCAAACTATTCTAACGTGATTTGTTTCAGATGTATTTCCTGTAATCTAACACCTCTTTGCATTGACAATTACATGGCGTGAGCAGGAAACTACTTAATGATTCAACGTCCAAGCTCTCGTTTACTCTGGATACGTTAATTCCTCATTGGGGACTCATTGGGAAAAATCCCTTAGACCCAGCATTGGGCAAAATCCCTTAGTTGAAAGAGTTCTAATAGAAACACTGATAGTCCCCAGGGACAGAAGAAACACAGGCGTCGAGAAACGAGCTTTGGAAGAGCTTTGTGTCCGATTGCAGTAGAAAAATCGATCGTGATAGGCGGGAATATGGACGAGTGCAATGGATGGCGAGTATTAAAATATTGATGATACCAGTGGAGATGTACCAGCCAGGGTCTCCGAGCGAGTACGGTTGGTTCCGAGGTCTAGCCTGTCCTAGAACCGAAGCCTGTGATAAAGATTTCAGGGGGATACTCCATGTGTATGTCGGTCTAATTTACCAGATGCTTAAAAAAGGGAAAATCGATCAGCGCACAGTTTCCCTCAGTGGGAGGGTTGGTTAGATAGTTCCATCGGAGCCGTTGGATTCCCCTGGGAGATACGACAACCGAGGTACAGTCGCGGGAAAAAAGTGGCTGGCAAGCCAGTCGATTCAAAACGCCCACGAAACCCTTTTTGATTTTAATGTGGCGAATAGCCGATGAAAAAGTTGGCCTTTGACAGCCCTTCGCCCATAGCCAGAGGGAGGGCTTTTTGAGTGGAATGAATTTGGCGCTTTCCCGGCCTCGCTTGTTTTTTGTCCTTCAAACTGGTTTGCCGATCCTGACTTCATTCATCGAAACGTTTATCGCAGCCCTTTTTACGCATTTAAATAGCAAAATCCTGATTGGATCAGTGGGAGTAATCGATCAATTATCTCCATTGATTGCAGCCGTAAATTATCTGATGTAGCCGAAATTCGCGGTGAGTTGCTCTTTCGAGCTCAATTTAAAAAATGACTCCCTGGTAAATTTTAGCTCCAAATTACGATTGATAGCTCGGGATCAATGCGTTTTTGTTTTTACATGATATTAATCGTAAGTATTCTTAAATTGGGAAATATAAATTAGAGGAGAATATTTAAGTGAGGTTTGCGTCAAGTGGAACTTCAAGGTAATATCTTAAGTTACCAATTTACTCATGTAATTAGGAAGTTCTCGTGTAAATGCTAAATCTGCCCGCTGACGAAGACCAGGTGAAACTCAATAATATTTTGGATTGTTCAATTATAAATTGTTACGATAATCTGTTTGGGGTTTCTTTTATTGCAAAGGGAATAGATCTGCGCACCTTATTACTGATATCTCTTCCATTCCACAGAACCTTTCCAATTCTTTCTCTTGGAAAGTTTTAAACGAATCGGTTGTTGCTAATGGAGTATTGCATTCCAAAAAAATTAATTCTATAGAGGAGAGGCAGAATTTTCACATGATTTATTTCGTTGAAATGACGTAAATCCATAGGATTTTGATTTTCGAGAAGTGCGGCTATCAGTTTTTACATGAGTATGGTCTCTCGATCTGCACAGAAAATGGATTCTGTAATCAAATTTTGGAGGCTCAAATTTGTTTTTATGGAGTGTAGTGAGCATCATTCTACCGAATTACATTAGAGGGGTACTTGTAAAACCGTTCTATCATATCTCGTCCGTCGAAATTTCAATACCTTATCCTCGCAGTATATGCACCCTCGAAAACAGTGATGATTTGACGATGCATTCACTATCGAGCTACTCCCTAGACCCTATCTCATTCATTGTCTTTCGATTGAATTTACATTTTTATTCACGGTGGTTCCTAAGACGACTTCTGTGGATTATAATTTGTACTTTTCATTTACTTTCTCATCCAAGGAATTTCTTGTTTTAGGATGTCGGATGGAGTATATTTTTGTTATTTTCCATGAATTTAAGAAGAATCTTAAAAGTAAAACAATAATCTTAATTCTGAGTTAACTACTGTACTTTTTGTTTTCCCTACGTGAAAGGCAGATGCGGGACGATGTTTTCCATTCAACCAAAGCGTATCTGACCAATTTTTTGCTTGTGGTATTGTCAAGTCAAAAGACATCTATATCGAGTTATATTTCCCGTAATATTCTCTTTTAGTTATACCGCCATGGTACAAGTACAGTTGTATCTTATCATGTTTTTCAAATCTTTCGTTTGAGGTTTTTTGCCGACAGAATCAATATTATGCAGGATTAGATAGGTTTCTATTGTGACTGTTCTTACTGGTTTGGTATTCGCTTCGACTTTGGGTTATTGGAGAATAGAATACAGTAATAATCTCTAATTTGTATGAATTATATAAATATCGAGAATTTTCTTAAATGAGTGAATTCACGCCGTAATGATACATGCATTAACTGTAGGAACATTTATGCTTTGCTTTTAAACCTTTAAGCAGAGGTTCCCAATCGGCCTGAATATGAAGTTCAAATAATTGCATCCTATTTATACTAAATGAATAGATAATTATTTTATACCGAATAGCATATAAAATGAAATATATTTAGCGAGTTTAGGAACGTTGAATGTTTTCAGTTAAATATGTACTGCCTGGTACAAATAGATTCTGCGTGGTTATTGCCTGAAACCTGAATTCATATTCGTTTTTGATTGAAAGTATTATGGCTGGTAGAGAATATTTACACACTATTAAAGAGCTTTTATCTCTCAAACAAAATGTAGACTACAATGTACATTATTAATACCTTTTATTGCAAATGTAATTGATATGCTCAGTATCCGATAGTTGATGTCATGGTGTTCTCGAAATAATTGTGGACCAGATATGATGGTTTTATTTCACCCAATCAATATACATAATCCATTGAGACGGGCGAGGATTGACAGGCGATATTTCATCCCCCTTTATTTCTTCCTGTTTATTCTCGCAGTTTCCTTTTTTAAAGTCGATTTGCGATGCGAAATATATCATCTCCAGTGTTGCAAGTTTTGACGCGCTCACCGCTTGCAAATATAGGTCACCTGATCCCGGAATCACACATCCGAAGCATAAAAGGCATTTGTTTTTAATTTTTGTCTTCGGAGAGCACTCATTCCTTTTTCCCTCGCTCCGTGTTTTGTTACGCGCTTAGCTCTTCATTTTTTGTTTTAGAGAATTGATTATTATCTCCGGCGCCATAGCTTTCGAGCGGATTTTTTTTTCGTATCGATATATATTTTTTCCGTCGGATTGGTTTTCCCTTCTCACTCTATATATTTTCATCGTAAAGGTTTCAATATTCCGTAGTGACGGACGGAAATTTCGTTGGAGATATTTCGTTATCAATCATCGAGCTCCAGCCATTCGAATGCCACTATCCATTTTCTATCCCTCCCGCTCTACCTCTTTCGCGCTTGCCTCAAAATTCATAGATAAAATTCGAATCAAAGCCCGACGAAGAATTATCTGTATCTCCTATTTATGGGCATATCACAAAATCCCTTTCCATAGGATTATATTCCCTATGTTAATCACGCCAGATATTTTAATATACCGGATTCTTCTTAGTGCATAAACGTATCATCTGGTCCTCTTTACTGTCTATTGTACGGTCTACTGCGATACTCATGCAATTTCGTCGATGGTTCAATTCAATCGATTCAGTTTTTCAGAGAATCAGAGTTAGAGGCAAATTGTAGCTGCCGCAATTTTTGGGTAGATTGTACTATATTTTATTGTACATTATAGATGTAGTCCGTAAAGTGTAATTAACTCCATATTTTCATCTACTTGAAATAATATTTTCATTCAAAAACAACTACTAAAATTTTGAATTAGGGAATGCACATAATATTACGTAAGATAATAAAATTTTAGGTTCCGTACCAGTATTTTTGTTTTCCAAAGTGTTTTCTCGTCAGTATAATGAGAAAATAAGATGCGTATAAAATTGGAATTCGTTCGAAAATGTTGATATTAATTTGTATTTTTTGATGTGTTATCAATAACTACATGATGAAATGCAACAAAATGTTATTACCAATGAAACATCCTCTTTTTAGATATATTTGATTGGGTAGCCCACTTATAAGTAATAGAATAGAGTATAGATATCGGATATAATCTTCATTTTGGCGGTTCTTACAATTCAGTGGTAAAATTAACTATTTGACGTGGATGCCCTTCTCACGTTTATATCCACCGTAGTTTTCATATAAATTCCAACGATAAGGAGTCTTAGATAGAATTATTGAATGAAGGAAGGTTTCAGGAATCAGGACATTTTCTTAATTCTATTGATATTCAAATCTCCAATTTAATTTTCTGTAAAATTCAACTCGTTTCCTGAAAGTGGCTTGTTTTTATGCTCTAACGTTATCTTTAATGCCTTCCTTGATTATTATGTGAAATACTCTTATTAAGGTTGTATTTTCTATTATTTTCTGAAGCGGAGGAGATAACGTTGTATCCATCTCCCAGAAATGTATGCTTTTATGGCAGTAGATAAACTCCTTTGCGTCACTGTTGTATCGTATAGCATCCTATTTTGTGAGAAACTTGTTGCCATGGGCACAGTGATTCGAAATTTTCGAAACTTCAAGTTAAACGCACTTGCCAGCGTCGTGATGGCCTTGCTGGAGATCTTTCCAAAACTTCTAGGCCTTAGTGCCCTTTTGGGAAATCCATACAATGTTGATAAAGCCCAGGCATTCCTATTGAACTTCCTTTGCACTTCTATGATCCAAAGTGGATCCTTAACGGTCCTCTCTCTCGCCCCTCAAGTTACCTTGTATCCTTTCCTTCACCATTCAGAACTTCCTACTTAAGTAGCACTTGCGTGACCGAATTCTGCTCTTCAACTTTTATTCTGCAGTTGTTTCCCACGTCATTCTAATATTGGCTCTCCCAATCCTGCAGAGGATGCCACACGTCATCATGTTAAACCATAACGACTACAATAGTTCCTAGCAGAAACAGTATCAAAACTGTTTAATCTCTATAGATTTCGATATTTTCGATTTATACCCTTTTTTAGTTTTCCTCTCCACGTTGGTAAATACGTTTTCAATTTGTAAATACTTATAGATAAACAGATGTGGAAAATAGAGACATGACTGGTATCGCACTCAGTTCTATCACTTTTCGTGCAGGTATACCGTAACCATTAGAATGGCTGCAAAAACTTATCTTAATTCATTTTTTTGGAAAAACATGGCAATGAGTAGATTAATACCATTAAAACTAAAACAGTTGTAAAAACTACAAAAATATATGTAATTTAAAAGACAGATATTTCCTCATTGTGAAATCTTTAAAGTTGACAGCAATGAAACACTGGTTAAAATTTTTCTCGGGTATAAAGATACTTACAGTTTCTCAGATTAATTTAACATCGTCATAGGTTCTTCGGTTCTTCGCATGCATATAGTAGTAGTATTGTTAAAAGTGCCTCGACAGATTAGGTCACTTCGCACGTAGGCATCCACCGGGACGCATGCACATAGTTTGCTTTTATTTCTGTATCCAAAGAGATGAATTTTATCATGGATGCTATGATTTTTTTTCTATAAATTTTTTTACTATTTAACCCGCCGTAAGAGTTAATAATGATAGAGTTACCATCTCTTCAGTTGAGTCCATTTTAATTCTTTTTTTCATGATATTCAAATTTTACCTATAATCTAGGAATACTCGCCGTGGTTGACGGGAAACTTTAGTTCATTTTCTTGATTATAATGCCCGCGATAAGATTTATTTCGTTGTTTTACAGTTTCAGAAATGAAAGAGTTTGAACAACCAAGGAGGCACTCTCTCATTCCTGCTAATGGAACTGCTGACAACATTCGTGAATGCTCTAGGTTTAAAGCCGTTTCTTAAGCTAAAGGGTCATTTTTTTATACGGCTGTCTCGAACATCCTGTTTTACTACACTCTGCCTAGGAATTTGAGCACTTACTGCTAAAGCCTTCATGTTTATGTCTCTTCACTTTTAGTCACCCTTTTCCTTTATCTTCACACCCCCTTCTCTCGTGTCCTGTCCCGGGTCTCCGTTTTTTACAACGCGCTCATCTCTCCGCTTTCTTACAGCCTTTTTTTTTCATTTCGGTGCTCCAAATGGCACATCCTTAATGCATTGCAACACGATACAAACAAAGTGAGGAAAGAGCGTAATCTTTCGTTTCGCGACGACGTGAATCCTACACGTATTTCAGCGCCTCTTTTCAACTGAATAGCAATGAGACAATGGAAACTTTATAACTTCGTTAATTATTCCTTATTCCAGAGCTCTTATTTGCTTAATTACTTGAGGAACTTGTTTTCAGGGAAAGGAGGTAAAGTTTCAGAAAAAGAGGAAATAGCTCCGGTTCTAGAATATTTGAATCGTTGAAGATACGTTTTCTCATCGTCTGTAAATTACGTTGCCCTTTCCGGAATGTTTGGATGCTTTATGGAAATATATAGCATCGCAAAAGTACATACAAAGTACATGGCATCAACATGGTGCCAACTTTTTGCATTAATCCCTCTCCATCACTTATCTGAGGGTGATACGAAACTTTATTTTTACTTACAAGCTACCATGGAACATATTTTATCAAAACCATCAGGTGCGTTAAAAGTATAAAAAGGTACTCTGCGATCTAGTTTTTCTAGTCATTAATGATGACTTATGAGGGAAACAATTCGTATGTATTTTTCCAAATAATGAAAGTAGCTTCATGTTAAGTTTCCTTCTTTCCATGAACGGGTGGGCAAAATTACGATTCATACTTAAGTTTCACAGATTTCAGCTACTGTTTACAGCTACCAAATTGTTAGAAAAGCTATCTCTCTAGCAAGGACGAGTCATTTCCAGTTACAGGGGTATGTTAACCCTTCATTTTTTGCGTATTTGCAATTAAAATTACCTCGGGCGGAATTATCTTACTTTTCTCATCATCTAGAAAAAGTTGATATTGGTCGCAAATTTTGAGTAGATTATAAAATTTCATCAGCCATAAACTAACAAGCTAGTTTAGTGAAACGCCATATTGCAGTAATAGAAATGCATGCTTTATTTAATATTGCAGATAGCAAAAGTTACGGTAGATTGTCACCATGAGAACTTTCTAGCAATCTTATTAACGGCTACCCATATGGCGTGAATCGCCGTCGTTTCATCTCGGATCAAAAGCAAACAAGAAGGGAAAGCACTCGGTGAAAATCCAACAGTTATCAGAAATTTAGGAAGGACTCGTCTTTCATTTCGAGCCAAACTCCTCCGGAAGAAAACGCCCGGAACAAGTCGAGCTCTTTCGGAAACTCCCAGCCAATCCATCTCTTGACGTGCCTCGCTTTCTTGATACTGTTCTCTCCCTTCTTTTGCGGCTTGGCGGTTGACAATCTTTCAGTCGACGCGGCTCACTTGTTTTCTCAATCTTCCCGCCCTTTCTTCCGCGCCATCTAGACGCCAACGTGGTTTCGGCGAAAGCAAAAGAATGAAGGGAGAGAAAGGAATAGGACGCCAATCGAACGGGTTAAGAGGTGAGTGTTAAGGACTTTGCAGTAAGGCGAGAGGTTTTGGGCCTTCCTCCCTTCTTCGTCCGAAGTCGAGGGAGTGCTGAGAGTGAAAGGATGGGTTTTTGGGCGACAAAGAGTTTTGTTATCTCGGAGAGAATGAGTCGGAGAGATTTATATTTTTTCCCTTTGAATGTTTTCGTGTTTCGAGAGAGTGAATGGAAAGTGGAATGAGTAGAAGAGGAACATTTCGAAGCGTGCAAAAGGAATGAAACTTTTAATCGAGGTTTCGAGATAATGCGAAACTCTTTGCTGGGAATTTTGATGAAAAACACGCTGTCAAGCTAAGCTCGAAATTTTGTTTGTTTTCCTTTATCAAGAAAGTAATACGTAAGGCATTTGACATCATATCAAAATGAAAATGTTCAAGAGTTTTATTGCAATCCAAATTGAAATTATTTAAATGTGAATTTATCTGTATCTGAATATAATTTAGCTATTCTTATGGTGTTAAATGTTAGAAGTCTTCGAATAGGTCGAATCGGCGAAAGGGATGAAGAATTGCTGTTTGTCTGTTTACAAAGGCACATTTATTTAAGGAAGCTGTTTTGATGATTCAATAATCGTAAGAACTGCTCGTTTAGATTCAATGGAAATTATATGAAAGCTTCCGTTACGTAAATTTTCTGCTAGATAAGAAAACAACTTCGTTCGATTTGGCGATAAGCACCTCTGGAAACGCTTAAAAAGGAGATGTACCTGGGAGTGGAATAGCGAGTTCGAAGGATTTAAGATTATCGAATAAGGCTTTAGTGAAGGGATGTATCCAAAGTAACTTGGAAATAGAGCGATATTATTGAAATTGTGATCGGAATTTTTTAAATAGCAGATGAAAAAAGAGTGAAAAGAATGATCCATATTATATGGATTTTTATTAAAGGAAAATCTGGATTAAGTTAATGTGAACGGAAAATTGCACATTTCAATGATGATAACGGTCATCCCCGAGTTCTCCACTGAATCGGAACAACACTTATCCAACAAATCTTATGAATTATTTGAAATCCTTTCTCATGCATCTTTTCCGTTTTATTTTTATTCATCTTTCCAGATATTTTTTCTTATTGTTAGGTTATGCCTTATTCAATCGGCCTTACTTATATAATTTTTACTGGCTATCTTACTCATTAAACATTTTTCATCTGAATTATGATCTTGTTTAGGCATTCATGTATGAAAACGAACATGCAACTAATGAACTATGCAATATACAATGAGAATATCTGCAATGTAACAGTCTTCATTTACATGAGCAAATGTTATGCATTTTATTCCTTGCATTGTATTTCTTGAAGGGTTCCTCGATTAATTTTTGGAGGGAAAAGGAAAAAAAGAATGTATGGAATCTGGTGCAACGTAATTTCATAAAAAAATATATTAGACGGCGTTCCTTCGAAATTCCTCTTTCGTTGTGTTTACATTCTCTATCGAGCTACCACTCACTCATCTCCGTAACGAAACTAAGTACCTTGATGCAGAAATGCATTTTGAGATTAGACGCCTCTGAGGGTAATTTAATTAGATTGCGAATTGAATCCTGAGCGATCGCTTGCAATTTTTGGACCCACGAGGAGATGGAAAATGGAAACTTGGCAACCTTTTTGGATTCGACCCGTCCCACATTAGATTCAGAAACGGAAGAAACGTGCTTTTATACTATCCCCGGTACTTTTCCCCGCGGGAAAAACTCGAAATGTTGAATAAAGAAGCAGCCACCGCCATGTTCGCGCGTGAAATTAATGGAAGAATTTGGCGAAGTTGGGATTCCCTCTTCCTGTACTCGTGTGCGTGGCAATATCTCGGGTGTGAAACCTCAAAAACCCCGGTGTTTCTCATAATATTCGCTTGAGCGACCCTCCATGAATCACGGATGACACCCGTCTCCTTTCTTCGGCGGGAATAAAATGGCGGGAAAAATAACGGCAGGAAAAATAGGAGAGCGGAATGGCGGTCCAGAGCTATTTGCGTGGATCGAAGGCAGGTGGCGCGAAAGGAAAAAATCGACCCACTCGCGCGATGTTTGCTTTTTCCCTTCGAAGCCGAATAACGAGGCATAAACATGACAGCCCTACAAACCTGAATATTGCGCTGAAGGGATAGGAAGATTTTAAAAATGAGGCATAAATGGAGGGAAAGAGGAAAGGGAAAGAGAGGAATGATATGTAGGCATGGGCGTGATGAAAAATTTTCATCCCGAGAGAATGTGGAGATGAGGAGCGACGCGATGAGACGAAGGGGAGCGAATGAGACAGAGATATAGAGGCGGAGGTGAATGGAAAGATAGAGGTCCTCCGCTGGGATGGAACGAGGGTAACCTGGGCAGAGTGACGCGGGCACGACTAGACTTATGGAGCAGGTGGAATTCAAGGCGCCGAATAAGAAGTTTTGAAGTTTAGAACTATGAGATGTATGTTTTTGGGGATGAGATGGTGATAAATGAAAGTAGAGTCACTTGCTTTCTACGATATATTTCGGATGAATTACTGGCGATAGCGAGAGATTTCTTAGATGGTATAGGTAAAAGACTGCTGAAGTTTCATGGAAGTTTTTATCACCAAGGAAAATTTATGTTATCCAGCGTTTAAAATGTTATCATGATACGTTTTCTACTCTCTGAACCCTTACTCGTTAAAAGTTATCCACTCAAAGTCGTAATCTCTATTTTTTTATTAATAGCCTACCACTTCATCTAGGCAATGACCTTTACCCTTTTTAGCTTTTTTCCTGTTTTAATTACATGTATATTGCGATATCCATTGATACTCAAGCTGCTAAAACAGTCCATTATGAATATCATTGGGAGTTATTGGGGTGAGTGTATTCAGTAAGTGCTCGATAATTGACTATTAATATCTGAAACAAATCATTAAATTACGGTTGATTGATAGCTAAAATTAGGGAAGTCAGTGAAACGATAGTAACTTCCAACCCAAGTACTTTTTCAAGTCTTTGATTCAGTATTGTTGTCGATGTCTGCCAATTGGTTTTCTGCAGCGTATTTTCTTCATTTCATTCACCAATGTTAATTTTTCTTGATCGTTAGTGTTTGCCATTGAACATTTTGGCATTTAAATCATTACTCGCGAAAATTTTGTTTGGCCTTTTAGGCAAATCATCGTGGCTTATTGAAATTCTCACTTTGAAATGGATAAAATGGCAGATATTAATTTTCAATATGCTGGAATATCAGTATTACTTTCATTAAGTTAAGTTGAAATTAAAAAAATTAAGGCGTTAATTTTAAATGAAGAAAACATTCTATAAAAGATAGGATGAAGTTGGCTGATGCGTATTCACTCAGTGTCTGAAACACATCAAACGAAAGCAAAATTTTCTAGCTGCGTGTACATTTCGCCTGTAAGTAGAGCTAGTCGATCCTATTCAATAGTATCACATGCTAATATCTCGCAGAAAAACACACTGAAGGCTGTGTAAGCAAATCTCGCTATCTGTGTCAAGTGTTTTTCCCTTGGCGAACAAATCCGCAAATGATATCGGCAGTCTGATATAGAATTCATGGGCTGAGTAAATGGTCTTTTTCGATACTCAAATACTAGAAATCTCTTTTTGTCTCAGTTGGGAGAACTGTCAATAAAAACGCTGCTCCGTTTTACATCTCTCATTTTAGGAGGAATTTTTCTTTTAGATTTGATTTCGGTTTTATAAGGTATGCTCATAGAGGTTACCGGAAGATCCTTATCTCCTAATAAGAGAAGCACTATAAACGATTTGCAGACTGTGCATCTCTCGGATGAGAAGACTTTTTTTATGGGTCGAAAGAAGGCTTAGAAGGGCAACCACCCGAAAATCGAAAGAAATTGGAAGATAGGGAATGTCAATGGAACGGGCGAAGGGAAAGGAAAAGAAATGGCGTGCTCTAGAGGTATTTTTCATTCTTGTTCTTCTTCCTATGAAAAATGTCCATTTTGAGAAATGTTTGGACGGCGTTGGTCGGAATACGTTGTTGTTTGATAAGCTCTCTTGGGATACGATGTCCAATCCGCTTTGTCCGAAATGTTTCGAAAACCTAAATCTCCTAGTCATCCGCTCAGCTCATAGAAATATATTTACCATCTTTCTGTAAGTGAGAATCCCGAGGAAATTTCATATATTCCCTTAGTCGTGTTATTCTTCTTTTTCGTTCAAGTAAATGGAAAACATCTGGTATAGAGGTCAGTGGCATTCTATTCAATTTCCTCGGGCATTGATACAAATCTATGAAAATACTTCTTCGAATACTGGTTGGAGTTTATGACAATTGTATTTATGAATTCAATCTTTAGCGTGCAATATTATTTTTTTTCTCTGACACTCATGAATGAACCCTCCCGTGCATGTAAAAATTCCTAATAAAAGTGAACTTCTGTAAGTGTATGAATAGGTTGTCGAAAGAACTACAGGAGATAAATAGGAAATGCCTCTACACGCATTTTCATCATTATCAAAGTATAAATACTGTTAAATATGGGTGTGAGGTTATTGTTAATTTACTGGCACGTGGGTGAAATGAAGTGTTTGTCAGAGTTGGAATGTAAAAATGTACAATTCGCCATAAGAGGTGTTTGCCGCAGTAAAGTATTATTTTCTGAGAACTGCTAGTTCTTATTGCTGTTTGAGACCTGAGTTGATGTCCCTTTGTTTTAACTGCAGTCCCTTTTGTAATTCATAATAATAATAATAAATTTGGGATGCATTTCCTATGATCTGCAAATCAAGGTAGCAGCATCTTAAATTATATTTGGGCTGCGTTGTTTATGAGAATGTTCGCTAGATTCCTTTCTCTGGAGGACCTGCGTTCTTGTCCTTGTCGCGTCAATTTTAATACCGTTTAATAGGTCATAACAATTGGTTGTTCCTGTAATTACTGCTTGAATAACTGCACATTCCAAGGGTGTGATTCCTTCAGCCTCTCTCCACAACTTGAAGATAACCTTTTATACTCTCCTGAACAACTCTCCTGAACTCCTGTGTAAGAAATATACCGTAAATATTCTCTTTTGTCGGAGACTTCCGCTTCCAAAGAAATAAGCACTCGAACAAATGGCCCCTTTTCCTCTTATTGCGTCAGCCCTGCGTGCGATCATCAAAGACTCAGCGCTTTAAGACGCCTCCAATCTTCCTCTATTTTTCTCTACAGAACTCACTCACACGCACGCATTCCTTCTTTCTTCCCTTCGAAAACATGGGAGGAGCTCGTTCGATTGAAAGATTCTTGATTAGATCTTTTGAGGGGAATAAACGGAAATTGGAAGGTTTATTTTTGAGGTGGAAGCATTTTCCGAGTCTACAGCGATGTCCCTGGAGCCATCTTGCTCAGCGGCCGCGTACCTCGATCTCTTGAAGGTCAACACGCAAGACACACGCTTCGGATGTGATCCGAGCTTCTTTCGGAGGAGAGGAAGGGAATTTGCGGAGCCGTCTTCGGGTATGAAAAAGGGTGGGGGAGTTCATCTTGGCCTAGTCCTTTCCCTTCTTTCTTTTTTCTTCTATGGAACCTGTGGCTCGAAGGAATTACTGCAGTGAAAGCATCTCTTCCGCTCTTTTTCCATTTGGTGGAGCTATTTTTTCGCCAGACCTATCTTCCCTCGTTATTCCCTCTTTATCTCGGAATCTCAAGTTTTATCCATCTGCTCGTCT
The DNA here is from genome assembly GCA_000376725.2 of Ladona fulva. Taxonomy (NCBI): domain Eukaryota; kingdom Metazoa; phylum Arthropoda; class Insecta; order Odonata; family Libellulidae; genus Ladona; species Ladona fulva. The sequence goes on along the minus strand of KZ308154.1, from coordinate 1,474,983 downwards.
ATTTTGCGAATAGTTTCATTTCGACGTAAAGTCTGATTCCTTATGTTTCTAACGAAGTTAAATCTGATTTGCTCGAAATTTCCCAAAATACAGAGAACTCGTTTGTTAGCTTTGTTTGTTTTCTGTACCTGTAGCTTATTACGGTTTTTGTGCCTTTTGTATCTCTACGTCAGCGTTTCATTAAAAAAAACTCTATGTGTTGGGCGGTGAAGTATCTCAAGGACTTAGTCCTATACCAAGCTCTTGGCATTGTTTATTTTTTAAATAGAAAAGCAATCATTTCGGTACACGTGCATTTCTCACCGGCAAGCTGGATGCGAAGTGCCTATGAAATAAAACGAATATAATGAATCCTAAAATAATTTCATCTTTCTCATTTTCCTTTATTTTCTTCTTTAGTTTTTAACAAACTATGTAAAATTGTTTTTGCGGTATCTTTCCTTCCTTTACTTTGTACTAGTAACTTAGTAATTGATGACTTAGCTCTGGTAAATTTCTACCCGATGCAGTCAATCATTTGAATAATTAAACACAAGGCAATTTTGTTTGGCAATGCTTATATGTTTGGATTTATTTTGCTTTTGTATTTTAAATGCTCTTAAATTTTTATATTTCTATTTCGCCGTCACGAAAACTCCTTTCAAGTAACTTGTACATATAACTATACTAACTTTCGGGCAAACTTGGTTAATTGTTTAACTGTGGTGTTGCGTTCTGATCTTAGATCACTTGATTCGGCTTTGTATGTTTTGCTGTACTTGTTTCACCCTTCTGCCTCTTTGTGCGTGTTTCCCTGCGGTGAATACATTATTTCTGTGCGAGATATTCGAGTGTTTTAATATACCGAAGATCTTTTTCTTCTCTTTTCAATTCTCTTTTTGTTTTTTATATTATTATTTTCGCATAATTGGTAACTATTATCATATTATCCAAGCGTTTCTATTGAATTTTCAGTTAGCAATTTTCAATTAATCTCTAACGAATTAAGAGCTAGAGAGAACTATCAAATCTCAATTTCGCCCGAAATAGTTTTATACATGAATCTCTTACTCGCGTTTAAGCTTCATTCTTGATTTATTTCTGGAATGATTAGTTTTCTGTTGTAGAGTATGATTTTTGTCATTTTTGATGTATTTTTAGTCCTTCAGAGTTGATATAACTCAAATTTCAATCACTTTATTTACATTTCTTCAACCGCAAGGCACCCGATAAAAGACAACAACATGTTATCATTGATCGCTCGATTCTATCATTTCGAAGCTGTCGAATAACACTATCTGTCGACAGCTGTCGGCGATTGAGATCTGAAATCCACTGGATTTGGCGAATTTTCACACTTTTTGAGCTAACGGAAAAGGAAGCTAGAATCGGTGAGAGTGTTCTCTACGCGCGGAAAATGCAGTAAAAGTAAAGTGAAGGATTTCCAATTCACAAATAAAAATTGGTTTTTGTGTAATAGGATTTGAAAGAGGCCATCGCGAATCGAGAAAAACTTTCACTCCTATACGGGTTAAGACGTCTTTCCAATGAGTTATTCAATTCAGCTTCTCTCTCTTTTTATTTATTATCACCGAAATATTTTCAACTGGAAATACATGAATGAGCTTTGTATAATAATCGTTGAGGATTTGCAGGGCAGGCATGATTTTTCCAAAATGCAACTTTCAGTTCTTCAGAATATCTTCTGGTGTAAATCACGTTCCATATTATATTTCATTTAGTGAAAAGTCAATATTTTAGACCAATTCGCATAGTAGATTAATCCTGCATCAATACTTTGTTAAGGTGCACCAAATTAAAGGGATGTTTTGAACCATCGTCTACTTCTTCTATACGATTAAAAGTATTTCCTTATTCCTCGAAAAATATAATCATTTTGGGATTGAGGAATTTTTTTCAATTAATAACAATAAATGCCTCCGAGTAGATGGTATATATTTGTCCCATTTGAAGAATGTTTTAATACGGATGTACACTACTTTCTAATCGTTTTCCGTCTCATATATAAGCAAAAACAATTTAATTAATTCCAATTCCTATAATTCTATGACCTTCTTCGGGACGAAATTTATATAATAAGCCTATTCATCATAACATATTCAACAGTACGTTTTTCAGTCAATCAGTGTCGCTCTTGTGGCGAATTTTTCTTCTTTGGAAAATTCTAGGGCCAGCCAAACTCGTGTGGGCCAATTTCCTCCTTTACCTACGCGCCCCTTTCAATATCCTCCATCGCGAACCTAAAACCGCATCTCTCTATTCGTTTCGGTTTATTATGACATTCCCTTCCATTCCCTTACAATCCGAGTCCTCGTAAAGGATCTCTTGACATCCCATATTCATTCAGTTTCCACGCTACCGGAATTTGATTCCCGTGCTTCAGGTGATACTGCTTTCATTCCTCAGCCGCTCTCTCTTTCACATTTAAATCTCTCAAAATCTTGTTTGTTATGATTTTTAAAGCAACTACTTTCTCCTCGGTTCTTATTCATTTCAATCATCCCTCTCAGACACCTACGAAACCCTTCTCGTCCTTTTTCGTGTCTCCTGGCATTCTCGACTTCCCGCAAGTCCATCTCCGTTCTTTCTCTTCCCTCATTAATTCCCCTGGCCCTTTCTCTTAATATTCCCTTCGTGCTCTTCGCTCTCGATTTCTCTCCCACTGCTCTTTCATTTGTTCTCTGTCCCATTCTCTCCCTTCTCTTTTATTTTCTCTACTAATCTTCATCCCTGTCTTCACTGACTGAGTTTCTCTTTCTCCCAACTTCTTTCATAGAATTCCCTTCTTCTTTTTCACATCTATACGAGGAGGCACACGAAATCATGTTGTCGTAATTCATTTGCATTTTATGCAGTGAAGAGCCTAAAATGTATTGTATCAGTCTGTATTTGCAAGCGATAACTTTGTCTGCATTTGCTTCAGTAAATGACTCGATAAGGATCACTTACAGGTTTTGCGATCGCCCGTTGTGATTTCCTAACAAACCTCTAATTTAATATTCGTGTCTTTTTGAATTTTATTTTCCTAGCATACTGTTGGTTGATTCTGTGATTTTATGTTGGCCATGGATGGTCGTTATCCAACTGATAAAAGTTAAAGTATAAAAACAAAAATTAAATCCCTCGCTGGCTGCATTTAACCGCTTCTCAATAGTAAAAGGTCACGTTATGGAAATGAAAAAAATTGTATGCATATATAGAATGTATGAAGCAGGTATAGTGGCATTATTATCTCCCTTCGTATCTTCAGTTGATTTTTCTATTCTATATTTTCTTTATTCTTCTCTTTGATAACTACCATTTTCCTGGTCAAAATATTACGTTTAACTACTTTATTCATCTCATTCTATTTTTTATCCTCATTTCTGTATCGTTTCCTGTTTCTATTTATTTTACTTGCATTGGAGCTGAACGTACTCTTCCACCTATTCCATGTTCTTGTTTGCTTTTTTATTGCTCTGAATTATTTATCTTTTCTTATTTTTATATTCTACCTTATTTGTTCCTATCGAGCTCTCTGCGGTGATATTTTTCATTCTATATCATTTCCGTGAATACGATAATGCTAAAACATAATAGTTCACATGTGCTGTTTTCCTTCTCCTCCTCCGCTTCTTTTCAACGCCTTTGCTTTGTCCATCGGATACCTCTCACTCCTTCCACTCGCTTTATCCACACAGATCATTTCTTATTCCCTTTCAAATTTCGTTCTACTGTCAGCGTAGGCCATCCCTAGACACCTTTGGTATCGCGATCTTTTTCACATTTCTTTACGTTCAAGAAGGTTAATGAGTGCGCCTTATTCGCTTTAACTATGATTTTATTTACCTCATTAAAACTTTTTGAGTTGATATTTCAGCTTTAATGTGTTTTATAAGGGTAACCTTAAGTAATGCTGAATAATGAAATATTAAAATCGGAAACATCATTTACGGACACCCTGTATATTAAATTTTGGTGAATGATTTTAGAGAAATAATACTCAAATCTAAAGAGGTCGCTACTCTTTTCTTTGTGCAATATTATTTATGAGAGTATTCTGAACTTCTGATGTTTAAAATGTGGAACTTGTGTGCACTCTGTTATTTTATACAAAGAAACGTTTATTTTTTAATAACTAGTGTAACACTTGGCTTTATAGAAATATTTTTATTTTTTTTGCTGTTTCTAACCTTAAGGT
>KZ308154.1:1299160-1467554 GCA_000376725.2 Ladona fulva | reverse complement strand
AAAAACTACTTCGTTGCTTGTTAAATGCAAAAATAATACTGGATGAACTGCAACCGCGTTGTTTCAACAGGAATAAGTTTTTTATTTCTTTGAATTATGATGATGTTCATGAACTTATTCATACTCTCTATAATTTGTTTGATAACCTCAGTAAGCATGGTATGAAATGAAGAAAGATTTATCCTCACAAGGCTGTAATAATAATGCTTAAAAATTATTATCGTGAAAGATGAAGCTAAGAAAATGTTGCACCTAGAGTAAACTATCTTCCAATAAAGATTTCAGTGAAGGTACTGTCCTTCAATAAAGGAGCACATTCACAAGAAATTACTAACTAGATTTACACAAAATTAAGTTTATTTGCGTAACAATCAGAAGTTGAAGTAAAATATAACCGCAAAGTCATGGAAATATCTGCTAGCAGACACGAGCATGGCTTAAAAATGTATTTCTTTTTACCCTCAAAGAATTTTTACTAATACAACACCATGTAGTGTTTTCTTAGTAAAATCATTTTATATAGGTTAGTGAAAAAAATTTAAGCTAAGTCTACCTTGTTTCTCAGTAATACTCTCATTTCCTTAGCATCGGTGACAATCTCGACTCCTCACCGGCAGAATAATGTATTATAAATAAATACGGTTTTTTCCTGTTGCTTGTACATACTGATGATGGCCGATTTCAGGCCGAAACCGGTCGACTAGTAAATATTTAGTGGAAGTCACGGACTTTGTGTTTATTTATACCTTTTCATGGCTTTCCACGATGTCAGGCCAACCCATATTGATTATATTCTTGCATTATTTAGCTAAAAAGCCGTTCGAATAAACGGGTGTAAATGTTAACACGTTGCGCATGCAGAGTGTGAGATAGGAGGGTGTTTATTACGTTCCCTTCCGTATTCTTAAGACGCTAACATGAATCCTTTTTCTCCTCTACAGCCTCGCGTATTCGATATGAGATTACGAGCGGGAACATAGGCGGAGCGTTTGCAGTGAAGAACATGACGGGAGCCATTTACGTGGCAGGAGCACTCGACTACGAGACGCGGAAGAGGGTGAGTACTCATTCCCTTTAACTTACTTCTTTCACTGGAAGAGTCGGCGAGCCCTTTCACAGCCCGTGTGCCGCAGCTAAAGTAAACCGAACTGTATGCGCTCTAGAAAAAATAATAAGAAAGGGGAAACGGTTTCTTCCTCTCCGGCGTGACTTACACGCCTCCGAACGGGTTGAATTAATGACGAGACAGTGATGAAAATTGATCTCCATGATTATTTGTTCAACAAAACGCTTAGTTTTGTTTGCGCTCCGGCTCGGCTGAATTTACTGTCAACCGATGATGCATATTTATCGCAGTAATTCGCTCGGTCAACATATTCCGCGGGGTTTTTTCGCATACGCACGAATTTAATGGGTTAGATGGGCGTGATTAATCAGTCAACGCACCGCTAAAGACGTAGTTCCATGTATGAATTGTTTATTTCGCGCGTTCCGTCATTAATCCCTCGGGTTGATCTGCGTTTCTGGTGTCGGAATCCAAGTTATTACTAGGATAGCGCATAGCGGTGAATTACGGTGAATGATCGGTCTGTGAGTGGCCTTTGCAAAGGCGGGATGACGATAATTTAAACCGGGTATTTGGAAGTTGATACAGAAATCGGTTAAGGGTGTAAGTGGTGACATTTGAGTACCATACGAACGGGATAATCCATGTGGATGGAGTAGGGTGATAGATCGGTCCGTTGGAGGAATTTCAAATTATAATAAGAGTGTTTGTATGTACCTTCATCACGTTACAGAAATGATAAACTTTCCTAACAGCATTCGATCTGTCAGTTCTTCTTTTAAACGATTTATGCTACGTGATGTAATGCCTCAATCTTAACGTTTTTAAGTTTGTGGCAAAAGTTTATGGAGTTTTTATGTCTTAGTCATTTAGTACGAATATTCTCCGAACAATTATTCCAATACTATTTTATGCTAGATATGCTACTTATTTATTCACGTTTGTTAGGTATCTTTTCGCTAGTAAATATTAACCTCTTACGATTTTATACGACATTCATTCCGGCGTTCCAGCTATTGAATAAAACATGATTGCGGATAATTTCATCTAATCAAAATCATAGTTTCCAGTATCAAATCGCAAACAAAATGCCGTTATTTTCAAATACGTTAAACAGAAAATTTACTGAATTTCTCGAGCTTTGATATTTTTTTCCTCGTCTGTCAGAGATATGTAAATAGGCCTTATTAACAGCTTCATGCACCATTTTCTTAGAATCCCGAGTAAATGATTATGATGGCAGATAATTTAATTCAAAGTCATAGTTTTCTGTATCTAGACATATGCAAAACTCCGTTGAAAACGAGTTTTCTAAATGACGAAATTTCTAAATAAGAAATAATAAATCAAGATGTAATATTCGTGCTTTGATATAGATTCGAGTGTTATTTCTGCAGACACAAACCTTTAAAGCCATGATAAATTAATTACGCTCGTAGAAGAGTTGTATCGCAGCGCATGCCGAGATTTTACCTTCGGTGTTTTGTTGATCGACGTGAATGCGAAACCCCGAGCTACGACCGTCGTTCAGAGGAACATCGCTTTTCCTTCCACGCACGGCACGCGTGCTACGGGCTCGCCGCATCTTCCACAGAGCGTTCATGACATAAATAGAGAGCAAGAGTTAATGCTGTCGTGGTGAAGCGTATCACACTCTCGAATCCGTGACAAGGAAACAAAGAGCCGCGTAAGTTCTAAATGCTCCGATGTCGGGAGCCTCCATGTATGTACCTCTTCCTTCCATCAGTCCGCACTTCCTCAAAAACTATCCTTCAAACTCATCCCTAATTCGGCTTGCGGTTTCGAGAGTTATGGAAACGACAGCAGAACACTCTCTCTCTCTCTCCCCTTCGCTGTATCCGATCCCTTTTCCCAGTACCGCACGCACGGAGTAGGCGGAGAAGGTTCCGCATCCTCCAGTCCACCGGACGCGCTAATTTCGGGTTCCAGGTGCGACAAGATTTACGGCCCGAGCCATGGAGAAAAGGAGGGGTTTACCCTTTGAAGGCTGTTCGACGATCCTATTAAACCCTAGGGATTTCCCCAAAGGATGCCCAAGACATGAAGGTGGGAGTTGGAGGTCGAAATGAGGCGTCGAAAGACGAGGGTCGGAACGGAAAAGGCCCTCACTGCATTTGCCCCTCGTTCCTCGCTCGTCCTGTCGACTCCCGTACTTCAGGGCCATCCTCCCCTTAATTAACCTCTTCTCCGTCGATTTGCAGGCAAGTGGTCCCGGAGAAATTTGCAGATTCGATCGAAGACATCGTCGCCGGTGGTATGAACTAATCTTCCATTTATCATTCCGCAGTTTTGTGGAAGATAAACGACTACGTTCTTTTTCAGGGTGAGATTTTGGAGTTAGAAGCAGTATATTCTTCCTTGCCCCCCCACTTTCGAGAGGAAGTTCGTGTTTTTGTGACTAAAGCCGAAGTTCGAAAGTAGCATTTGCGTTGAAGGCGTTTATTGCACTGTTTCGCGGGAGCTTTTTCAAGCGAAATTTCGGGCTTTATTTCCACACTGCAGGGTTTTATATGCGGGCCGGAAGGGCTATTTATCCAAAAAATATCTCTGTTGATTCGGAGGGGCAAAACACGTGGTGGCCACTCGTAAACTTATAGATTGGTGCAAAGGGATAAAAATCAATGCGATTGTCTCTCGCGCACTTTCTTTTTCCATATAAATTCCATAAAATACTTGCTCATAAATTGGCTGTAGTAACATCACTGGGAAAATTCCTGGCTCCTTTCTCAGTTATTATATTCATCTTTGGAATGTACGGCTTTAAAGTAAGTCTAACGGTAACAAGTAGCAGAATCCATGGGATTTTCGTAATGTACTTGGATTTCGTCCAAAATATGTTGCCTATATTATATGGAATTGTCCAAGTCCTTCACCCAAACTTACTGCTTCCATATTGCCACTAGTATTGCTAGTTTTATAGCGAATTACACACAATTCAAGTGGGTAAAATGGGAATGGAAAGCAGAAAAGTGAGTTTTTCTCTTGTATGCAGAGAAAAACATCATGTAGTTCAGTCGAGGGCATCAATTTTTCTTCCGAATAAAGAATCCATTTATTGCTCTGATTCGCAAGAGCAAAAACGGCGTGACTGTCGAGAGAGAAAATCTAGTTTCTCCCGAAATATATATAGTTTATTCCACTTCCCAGCGTGTTCGCAAAAAAGGCCACCGAACACAAAGCTCGTAAAGTCACTCTCCTTTCCGACCTAAAAGAAAATACACTCGGAGACTTGGAAACGCTCCATTAAAATTCTATACGGCGTCATTTCTTCTATATTTTAGGCTCAGAGTCGATTTTTACCACTTCCGCGGCGAATCTTTTCCGAAAAGCCCTCGAACTACCTTAGAAAGGAACTTTCAAGGTTTTATTTTCTTCTTCTTAAGAGACCTTAAAACCCGAGAAGATTGACAAATGAATTCCAAAGCCGCTCTTCCTTTTTCATTCACTTTCCTATCCGCCGGTAAATAAATAAGCCGAGAAACTTCGTGAACGGATGTTAAATTGAAATATTTACTGCCAAGTCTTTGAAATTGGTGTGTTTAGAAAACATGCGGAAATAGGTTGAGCTCCAAAAGTTATCGGATTCATAGCAAGGGCAGGTTTTAAGCGGAAATAAATCTATGAAGTGCTGAAGTTTGTCGGGGCGAAGCAGATAAATTCGGAATGAGATGAACGGAAAAGAACTCCAAAGGATCGATGGAATGAGTAATGACTTGCTAGTTTCAAAAATCTCTCAAGTTAGATTACACGTTGAATCGTGCATTTGTAGAGTATAAATTCCAATGACAACCAAATTCGATGAGACAAGTTTAAACGTATAAATTTTATTTGTAAAGGTTGTTATTTAAAGATTTTACTTTCCTTTGGGACTGGATTAAAGCAAAATACGTACTATATGTTCTCGAAAAGTTTTTATAATTTAACCAAATTAAAAATAAAAATGATGTTCATGTTCAATCCCTCTATCCTTTAATTAGTTGTAGGTTTAATGGAACGTAATGGAAGTGTGTCCTTGTTATAACCTAGTTGTTGAGAATAATTGTTGGTGGTATTTAAGGAGATGGCATGAATCAAAGAGGTACAATTCGATTCCATAATTCCTAGAAGTAACATCCTCTCAAGTTTCTTTAGTATTTTCATGGAAATTTTGCCATTATATGAGTTGTTTTAATTTGAAACGATAATGGATTTTTCATACATATGAATACAATGTACGTATTCTTATGCTTCATATTTATTCATAAAATATATTAACAAAAAATACATCGCCTTTCATATGGTAGCTTCTCGATATTCTCATAACCTCAGTAACTATGAGCATTTAATTGTAAATAATTGATAAATGATTTAATTATGATAATCATACATTCACTTCCAATATTAGTCTATAAAATTCGTGGTGTTTTATGTGGACTGGATAATTAACAGTCATAATAACAACTCATAGTTGCTCGCTCCATATTGGCTATTTATATAAATATTTTGCATTTAGTGATATTTGGGACGTGATGTTAATAAATTTGGATTTTAAACGTTTAACGTTAAATGTTAACTAAGAACACTGTGGGGTTCGTTTCATACTGTTACGTTGAAGTATTTTTGTCGTACAGGCTCATTTGAGAATTTGTTCTCAAAGGCTCAAAACCATTCTCTTGTCTAGAGATGAGGGAAGTGGGCTGATTAGAAAGACAGAGTGCGCTACAACGAACGCATTAGTTTACCCCTGCTTCGAGACCAGCTTGGTAATCTCCTGGGATTACACCTGTCCCTTTGTACCATTTGCTTTCCTGGGCCTCTCAACCTCCTCCGTTTCTTTTCTGCATCTCCTCTGTGTTTGCTTGTTTGACTCCCATTTCTCCTCATAATTGATAGTTCCGGCTTAGTTTTTCCTTTATACCATTCCCTACTTTCAATGGCCAACTTATGGAATGTTCTTAAGCGAGTTTCTTGATTATAATGGATTCCTAGCGGTAATTTTAGAGTTCGTATTTAATATTTATTACTCTATTTCGTGCGATTTCTCAGACTGTTCAGTAAGAAGGATCGCTAGGACCACCCATTTGTAGCATAATCTAGGTTAACTTTTGGGAATCTCAAAGTTATAAAATTAGCTCTTGAGTTGCTCCTTGTAAGCTGCAAAGTTATTGCATTATTTCTCGTAACCCTTACGACCACTCAGTTCGAATTAGAGATACTACTCTCCGCGATTAAGCAAGCGATAACTTCTTCATAAATACTTCTATTCCACACAGAAATCGTATGTATTAATGTCCCGCTTGTAAACGTTATGTCACTTGTATTTTGGAAGTAGAGTTGCATCTATGCTCATTTTTCGTAATTCGTCGCGCATATTTCAGTGGAAAATTTTACCTCGCTATAAATATTTGCTTCGACTTGCGGTTTTAATTTATAAAAAAAGCTTTGAAGTGTTTTATTTCCTTTGCCCCGCTATACCTTCTGCTGTGGGAGACAGATTTATAATAATTATTCCGTTCAGTATGCTCATCTACATATGCATATGTATGTGCCCTGTGAGCCTCTTTTCCGCGTGTGGCAGGGGATGCGTGCTCTCGAAGTCTATTACTCAAATCTACTCTCGTGTATCGTCCGTGGAAAAATTACTTTTTGAAGCAGCTAACTTTTATATCAAAGATTCTAATTTTTCCCTAGTAGGTATCGAAGTTCTGTAGAAAAGGTAGAGACGTACCTATCACGACTTCCGAGAACATCTCAAATCTGAATTTATTGCGCAAGCTTAACCTAAAACTTAATCTTCTTCCATCGAACTCAAATGTAAAGAAGTAACATTTGAGTGTAAAGTTAATCGTAGCAGTTCTTTTCGGAACGTACGAATTTAGGTTGGAGCTTCTCTAATTCATCAAGGCGAACATTCTCCTCTCTAACAGTAGAGGTCATTTGAAATTTCGTATAGCTTTGGATTTACCTTCAATACTACAAATATCAATTCAAGCGAGAATTGAAATAGTAATTGAGGCTATCCGACGACGGAATTATACGTAAATTCGATTATTACAGCCTAGTTTATCTCAGCTAATGCTCCAAGGAGCACAAGGTTAATCTACGCGAGTATTAACCCATCCGAATGGACTGTGATCATTGAATCAAGAGTTAATTACGCCTAGAACCTCTATAATGCCGCATTAACGATATCTGACCTTCCAGACGAGAGCAAGCTCGATGCGAATAGGAGTAGCGTATTCTTTTATCGAGAGGAAAATATCGCAAAATGTTCAATACCAAGTTTCCAAGTTCGAATCGTCACGTTCGCAAACAAAGGGAGTTTGGTGGCAGCAAAAATATTAACTCGGGGAGAGAAGTCAAGGATTTTCCCGTTGATTAAGAGAACGGGAAAATCTCGATCGCATTTTTTCGGCAAACATGTCATAACGCATCTTCTTTTTACGTTTCGAAAGCGACTTTCCCTTTATCCCTAGCCGCGAGGAACAAAGAGGGAGGCACGCGTCATCGGATATCTCAACATTTTGTTCCCGCATGCTCCATTGTTCGCGAGTGTGCTCGTCCGTGAGAATGGAATCCTAATTGATTGGGTCCGGGAGGCCGTCCGTAATCCTACGTTCTGCAGATACATTTTTCTTCCTCGCACGTTATTCCCACGTGCAGCCATAATCTGCCAGTCATTCGTCCCGTCCTCACTATCAAAAGCCCATCATACCCGTTCATCCTCTCCCTCTTCTTCCACGCCATTTTCCTCTCCTCTATCTCCTTATTGCCTCCCCTAAGCCCACGCGACGTCCTTTTCCCTTCATTTTCACCCTTCGCTTCCTTTTCATCATATCCCGCTCGTTGGCGGCGAAAGGGTATGACTTTTCCGGAGAATTCCATTCTGCTCTTCATTTGTTCCATCCGAACGTCTCCTATCCATTTGTTCCTGATCTGTTGCGAACCGACAATTTCAGAGCTACCAGTAGTCTCAAAACTCCTAAATAACGGGAAATACAACCACTTTTATAGAAAATATACGTCTATATTGATGTGTATATAAGCGATGCAAGTCAGATGAAAAATCGACATTGCATTTACCAATTACAAGATTTAATGCCTTCTTTAATTTTGATTGTTTTATTGTTTTAGTTAACTGTCTATCACGGTAGAAGCTTAGTGGGGTTGCATTACGTTAATTTTATACTTCAGATTAAATACTAGCCGCTTTAACTTGCTTCCAAGGTTGATACGGTATGAATTAGAGAATTTTTCATTATTTTGTTCTATCAATGTGTTTCTGTTGAAAAAGGCTCGCAGGTGATTCAGTTATATTCGTAAAGTCAAGGCTGGTGAAGGTTTTAAGTTCAGTGGTTGCCAAGCACCAAAAATCCCAACTTCTAATGGGCTGCGTTTAGAAAAGGTAATTCTTTGTATTGCAAACGGTAAGCAATATGTTTGTAGGAAATTTTGTTCTGTAAAATATCAGCTTCATCGGTAACAATTACTAATCACGTAGACAGCGGTAGCGGAGAAGGGGTCCAGTTTGGAAATTTAGTACTTGAGCCCTATTTGCTAGATATCCGACCATGAATACAGCTCTGAATACTGGAACTGATTCCAAATTAATGTATAGATACATAATTTTACTAACAGTTCATTAGTAATTACACGATTTAATCCTAAGTTCTACTAAAATTAAATTTTTCCTTATTGAAGTAGGAAGATGTAACTTGAAATCAGCCAAAACATAAACAGGACAACCTTAAATGCTCCGGCAAATATCTCAAGTTCGAAAAATTGAGTAAGAATATAGACGTAAGTAAATTCCTCGCATTTGCTCATTTGAGCACAAACATTCGCAAATATTCTGTCAAATTCTAATGTTTTTCTTTAACTAAACAGGTTACTTACGCTTTGCCGAATCAAACTCAACTATCGACGCCCGAGCGATTTACTCCTTACCGGTTGCTCAAGGTCCCTTGAATCTCTTTGCTCCTTTAATCACGATTTGAAAATTCTGTTTAGGATCTTTTTGTCGAAGTCCCTGCTTGCCATTCGCATCCGGTCCTGTTGCCCTACTTTTTCTCGCATCGAGTTCGAATTCTGCAGACTCGAGGGGAAATGCAAAAAAAATTCCTCTCCGAGAAGGTCCTTTCCTCCTCTGGCCTCGTGCGTCACAACGTCTTTCTCTCTCTCTCGAATCTCAGTTCCATTTCGAATCCGGACTACGTCGTCCGTGCAGATCGTAAAGGTCTCCAGCATGCCTCATTAGGCGTCTTTCGCTTCTCGTGAGACCAGGCAAGAACTCTCGTCAAAGGAGCGCAGGACATCGCTCTACCGCGAATCTCGGGACCCTTCTTCAGGTCTCCTTTCGGGACCTCGCTTATTAGCAAATCAAATCATCCGCGAATCCCGGTTTCGTAGATATATTTCCGATATCGGATTGTCAGCGATACTCATTCCTTCCTCGAGGAAGGGCCGGCCGTCCATCCGTTTACGTCCCTGCCGAGGATAATAAGATTTCGCCTACGTTGATTGGAGCAACGGTTCATAATCCCTCTTGGATTCAATTCGAAACGGCGGTCGAGAAGGGTTTGTTAGTGGGTCGTATCGTAGGAAGGATGCCCTTTCTCCAAATGTTAATTTAAGGGAAATATTTATTCCTGTCTGTGGCCTTTGTAGAAATTTAGTCTGGAGGATCAGTCGTGAATGTTTAGTTTTCCCTTTAAATTCTTCCTTGAGGTAATCATGTCATTTGCTGTTGAAACGAAAAAAGTAATTTTAATAAAAACGAATGAGATACCATTTAATCTATCCTATACTCATCCTCAGTTTAAAGTCTTTCACTGTTTTATTTATTGAACTTCCCGTCATCTCACTTTCCTCTCAGGTCATTACTTACTTCATACTTTTAAAATAAAAGGTAAAAAAAACCTTCACACTCACCCTTTAAAATAAAAGGTGTGAAATTTTTTTATAATGTCCGGGTAAAGAAAAATCAAGTCTCTTCGGTATGTTTATTACCTTTTTTAATTTTTTCGTATCATTTTAGATACTCCGGAGTAATGTAGTTTTCGGAAGGATTAGTTCATGTTAGTTAGTAATCCAATGAAATCTCCTAGCCAACGTATAAATTTGGAAACACATATAGTTCTAGTATAAGTTTGAAAATAACCTCTAATTTTGATTTAAATTTCGTAAAATTTGATTAAATGTTGAATGGTACTGGAATTGTTTAAATCAAGATGTAAAATGTCCTTCCGGAATTCTTTGTTTTAAAACTCGACTCGATCGATTACATCGAGATTCCTCTTGCTGAATCCATGATATTTTATTCACAATTAACGTAAGCGATATACAGTTTTGGCGGAATTACTTATTCATGTGTCACCAGTCCGAGTATATTCCCCGTGAGCATATTATATCCCTGTATTTATTGTTTGACAATCCACTCCACCTAAGCCAGCTTTGGCCATGCGTTATAGAAAGACAGAAGTTTCCGCTGGAATCTTTCCATACATAACTCAAAATGTAGAGTTGGTAAAGCTAAAAGAGAATCGGGAATCGAATGGAATAAACCATAAGATTAAGCTAAATTTAACTATTTCACGCACCGTAACTTATTTAATGGAATGTGCGTGCTCTCAGATCGAGGGTGGTTATTTGCAAATTCAAGTCAAACTTGATATTTTATGAACATCCCCTTCTAAAAACGTAAAATTTTGGTTTTTAAGACCAAACTATTTCTTAAACCTTGCTTTCTTTTGGCGATTGAACTATAATAATTGACTTATATGTGGGTGAACATGTTACGTAAAAAGTACATCCAAAATGTTGTAGCAAAATCGCAAATCATGTGTTTCAATTTATCATCTACTGAATGTTACCACGTTTAACAGTTTCTTCAGTGAAGTCATAAATTCAAGATTTATATTTTACTTTTGCACGATGCATCTTAAAATCCTTACCCGTGAAATGCAAATCATTTTATCATTTATTACTGCCATTGCGATATTTTTACAGTGTTGCATTGCTTAAGAATCTCTGCACTTATCGTTATTCTAGTTCATTTCTTTCGAAAATGAACAATTTGAGTCAATCCTATTATACTTAACGGCATAATTTGCAATGTCCTTAAAATTGGCGTAGAAAAGGTATGAAAACTCGATAGATTATTTGCAGTTATAACAACGCTCCAAGTTTTAAATTATAGATATTAATTCTTTTCCTCGGTAATTGACAAGTGTAGATATATCCATAACAGTAGATTGAATATAATATTTCGTAATTTTAGGATGAAAATTCTTTCTTAAACTCACGTTTGATCTTTCTCAAATTTTCTCGCTTTACGAGGACAATGTAATTATGACGTAAAGATGCCGAACGGCAATAGGAGACCTTCATTAATTTCCATCTATGTTCATGTCGAAATTTTTTGTATAGAGACAGCAATTAGTAAGGATCCCATTATTCCGCATCAACAAAGGGCCACTTTCTCCGCGCCTTTCCTCTCATTCGTTTATTTATCCGATCTCTTCACTTGTTTCGAACCCCCATTCCCTGGCTTCATTCCTCCCGTTACGTTCGACGAGGCGAGAATATATAATTCCATTATCATTTGGATGCTCACATCCGTTCTCAGTGCGTCATCCCTCACTCATTGTCCTCCGCACGCAATCGAGTGACGGATCTTAATCACCGCCACCGTTGTGTGATGGATGTTTTTTTGACGGCAGGTCTGTAGCTTTTACTTTTCACGTTTGGCCTCCCTTTAATAAAGCATTATCGTAAATGTCGTCCATTGTCATTACTCATGGATTACGGCGTTTTCTCTCGCATTTCAGGAAATGTCGCTATCTATAAATGAAAAACTTCGTATCCTCACCGCCATGATTTTCCTCATTATCGTTAATCTGCTTGGATGTTGAATTTTGGTTGAATAAGCTGTAGGTTATCTATCATTTCGGCTGTATTCTGATTTTATCACCACACAATGCTAATTTGCACCATTTTCTTTACACCATCGTTATGTGCCCTGTATTTACTCAATGGAAATCTTTACTTAAGATAACACTTTTACATCCAAAACTGCTTTTTTTCCTCTCTATTTTTATTTACAAATTTATTTATATTTTTATTAATATGATTGATCAAGCTAGATGGAAGAAGAGACTTTTTAGTCTCAGTATCACCTTATTTAAGACCTTACACTGTTGAATGAAGAATGTCTCCTCTTTGAGGATCATTATCAAATCCATTTATTCTGTAGTTGTCCCTCTCTTCTCGTAAATACGATAATTTTTTAATCGTATCACTGATTGATATTAAATAATAACGAATCGTAAAAATGTTGTACCTTAGTGGCCTCTATGGGCATCCCCTGTTGTATCTAAGCTTTTCTATTTTACGAGTGCCAATATGTGTCTTCAAGTAGTCCACTTTCTCGCAGAGAGCATATGAGCGTACATCGTAGAATATATATCTCTTTAAAATATAACCATATTTTGCATGAATACTCAACATTTCTGTATTTTTGTGGAAAATGATTGAAATTACTCCTAAAATAGGAATGGATATTGAATGGTATGAAAATGATAAATTGCCTTCTGTTAAGTATCTACTGTCTTTTATTTCATTGATACCGTTTGCCATTTCAATATCTCAATTGCTAATTGTTTTAAAGAACTCAGTGAGTATAACTTATAACTTCCCTATAATATAAGTATAACTTATATTTTAGGGAAGTTTAATGTATATATTTTTATTAATATTTTACTAAAATCCATATAACCTTAGTCTCCTTATTTCAACACGGGTTTTAGTCGCCGTAAGACCGGAGGAAGTAATGCCTAGCGTGACTTTCTCTCATCAACTCCCTCTTTTCATTCTTAATCCTCTCGGCCGAGGGCAGAATCGAGTCCCTTTTACTCAGAGGTAGACAGTGCCACGAGAAGAGAGAGGCTTGACCGCGCTTTCGAGTCTCTCAATTCCTCTTCCATGAATCTTGTGGGGTTGGGACTTCCACAGGATTATTTCCATGATTGGCAGCGCTCGGGCTCGGACGTAAAAACTGATACACTTGCGCCCTCCTTGAAATGAAGAAGACTTTTCGTTATGTTGGTGGTTAATTTCGTTTTTCTACGTATTCTTACCAAAATGTCAAAGTTGCGTTAATAAATCGATGAGTATTTAAAAACTGTACTCCCTTCACTGTCAATCCAACTTCTGATATTGACGCAAGTAACTAAATTAATCTTTTTCTTCTCCATTCTTGTCGCAAATTGTAATTAATAACAATTCCATTTGTGTTCTCTTCAAATTAGAAAGATAGTAGTTTTTCGTATGAGTTTCTCCAACCCAATTGTCGCGCCAGTTTGCAGATCTTGATCCAGCGTAAAAAAGTAATTACTTAGGATGTCATTATAGCTGATGACACCCAACCATACAATCCGCCTTTCTTTATTTTTGCAGCTCATAATTTCTTCTATTTATAAACCAATTGAAATATAATGATCTTGATGGAAATGTAAGTTTTTGAAGCGAGGAATTATCGACAAATTTTCAATGATCTACTCATGAATTAAAGTCTACGTCTCCATTAAAACTTGGATAATTCGGATGAGCTTTCGATGAAAAAAATACATTATTCCAATAATTTCGAAGTATAACATCGATAAAACGCTAACGGAATTGGAAACGAAGAAACCCATGAAATGTTAAGTGGAATGTGGGGACGTCACGGCTGCTAATGTGGAGCCGTATCCGTTGGCGGCAGCAAAATTGGATCGGAGGAATTCAATGACGGCTTGTCAGATTCAATTTGATTTCCGATCATACGGACCAATACGAGAAGTATAATAAGACCCACGGTCAAAAAATGCGAGCAGAAGGCTCCGCATGCTTCTAAGCGGAAGCAGTTAATACCATTAAAGGAAAGTACGATATCCTCACGATTCCATTCACTCCGAAGGTTTCCGTGTCATTAATTCGTGTACGAACGCTTCATTTGAGCGGTTAAGTTTACAGTTTATTCAAGAGGAAATGACTGAATTTATTGTTATTATATCTATAGTGAATATCTTCTGTTAGTAGTTCATTAATTGAGGGTGATATTTGTATAATTAACGATAAATGATATATGAAATAATACCTCATAGCATGTTATTTATGCGTGTCGAAAAAATTCAAATACTTTCCTGCCTGATCCTGAGCCAAAATGCTTAAGGTAATATTTCCTATATCTATCTTTCATGGAATTTGTCTTGATAAACCCCAGTTCAACTCACCTAAGTGATATGAAAGAACATAGGTGTAAAGTCGTCTTGAAATTTTTCTTTATTTTCAAGAAATCAGCTAATCCTTTATCACCTTATTATTCCCCAATTATGATTTGAATGATTACTCTTAATAATGAATTTGGTTTTATCATACATTTCTACGGCCAATGCTCTTACTGTCACCAAACCATAAGAGAAACCAACCTCTCTCAGATGATTGGACTCCATAATGGATCGAACCCGGGACCGCTTTCGTCAGAGCTCAATTCCCTGCCTATTAGGCGAACCGGGTATTTCGTTAACTTTCAGACAAAAATTTCACGCTTTTTATTGATCAAATGAAATCTAACCCCTAAGAAATGCCGACTTGAAAACGCAATTATTTGATAGGTTTGATTTTCACGTTACTGTTTCCGTAAAAACTCCATTGAATTGCAACGATTTTTTAAAACATTACAAAGCGAGTAATTTTCTCGTGATATAGATTTCCCCGTAGATTCGCCAGCTCTATTTCTATTCCTCATTTTCTTCACCGTAATTCAAATAGAAATCTTTTCTCTCATCGATAACAAATAAATTCTACGATGATCCTCCCCATCCGTAAATTCTTCCATTTCTTTCCCCTCTCATTTTCTCAAATTTGAAGACTACTTTCCTAATCTCTATTTCCCCATCCCATCTTCTTCCCGTTTCGATTTCCTTTAGCGGACTCATGATTGGCACTCTCATGTGTCCTTGGAGCCCAAGAGTTCAGCTTCTTTTCCCCTTTCAAATTATCCTAGCTAATCCCACCACTTCTCCCTTTTTCTACTGCCGTGCGCGTGGAATTGCTTCCAGAATCCACAATCGCGATACCCCATCCACAGCCGTCATATCTCGCTAGGGACAGTAATGCATTTGGAGTGGGCGATGAAATTGTCATACCTGCACTTTGCTGAAGGACCACGGGAGCGTTTCAGTCAAATCGGGAGTTCCATACTTTCATTCTCTATTTTGGGTGACTCCATATCGCATTGCGGTGCGCCGAATTGGAGAAACTTTCTGAAATACTCCGTCCAATTTGATTGTTGAGCGCATCCAACGGTTAAATATGGGCTTGGAGTGTTTTTACTATAAATTCGAATGGTAGGTTTAAAAAATAGATTAAAATTTTTTCCGTAGTTCGTTACCGATGCGATAGTGGATTGATACGATTTCAGTGAAGTACTTCTTTCATCTATTTAAAAGGATTGGTCGGAAATTTGTACTAAGTGACATTTTATTCAGGATATTGATAGATAAATAATGTAAGATAAGTGCGACAAGTTAAACCTCCTCCATGAAAGATACACTGAGCTATGTATGAAAATGTGGACATTCAAAAAAACATGTATCAGATGAATAGATGACCTTTTATAATGAAGGAGGGTAGATTATTGCTATACTCATGTCTCGGTATGATGATTTTATTACCTTAAAAGTATCCCACCGGATGCTGTTTCTCATCTATCTACTTAAATTTTGTTCTCTGCAAGTTTCGAAACTTTCTTTAGAGCTTCCTTGATTACTTAGAACTAGCAAATAATGCACAGTGTGATGTTAGAAGGGACTCTTTTCTTTTACTTTGAAATAGTACCTAACAAGTTCCTAAGACGTAAACAATCAGATAAATTCTCCAGGGCGAGCTGATCACCAAAGCTAGCGAAGCCATCTACATTAGTCCTTGTTTCCTTTTTTTATAGCTGCCGAAATCCTTAAGTCAACAACGCTAGCGATTCGCCAACTCAATCCAATCCGGAATTTTCTAGCATGTTTCCATTCAATAAAAACGGGCCTAAGACTCGTTCTCTCTAATTCCCTTAATTCTCAGACCCGGGGATTATTCGGAACTGAAAAACTCGGGCCCGCCATTTAAGAAATCCAATATTTAACCAACGGGGCGATCGCAAGGAGGAGCACTTCCTTTCCGCCGTCTTCGCCCGTTCTTTAAATAATAACCTCGTTGATTAACGCCCTTTCTCGGAACCAGGTCGCGGACTTTTTTCTCCCCCATCCGAGCGACGCAAGTACTCGCTACTAATTACTTTTCATTAGGACCCTCATCTCGATTTGTCACAATCAGGGATGTATGTTTACTCTGCCCCCATCCTTCAAGTCCCATTGCCGCTCACAAGCTCAATCACCCACCCTCTACATCTCCAAGGGGAGAAAGAAATTTTCTTTTTATCACGGTCGTCTTCCGAGGAGTTTCCCAGCATCTGTCGCAGAAGAGGGAGAGAAAGGAGTTGGCTTCGAGTGGACGACATGTGGACCAACTCAAACGACATCGGCACTAAGGCAATTAGACACGCGGCCAATATTTTTCTTTCTCCCAGCGACTCTTTTGCGTCACCTCGGCCTTGCGTATGGCGAAGATCGAGTTGATATAAAGAAGGGGAGTGACGTCAGGGAGGTGACCAATTTAGAGCGAACAGCCTTCCACAAAACTTTTTCACGAAAGCCCCGACCCGCTCCCAGTAAAAAGTCCGTTTATTTCGTTTAATTTTCGAAGTTTTTTTGATGCGGATGCTTGTTACGAGGTTAGGCCTACCCTATTATTTTTAGGCAATTACGACGGTTTATTCTGAAAGAGATGAAGCGCTATATATCTAGTGGACCGGGTTGATTATTGGTAATTGCTACTAGTAGAATGTTTTCTATCGAGATTTGCAAGATTGGAAGATTTCTATGTGATTCAAACAAAATTGAATCCTGAATTCTTTATATAGCTATAAAATTTGTTATTGTATTGCAGAATGTTATCGTAGAATGTGTTATTGTTATTGTAGAAATTTGATTAGATGGGGTGCTATTGTTAAGCGTAAGATGTGTGTCATTTGTCTTTTGGCACAGAACAGATAAAAGTGTATCTTCCTGAATGCTGGATCCTGGATATTAAAGCTACTAAGATTTGATTGATGCTGAATAGTTGCATACATTCGGTCAATCTTAATCGAATGCTATGAAAAATTATGTCTATATGGTTATTTTGCTAAGGACTTATTCTACAAATAACATTATGGAAATGTGAAGAAACGCAAGAGAAACTACCTCACTCCTCATCTTGTTTATTAAGCCTCATTCCCTCTTCAGGGCATTAGACTGTAGGTGGCCTTTAGGCCGAAATAACAGAAAGTTAGCTCGTTCTGTTTGGAGAATGTTCAATGAATTTAGAGATTTTGCTGCAGAAACGGTTATCTATAAGGCATAAATTGTTTGTTACAATAAATTGAAGAACTTTAGGAGTAATAAAAGACAAATCGGAAAATGATTCCTTTTATTCACTCTTAAGAGTATATTCTTCATAGTGCATGCAGTCAAGATGTTTAGGTTGTACCAGGGTCTGTTAAATTACATCGCTTCCATTTCCTCAAGAGTTAGTGGTTAGTGTGAGGAAGCTCCCTATGACATCTTCTGGACTTCTAAATTACCACAGTGGTCTTACTGCGCTTCTAAGACCTCGCCTGTCTTGTTTTCCACCATTTTTACTGTCGATAGTACCTTTAACTCACCGCTTAAGGAAGAGTAATTTCTTTCGTGAAGCAACCGTACATTTTTCCCCGATAAAAATATCCTCTAGCTCTCGCAGCGGGATCTTCCTCTTCCACTGCTGCAGCTTTCGTTAATTTTTTTATACTCTACACGAAGCCATTCCGCACCACGCAGCCCCAGAATCCCGTTAAAACTCCTACATTCCCATTTCTACCTTAACCCTCCAAAACGTTCCAATCTTCCCTTTCATTCGGCACCGGACTATATCCCTCCGACCTTTTATATTTTTACTTAATCTTCTTCTCTTTGTCGCTTTCTGTATCCCACCCCTTCGCTCATCTCCCTCTCTTTCTTCTCTCCCTTTCTTAATCTATCTCTCCTCTTCTCCATCTTTTCCCCTTCCAGCTTCAAAACCTTTTTCGCTTTATTCTCCTTACCAACCCTGGGTATTTTCATTTCCTTCTTCCCCTCATTTCTCGTTCTTTACTCCGAAATATGTCCGAAGATCTTTTAAGTTGATTGTGATCTCAATATAATTTAGTGATGCTTTTATTTCTAGTCCCTCATTTTCATTTTTGGTGTCATCTGATTCTTAATTGAAGGTGTGTGTGTGTGTGTGTGTACCAACAATACCCTTGTTTTGTGCAACATATTCTTACTTGTGTATTTTGATTATACTAGTATACAGCCTCTGCGCATAAGGTGTGAGACACTTTATCCATCTCACCCGTTCTTTGTTAGTTTTCTATAGAATTTCCCTTATCTTCTATTACCCGCTGTTTCCCCATCCTCATTTTCTTTATGCCAGCCCTCCATTATCTTCTATCTTCTTTCCTCAATTGTCTATTTTCGCAAGGTCAAAGCTTTGCCCAAATTAATCTCCCGCGGAGAGAGGCGTGTGTAATCTAGAAGGTGGGGCTATCCCATCTCTATTTTTCTGGCTGGAGCCTTTCCTCAAAAGAGAATAAATTCCTTAAATCCTTAGAAAATTGTACATTTTTTTCCTGAGCAATCCTTGCTTTATTCAGGTCCTTAAAAATCGAAGCCCCTTCTCTCGATTATCGGAGTTCTTTAAGAAAGGATGAGACGGAATTGAAAAGAATGAAAGTGGGGATGGAAGGATTTGCTCGAGGATCAATTTGAATAGATTTATACGCGGAGAAAATTTTCAACATATTTTTCGTTTTGATTTTGTAGTCCTTGCTATCTTCTTTCCCTTCGAGGGCTTTATTCTTCCAGGTTGAATGTAAATTTCCTCAGCTTTGAGTGCTATTTTCATCCGCCTCCAAATCGTCCCGCTCTTTTGTGTATCATTGTGATTTAACATCGATGCTGCTTGCGTTATATATTCGGAGTTAATTGAAGTGGAAGAAAAAAATCTACGAATGTCTATCATCGATATCGCTCTATTGTTAAAAATTTGAAGAAAACTCATTTCCATCGAGAAATTAAAGGGAATTATTCGAAAATTAAGTTGCGACTTTCTGAAGAAAAATCAAGTCCGGTAGTAAATGAGTGAAGCTGTAAAGAAATCAACTTTTTGTGGAATAAAACGCTTCAATGATAGTGCTTCAGTGTTTTCCTACCCAAGGCTTTAAATTGTTATCAGTAAATCAAACTTTACTGCTCGATGTACCACATTTTAGTTAGTTTCCGTTATTGTTTGCTTTTGAAATCAATAAAGTGATGACATTTTCAATTTTATTTTGCGTTTTTCAATTGAAGAATAAAATTTCTCGGCTTGCATAACTCATACCCGTTCGAAATTCAACAACCATCGGAAACCATACCAGTATCACCCAGTATCTCATCATTCCAGCGCGTCAGAGCACTTTCTATGAGTAGACTTTTTAAGCACTAAGTCATCCAAAAACAAATTTCTTTATAATGGAAGAGAATTTTGCACATACATAAAAAGAATTATTTATTAAAACAAACGGCGGTACAGGTCATCAAGAAATAGAAATAAAGAGTTTTTACCAGGTTTATTTTACGTTGCATGAGTTATTTTTTATGAAACGAGGCGAGGCAAACATCACGAAAATTGTTCCTCATGGTAATTATTCTCTAGGCACTAGATAAGTTGAAATTTCTAATTAATTTACGAACATCGATGCGAAAGGCATTACTTGTTATTTCCTCAGTCCATGGATCCTCGGAGCTGAACTAAATGCAAGAGCCAAGGAAATTTTGACATTTTCCTAATTAAATTCGGTCATTACACCCGTTAGATATGCCTGGAGATGGGAAGGGACTTTCACTTAAATCAATCAATTTTGCCGATGTTGTTGTCGATAAATAGAATCGCTTAATTAACCGCCCCCCAATGATTTTGACCTCCTGCAGTCACCGCAGGGCTGCTTGCGATACTGTATCTTTTCCCACGTTTTTCCCCCCATCGAAATAAAGCGGCCATTTCGGTCGCGAACGATCTTTGAAGTAGATATCCTACACGCAGAGCGTGAGCGTTATTCTCTCTTCGGATACGGAAACATTTATGATGTATGCTGCATTTCAATAAGCTATCAAAGCGCCCACTTTATATCCACGGAAATGCTGCGTTTATACCGCGGAGATAGACATACTTAGTTCCCTTGGCACATCGCTAAGCCCGCAATATTCAACTCTCGCATAAAAGCCCGTATAACTTCGGCAGCAATTTATTCAGCTCTCCTTTGGCTCCATCCGTCGCCTCTTTCAAACATCCCTCAACTCCCCATCCCGGAAAAAGGAAACAAATCCCGAGAGTGATACTTCGGCAATCCTTTGCTCTTTGGGGCGGTTTCATTTAGCGACGAGTCGCATTAAGCGCACCTGCTTCCTTTCTCTTACCACTAAAACCTCCACTCCTCCGACCATGCGGTTTATTTCAAAGTTCTTTATCCGAGTTTTACGTTGCCAAACCGTTCTCGCGACCTTGCAAAAGCACTGATCGAACGGCGTGGTACGGCACGACAGCGGATAAAGTCGCAGATGTGTCTGCCCTTGATGCTTTCAAGTGGAGGCTGCAATGAATGGAATGCAAGCTAGGCAGAAGCGGGATACTGCTCGTTTCATACGGATATGCGGTTAAGGCTCTTCCTTTGCACCCGCCTCCACTGTGAAGTTCGCATTTGATCTTGAAATATTACCTCCGATGCATTTCCCGTGCATGTTTCTGGTTCTTGTTCAGCGATATATTGCAGTTTTGTAGAAGACTTATGAGGAATTTTAAAAGCGGCAATCCCTCTTCCTTTGGTTCTTAGAAACGCATTTTGCAACAATATATATTATATGTAATTAATACTCGCATACATTTAAGCAGATGCTGTGTGGCATCGAGTATGCGCGGTTCGAGATTCTATATTTCGTCGTATATAAAATATCTTCCTCTTTTCAATCAAAGACTGCTTTCAGTATATTTCAAATTAAATACGATCTCCGTTTAAAAAACCAATACATTTTATCACTCTTAGCTAGTCTTTTCTTTAATATTTAAGTCTTTTCAAGGCTGGGTTTTCGTTAGTGGCAGTTTTCAAGAGGTTAATTCCCTTGCTTAAGAAGTAAACATCTACGAGTTAAGTTCTACGAATTTAACTGCGATAAACTGATCCGATCTAATCATCTGATTACAGCCAAGATCGATTGTTGTAATTTTTATTATTTTTGATGCTTCTTTGGCACGGAGGTAATCTTCAATATGGTGTTATATGTTCGTAGAAGTTAGACATCTCAAAAAAGAAAACTCTTTCTTTTTATACTTTAGAAGTGCTGATATTCAAGGAACGGATAAGACCATTTTTTCTCGGGGACGTTTTCCAAGTATTTGATGCATAGAGATTGTTAAGGAAAAATATTATCTCAGGAGAAGAAGGTAATTTCTTGGTCCTTTAATTTTAACGTATTCTCAAAACTCCGCGAAATGTGTCATTCATTCTTAAATCGGGTTGTATGACGAGGATGAATCAAAGGCCTTCCCATATCATCAATTTTGGTCGTTTTTTAACAAATGAAGCCCACCCGCTCGCGTTTAACCTCCATCGTAAATGCCACAGCCCGACTTGGCTCCATGTGCGGACCCTTATTTCCTTCGCTCCTTCCCTCCTTACGCCCCACTCTCCTAGGATTAAGTTCCCTCCTATCCAAACCCTTTTCTTCCCATTCACTTAACCCTTCAAAAATTCTCCAAAGCCAACAATCCTTCCGCGGAAAATCTCTCCAATTACTCCCATATCTTCGCCTTCCACTGAACCCCTTGAATTCCACACCGCCCCTTCTCCTGGTACTCTTACCCCATTTCCTTGGCCCGTTGTTAGGTGCGCAATGTTTACTCTAGAGTGCTCGCATACACACAAACGGAGACACCAGCCTGGAATTACCCCGATCCACGCGCGGTGATCCCCTCCGCCTACAGCTGCTCTTGCGAATTAGACGGCGAATGCTTAATTGAAAACACCGGAAAGATTCGGGATTTGGGTTAAGAGCCGATCGATGTAGTCGCTCCTCGATGGTGCGGTTTGGTGCTTGTTATGTCAAGCCTAGGGCTCACTCGATGGGACCTTCTTTTCGAATTATTTCTTCTCCGAAGAGATTAACGGCACTCGTTGTACCCAGGTAGTGAGCGAGAATTACGACTTGAGCTGTTTTTAAAAGAATCGCGAGAGCGTGGAAAACGAACGCGTGATTATCCGTGCACTTTTCGATTAATAAAACGATAATGCGCGGGTCGAGGAGCGCGGATAAAATTGAAATTGAGGTTAGCTCGGGTTCAGATTCGATGACGGCATTATCTCTCGAGATAGTCGCGATAAAAACGCCGATCTTCTTCATCGATGCTTCGATGAAAGAACGCTGAGCAAAGTATTACGGTATGCAACGAGGCGATTAGAAAAATGTGAAGTATCTATAATCCAGTTCAAGACTTCTATATCGTGATGATCTGCATTTATTGAAGAGGTTATTCTGTAAAAATAATGGGAAAATCTTCTTTTCGCGTTATCGTATTTATTAAGTGGCCATTAATAATGGCCACTTTTATGTAATATTAAGATATCATAAAAATATATAATATTTGAATTAATCCTACATTCTTCCATCGTTTATTAATAAAATATAAGAATGAAATGTTTTACTGTAGTTTGAAACGGTATATTTTTAAAAACGGCTGTGACAATGGTGACTAAGTCTTGCATAACCCTAGAATCATTATCCGCTCTGAGAATAATTGTGAGTGCAATGAAAACTTTAATGGAACATGAACTGGGGATGTGATTTTGCGCGATATGGATGAGTTTACAGTAATCATTTTGAATATTATCCGTTTTCGCAGAAAGGGACAAATAATTTTAGCTTAAAATATATACCGCGAATGTCGTAGCACTTTTCCTTCCGTCGTAACACAATAATACTATCATTATTTCTATAATATTTCGGATCATCTTGTTCCTTGCGTTGTTTTCATTTCTTTACGTATTTCCTTTCCTCCTTCGTATCTGAATTACTTTGATCGTCCCTCTTCCTCGTGTCTTCCATTATCCTTATCCAAAGTAAAACGCAATCAGACATCCATATCGTTCATACTCATTGAATTTAACCTCTGCTCTAGCGCTGTAGGAAGTGTAAGTGTAGGAATCGAACGCTTTACCTTCTTTTTAAATATATTTTTTCTTGATTTATTTTTATTGATTATTTTACTTATCTACGCAAAGCTTAAGAATTACGTTTTCCTCCGACTTTATCGCAGTCTTTCTATTGCTTTGTCCCGGTCTTAAAATTTGGCAAACTCTTTTAATTTCATGACGCGCCCTTATAATATGCAGTTCAGAAGCTTTTTCAATAAGTTTCTCGCGAAATATTTTTCCGCATCGTTTGCGCCTACCTTTCGGATAGAATATTTTCATCTGGGAAAATATTTGAGTTAATAAAGCTCTCTTCTCTCTTACATATTCTAGCTCGTAAACGCCCTGAAGCCTAATCCCCCCGTCCGCTTGAGGGCGATAAAAAAAATGGGAAGAGAAGTAAGCAAAGGGAAAGAAGATTCGCCGCCAAAGAGAGGTCTGAATCGCCTCCTATCGCTCGGCAAAGTTTCATTTCAAAGATTCGCCTGTGTCCCGTATCGTATGGCTCGAGATTTAAAGATAGCTGGAATTTTGGGAACGGAAATGAAGTTAGGAGGGGAAGGCAGGTAGGAGGGTTTAGGGTCCTCGATACGTAGAAGAGTATCGAGACGATGGCAGTTATCCTAATCTTTTTCTTTCTTGACTCTCCGTCCTCTTTTTAGAAATACCTCCTTTCGTTGCGCTAATATTTTATTTCGGAGGCACATGGTGAGAACGAGGATGTTAAAATGGGCCGATTTTAAGTGACGTTTGCCTTTGTTTCGATGAGTATGAATTGAATTTCCATAACCTGAAATTGATCTCAAGGTAAGGAGACGTTGAAATAATTATCTGCAATGTCCAGAGAAGGGATTGAAAGAGATTGAAAATTATTGTTTTAGTGGCATTATTTTCTATCTTGAACTGAATAAAGTAATGAATAAAAATTTCCCGAATTTAGCATTTTGTTCCTTTAAGCAGATGATTCCTTTGGTTATTTCAAAGAATCAGATTTAGAATAGTGGAATAGCAATGTGGGATCGCGTTCGACTTCGAGTGGTTCTGGGTTCGATCCCCGGTGGAAGCCCACGTGCGAAATGACCTTAACTGCCGAAGCACTTTTAAAATTACTATTATTACAGAATTAGAATATATCCACTCAGATTTGAAGGATCACAAAATCGAATCCTAATCAATATGGTCCTTCTTCACAGAGAAATGAATCGAAATTTATATGAAATTCTAGTAACAACTGAAAAAAACTACTAGGTTTGCTAGGACGTTATCTCCCCCTTTTTGCGAGAGACCTTGAATAATTAACTTAATATATATATCATGAGGAAAGAACAGTACCCGCACTGCGTATTCTCTTCTAAGAAAGCACTTAAATAAAATAAGAAGAATAATGATTGAACCTAGTGGGAGTCTTGTGACGTCTGTGCCAAAAATGTTATTTATTCGGATGTCGTTCTCTAAAAGATAAAGATATTCTTAGTATATCGGGGCCATGAGGCATTTCCCCTCTTTGCTTCTTTAGTTGATATCCCCTTGTGTGTTGTCACTCATATGTACTTTCGATTTCACATTTTTTTTTGTTTGTCATTTTTCTGTGGTTCTCTTGATGGAATTCCGTCGCAGAAAAAACGCTAAGTGTTACGTGTAGTCTTTCCATGAAAGTGGAATCCATTGCCTCTCTGTTACTCAATACCTTTACAGTTGTTTGCAAAGGAGGAAGGCACTTAGCAAGTTTCGTTCGCTTCTTTGAAATCATACACCTCACTCAGCCATCAGAGGCTTCTCTATAGGGAATTCCAAAACCTTGTATTTAATATAAGTCGAAAGGAATTGAGGTTCTCTTCTCTTCTAGTGGTTTTTCTTGCATTTTTTGTATATTTCCGATCCTATTCCTTGTCAAAATGTATGAGTGTAGTACTCACCCCATTTTGTTTCACTCAATAATTCTCATTACCTTTAACAATTCCCAGCCTCTTTGAATTATCTCTCCTATTTCTCTTTGTTTCTTTCCGTTTCCTTTCCTTGTTTTCTCTTCCCTTGTTGATTGGTTCCTCCTCTTTCAAAGACATAGTTTTTTGTTACAGCCGACCGAATGTTTTTATATAGCCTTCGACGTTATTTTTCATCCCTTTTCCCCAAAGCGTTTCTCCCTCCATCTCCCCTTTCTTTTTCTTTGAAAGTTTCGGTGTTTTTTCGTACCTCATCGCTCATGTCTTTTTTCTTTTCCGGACACTGGTTTCCCACGTTGGATCTTGATCCAAATCATGACCATAAGGGCGTAGAAATCTTCCGATTGGATTTATTTCGGCTTTAAATAGGAAAGAGTGACCCAGTTTTCAAAATTTGATCATGTATGGATTTCAAAGGATTACTAATCTGTGAATAGCTACTCAGCAACATTCAGGTATCCATTGTTTTGGAGATTCTCTTGAATTCAATAGTCATTTTAAATTGAATTATTATCCGTTTATCCGTAGCTCGTTAATAATAAAATGTTTAGCTTATTCTATGGTTTTGCCTCTTCCCTAAATAAAGATAATTTGTCTTGAGGCTTATGAGAATTACTTAAGAAAAACTGAATCTTACACATCAGTATGGAATGGTATCCAATATCTAATCAGTGGTATTATTAGGAAAATTCTATAATACCATAATGAAAATTGACATTTTATAATTTTTTTTCCTTGTACAATTTAAACCTCAGTATGATATTAGGACTAGAAAACGATATTCAAGAAACCAATGTAAGTGCGTTTACGTTTCTCTGGAATGTTGACTATCGAAAATACCAAGGCAGTCATGGATTTCAACGTGTACTTTCTTTAGCCAGTTGAATATTTTTATTGTTTTCACTCTAATTTGAACCCCTTTAAAAGAAAAAGGACTCCCTAGTTCATTCAGGCATTCTTGCATGTCCTTCCTCTCCTCCCTATCTCACAAAGAAAAGTTCTGAAAAGTATATCAAATTTCAGTTCGTACCAACAAGCGCATACGGTAATTTTTAAAGATATTTCATTTCGCTCTAGACTCTAGTGAATGAACAAACATTTTTCGTAAACATCAATCCATCGAGAAGATCTTTTTCCCCAAAATTTCGAAATTAAATTATGAATGAAACATTAGTACGATGTGATAGTCTTCTAAACGTTCAATTATGCCCGATACGTATGCAAAATTAATTTTCCACATTCATCCCCGTGCATAACCTGCGGAAGCACAGTTTATTTCCGCTGGTCCGTGGTTTAAAATTATCTGAAATATTTCGCTAATTGATTGCGTGGTTCATATAACCTTGCATGGCTCAAAAATATTTTGAAGCACTTTTTTCGCGACTTCAGAAATGGACACATTTTACGCGTTGCACCGTCTACTCCTACCCTCGAGCATTTATTTACGAGTTGCATTTTCAACTCGCCTAGAAAATGCCTTTCGCGGAGACTAGTTGTGCGAGCATTAAGATAAGTGGAGCGACGTCTCGTCTAAGAGCCTTCTCAACGATCTCCAAACTGTCTTCGCGCATCGAATCGAAATGTCGGGAAAAAGACTTCCATTCCTTTGCCGTACCAAACTTCTAGTAATGTTACACGTCTCGTTCCCAATGTCTCTCCCATTCTCCATGAACGCCTCTCTAGATTTCCATTCCCTCGATACCTCTCTCTCTTCTCGGAACCCTATCGACTCACTTGGGTATAATTCGTGTATACATATTTTATTTCGGTTTATTTTCCTCAATTCCTGCCATCGGTTCATCTCTTCGCTTCCTTGAAGGGTTTTACTACCTTTTTCTTCTTCTCAAATCCGCCTTTTCTGGCGTAACCTTTATGCATATCATTTTCCATGAACATATTAATCATTCCTCTGAACAGTCTCCTTGGTTATTTTTATTTATCCTTCTTTTTCATATACTTTCTACATCTACATCAATACCTTGCAAGCCGGCTTTCGGCTTGTGTCAGGAGGAAAACTTTTCAACTTCTCTGTTTCCTTTATTCGTCCCTTGTGTACTGATTTTTATCCCTTTTAATCTCTTTTTCTGCTTTTACTGATCTTTATGTATGTATTTACCAGCTTTTATCCTAATCATCTTCCTTAATCCGTGGAGTTTTTTATTCGTATGTTTCCCTCTCTCCTTATACTCTTTCTTTCCCCTTAACTTTGCTGTTATTTTTATTATTCTCTTTATTATTTTTTGCCTAATTTCTCTCATCTTTTGGCATACCCCTCCATACCACCCCCCCCTAACTCTGCTCCCTTTTGCTTTTTCCTGCTATCTCAATTTTTCTTCTTTGCATCTGTACAAACATGTATCAGATGTCATTTCTTAATAACTCGTCCGATTTTTGGTTGCATTTTTCCAAGTGTTTTTATAAATCAAAGCAATGCGAACGAAATTTAGTGCAAATCGGAAACATTTTTAGCCGACTTACTCTTTAGCGCAAATCAAGACCTCCGTCCGTCTCAATCCGATGAACGCCTTGCAAGGTATCAATATACGTTCCAATACGCTTTAAATGCAACTAGTCTTAAGCTAAGAATACGGCATTCAAATATTGTGTCAATTATTTAGTTCTGCTTTATAGTCCATGGGGCTAATTATTATTACAAGTAATATTCGCGATTCCTTTATATTTATTTATTTATTTCCCAATGCCCCCATAAACAACCATTTATTGAACTATTACAGTAGTGGGCTTAAACAATAGTAACGGACGAACACACAATACCATTCGCTAACCGTAAAAATCAGACTAGCCGGGATGCAAATCCAGGACCTTAGGATTGGAGTTCTAGCACGCTAACCACTCCATCAGTTACCGGCCTCTCCAAAACTACTGTAAAAAACGTTCCACTTGCTATGCAATACAGTTTGTTCTTCGGTTCTTCCCTTATCTAAAAGTATTCCTTGTCTATGATACTTTTCTCTTACTTTCGCCCTATTTCTTTATATCCTATCCCTCTCACTATCAACATCCTTTCCTTACTCCTCAATCCATGTACCAAATAACATGTACTTGATTCCTTTTCCTCTAGTCAGCGCCCAGATTTCCGCTCATCCCCACTTTCTATACAGCCAACCCTTTCTTCCCGTATTTTGGCCGTATATTTTTATATCTCAATACCTTTCCTCGCCTCCCTCTTTGCCATTATACCGTTTCCCTAACTATTCCTCGCTCGCCTCATCTCGAGAATTTGGAAATCCTTTCAACTCGGAGGGTTCCGTCTCCGATATTCTCCACCATCTTCCCCTTTCCCCCGCATTCCTATGTATGTCTCGAACACCATCAGGGTCTCGAAGGGTGAAAGCTTCATCGGCGTCAATCATTCCAGCCACCCATCACCACATGCTCTACAGTTTGCAGGGTTGCCAATTCTGCAACTTTTCCGATTTCATTAATATTCGATCAGGTTCGAGTGGTATCGTTAACGAAAAAACGTTGCATACATTTGATTATGAATCGTTGCATTTAAGAGCAATGGAGGTTGTTCGGTTCAAAATATATTAATGAAATTAATCGAGTGCATTTCTCTTCAACTGCCCTATTTTTTACTTTCGAACGATTTAATTAACGGAGAAGTTTTCAATTTATCGCCAAGTGTCTTCCATGCATTTGAATTTTTTAACATGCAATAAACGTTAATAAGTGTGTCGCGTCAGTTATTAAGTTTATTCTCTATTCGGACAAATCGAAAGAGCGTTTGAATTCGAGTGCCTATAATTAATTCAAACAAACGAAGCAGGGCTTAACGAGCTAATATTTGAATGACCGCGTTTTTTTCCGTCAAATTGACCGTTTGAAATTTCGCGTTATGTTCACGGAACGCTTCAAATTGAAATCCTAATTTGCCTACAAAGTTCTTTATTAAACTCATTATCGCTTAATTCATCGTCAAAATTAATCGCCGCTTTAACGAGTTTGTTTATTCAAAGTGGGCGGAACAACGCGGATCGCGGTGTTTCGATATTCAAATCCCCGCATAATTCATTAGGTTTCGAATTGGGGAGGCGGCAAGATTATCGACCTAATTGAAATTGCGTCTGCGCCATTTCCTTTGAGCCCTCCCAATCCGTAGCTACTTGGGATCGTGTTTTTTTCGCGACAGTCGAAAATTTCTTTGGCAACCCCGTAGTGTTCCTCAGCAATCCCCCAGGATCCAACCCCTTTCCGTCTTTTCTTTCGCCTGTAAAAGGGCGTTTCGCCTGCCTCTCTTTAATCCCCTGAGCACCCATTTCGTCTCCCTTGCCTCGTTTTCATCTCGCCTCTTCTTTTTTATCCTTCATTTTTCTCCCTCCATCCTTGACTTGGCCCCCCCTCCTACGAGCGGCGCCTAACGGCTCGCCGGGATGACTGAGGCGCCTGCATCAGCTCCATCCATCTCGACTCCCGCAATCCTCTCGCCTCATCCACTCTCCACGTCTCTCCACCACTCTTAAAAAGAGCTTCACTTCGTAGAAAAGTTCTCATTTTTTCTCCCCTTTATTCCTCATAAAGGACGGACCTCGACGGCCGATCCTCAGTATCGCCTCCGTACATTTCCATCCGTATGTGCTTAATAATGCCAAACACCTGCAGATGGTGCGTGAAATACGTCTGGTAATATTGAAATAGTACATCTTCCTTAAATCACACATTCGAAGTGTTGTACCCAAGTGCGTATTTATTCTTCGTCCGAGTAATGCTTTTATATTAAAAGTGAAATAGAAGGTACTCTCCTAACAACGTTTCATGGGGTAATCGAATAATATGATGTCATTACAATAGATCAAACAATAAAAATGTTTAGCTTTATAGTAAAATTTATAACGCTGTTCTTTGTGAACATTCAATTTTCTTATTTTTTTCATAATGTATAATCTCTCCTATTTTATTCAATCGTATGATATTGGAAGAGTATAGGAGCCGTTGGTGGAAATGAAAATGTAGACGAGTTGTCGGAATTATTTTCGAAAGGTTTGCAAGTGGCACGGAAATTCTGGACCTTTAAATTATTGTTTACACATTAAATTATTCCGGTTAATTATCTCTATATTCAACTCTTTACTTATCGCCAAAAAGAACTTTTAAGTGCTCTAATTTAAGTTCTATTTCAAGATGTTTAGGCGAAAATAAGGCTTTTGCTCTTATCCCGGATGTCATTGAGTTCAAACCAAAGACTCGGACAGTATTTTATATCATAATCATATACAATATTTTATTTCAAATTTACTGTTGAACTGAACCCATCTTAAATTACATATTTTTAGAACTCTACATTAGAACACTTGGACGTGGAACACTTCTCCTAAGTAACTCCTCACTAATCAGAATGAAAACCCTAGGGACAAGTTGCTATAAGCCTTTCCCTCTTCTACGGATGAAAAAATGGGCAGAGAGAATAACGTAGACGTGCCCCAGACCATGAAGCTCCCAAATTTGATAAAGCAATCGGTGGAAAGGGATATGGGCGTGAGAGGGAGTCCTTTCACGTTGATTCAATTTACCAAAAACATTCCCACCTTCTTTTTGAAAATCCACACTCCTTCGCATATTAAAGCGACGATGTAATCCGATACTTCTCTGTTATAGTGATTATAAATCCCCCCTAATCTTCTCTCGAAACTCACTAAGAATTCCAATCAGTTACATAATCAACTTTGCTTGTAAGTTACTACGAGGCATTCAGGAAATTAGAAGAGTCCTTACTAAATAGTAAGGTATATAGTAGACGTATACAAACTCAGTTGAGAGGAATTTTAGCAACTTGGTTAATTAAAATAATCATTAGCATGAGATCGAAGTATGAATGTAAAAAATACCACGTCACCAGCTGTGATATGAACATTTTAACGTACGAGTAATGATGAGTCAGAATTAGGATATCTGTTTACCTCAAATATAAGTTCCCCCATTTTGCTCTTTATAATTCTACGTTTCAAATATATGTATAGATTTCAAATGATATTTGATAGAATTTATCCACGTATAGAGCACGTTTCCTGTTCTTCTTTGTCTTTACCTACTTCAAAGGAAGTCAATTAATTCAGTAACAATATTCCGACATGAGGTAGACTGTGACGACCGTGAGTTGAATTATTTCCATAGTTTAAGAATTCATTGCGTAATTACAAAATTGCATTCTTAGTAACGCAAACGATATAGTCAAAACATTTCCATTATTTGTGAATTTAACCTCAGAATTTTATTTTAAAATCTCGATAAAAATAATTAAATTTATTTGATTCATTTATGTAATTTTCATTTATTCCTGTTGACTAATCTGGAAGTGATTGGAAAGGGAATTGTGGTAACATGGAAAGGTATGTTATGCCCTGAAATTTTCATTAAACGTTTATTTTTATTAATTCATTTCACGATGAGTGTCCCATGCATGATTTATTTAATCATTAACAGGAGTCTAATTAAATTTTATTTAACCCATGCCCTTATTCGGAACTTCAGAATTCGAACAAATTAATGGTTTACATTCTATTTCCTTTAATCGGTTTTTAATGCCAGCTTTGCAAATGAAAACTCGTTTTTACTGTGGTCTCTTTCTTGTAAAGTTTACCCTCGTACCTTCCAAATATGTTAGGAAAAAGAGAACGATGAATTAGTCTGTATATTTCCTAAAATTAATAAATCAAGCTTTTCAAGCTTATATGTGAATTTTCGCCAATGTTAGGTCACCATTTTAAAATTTTAGTATGCTCTTGTTAATTAAGTCCAGTATTTCTCGTTGATAAGCTTCCTCGCTATTAAACATTAAGTAGTTTGATTTTTTATTATCGATCCAATGCCATTAGGGAAATAGTTAACTTCTTCATGAATATTTACTCCTTTACATTGAGTCCTTTCTAAGGATATATCCAAGGTTCTCTCTTGAGTACGGTTATATTGCCGTGAAAGTGAACTCCAGTCCTATACAGCTCTCATTGAAACTTTGATAGATGTGCCATTCACATATTCTCCGTTCGTCTCAAGCACCCAATCTATTTTGCAAACCCAACGGCGTCAAAATGGCACAATGACGCCTCCATTCCCATCAAAATTAGTGTCAGACATTTCGCATATTCCCAGGAGAATGCGCATTAATCCTTAAATACATC
The DNA here is from genome assembly GCA_000376725.2 of Ladona fulva. Lineage (NCBI taxonomy): Eukaryota > Metazoa > Arthropoda > Insecta > Odonata > Libellulidae > Ladona > Ladona fulva. Next base: position 1,435,040 of record KZ308154.1, on the reverse strand, counting down.
CTAACTGTCTGAAGGCTAGGCCCTTTTCTCAATCAACACCAATCTCCTTCCTATTAACTTTCTTAGTTTCCATCCCTCGCTTTGGAGTGTTTGTTTCGGAATCATTCCCAGTGTCTACTAAACAACAATTTCTTCAGCAGAAACGGTGGTGGGTTCTCACTCAATACACACTCTCTTCACCTACACATGTACTCTGCGAGCCGTCTTCTGCATGAGGTTGGGATGTACTCATTATAAGCTTTTTTCTCTAAACTAGTACCGTTGCTTATCATCCACGGAAAACATGAATGTTTGAAGCTGCTAATTGTAGCATCTTTTCCCTTAATTTCTTCGTCGATCTAACGAGGTGAACTCATAATATCTACTTCGTCCTCTGAGAACCAATTACCTCTACCTTTATTGAACAAGTGTTTCTTCTGTGTCATTATTATAGATATTATATATAATAATTGCCTCTTATAGTCAGTATGCACCAAGAAGTTTAAACTCTGTTCAATAAGAATGGAATATCTTTTGTTGATCATAAAGGAAGGATAGATGCTAAAAGGACTGATTAGTAATCAGGCAAATATTTCTCAAGAAAATTATAACGTTTAAAATTTGGAAACCAAATGGTTAACCTGAAATTTAATTTCCTTTTTCTAAAGATTTTTGTTCCGTTTTAAGGAGCACGTTGATAAGGCATATATTTTCGTCTTAGCAACTCCTAACGACAGGTTCTTTGCTAATTCACGAACTCTACGCTTTTCCCATATACTGCACACATACTCCTGACAGAGTCTATCTAGTGTAAAGTAATACCGCTTACGAAGTTTTCATGCATCCGTATAATTCATCAAAACCTCGTTCTTGGCGCATCAGAAATATGGTTTCCTGCATCTAGGACCTTCAAGGCTCTCCGTGTACAAGTCAGCGATCGTCATCTTTTTCACCGCCGAACTCTTTCGATTCTTCGTACTTCCGCGGCAGCTGCCAAAGGCCCGCTTTCCAAAATCCATACCAGCATCGTCGCTATCTTCTCACACCACGCTGAAGCCGCTTCCTTCCCTTTTAATCCTGCGATGTCAGGTACCAGGGTCGCCCCTTACTTCGGGCGAAAGATGTAGGAGCAGGCAGGACTTGTCTTTTACCACTTCTCCCCTCTAATATCTCGCCCTCGTTCTCACTCTCCTCCGCCTCTCATTTCTTCTCTTCCTTTCCATTGCCTGGATTTCTCCTTTTTTGCCTCAACTTCTAAGTGTCTCACGGCTTGTCTCAATCAATCTCTTTCGCCTGTCATTCTTATTCCCTTCGTCTGAATCTCAATATATACCACTCAGCCATATACATTCGCTCGTTTCTCTTTTTCCCTTAGGCATATATTGTACCGAATTGTATTTTCCCTTTTCGATCTGTAGAACTGCTTTGGCCAAGGGTTATCAGCGCTTTCTAGACGAATGCGGTTGGCCAAAATACATCCATGGTTAAAATAATGTATTAACTATTAATTTGCAGCGAAATTCTATAGAAATAAGAGTATCTCGATGATATTTCGATAAAATTTTATTAATATTATATTTTCTGAATGGGTGTTGGTATTGAATTTAGCAGAGTGAAAATTGCGTGATTAAAATCTAATTTACACTCGGCTCGGCTTCCTGGATTGGATGATCGGATTGAATTCAATTCGGATATCCCATATCGATTTTTATATTGCGGTTTAAATAACAATCGCAATTCCTAGCTGCTGATTAATTTAAGATGATAATTTTATCAATTATAGCACGGAGCGATGAGAAGCTAATGATAAAGTTGTACTATTACGGAATATTAAACAAGAAAGGGTAGAAAACCCCATTAAACCAGTATCAAGGTATCATAGTGCCATTTCAATTTGAAATTGACCGTTTTCAATCGTAATATCGGAAATTATTGATTATGTTGATGTGGAAATTCTAGTTTCACTGGATCTAGGCTCATATGATTGAGTTAATTTATTCAATTGTCTATTTTAAATATTAATGATAGAACATTTCCTCTTCAGAGCTTAGCCTATGCAAAGTTTAACGTAATATCCCAAGGGTCTAGGATTTTCACTATTCGCGATTAATCTATTAATAGCAGGTTCATAAATTTATGTGGAATTTATTTCAAAAGATTAGAGAACGGGTCTTTTTTTTAAATTCAAACTATGTTACTCATCAGGAAGAGAAATTGATTAGCGTTACAATTTTCCTTTCTTTTCTAAATTTTTGTTTCAATGTGTCATTTTCATCTCTATGAATTTTCTATAAAAACTTTTCCTTGTTACACCGTAATCTAACGAAGTAATAGAAGCTATTCGTGTTAGATCTGAATATGATAAAATTCAGTCATTATCTCTGAATATATCATGGAATGTCTTTGTAGAGGATGTCATTGTTAATCCGGAGGATCTCCGTAATCCCACGAGCGATCTCCGTCCCTCGCTTACTTTAAGCTCTGCTCGCTTTGTGTATGCTAATTGTTTCCCGATTTTCTGCTCTCTAATGACTTCCACGTGCAACACTCGAAGTAATGTGAACTTCTGGTTGTACTTCAAGTAAGTCCAAAGTCATTATGAGATTTTTGAGGTCTTCCGATCTTTGTCTGAGAACTCCCTCATTATTTTGTTTCCCTTGGATTGCAGTCTGCAGAGGAGTGAAACTGTCTGGAGAGGAAATGGTCTCCCATGAATCACGACCATTGTTTATAGAATCGTTTTTTTCCGTAAAAATTACTCTCCCATGTACGATGTTCTCGCCCCTTACTAAATAATTATCGGCAACAGTTGTTCAGCAAGTAAAGACGAACCGGAAATACTTATATTCCACTCATAATAGTCCCGAAAATTTGGCATTTTTAGCTATAATCTTTGATTTATGCGCACGCGTTATCTTCTCAGATGCTAGCCTTTATTCATTGTATGGTTGTCCTGCACAAACTAGGGCCCGCGAGCCACATCTGGCCTGCCTGGAGTAACTTTGCGGCCAACAATGCGTTTGGGAAAGAATACTAATTTGAGAAACTAGTGTATTAGTAATGAAAGATGGTCCATTTGAGAGATATTTTTACAATGCTGACCTCTGATTCGATAAAAAATCACAGAAAGCCTGTTCCTGAAAAAGTAATTTTTACATTAATTATTCATTGTTTTTCCAATCGTGGAATTACTATTCTTTCTAGATTATAGAAGTAATCTCAACTTTTCCTTGAATTGCTAATTGCGGCCAGCTATCACTTTCGTCACATACATGTGGCCCCTACCTTTTAGTAACTTGTGCAGGCCTGTTCTAGTGGAAAATACTTCGAAATTCAAAGAAATCCGTGCCTCTTCGTACAATATTCAATTCCAAGATTTCTCTCACCGGAAAAGAAAAAAGGAGAAGGCAGAAAGGGTCAGAGGCTTTAAAAAGACCTTCTCTGTCATAATAAATCGTCCAATTTTATTTTCTTTCTGCGCAGTCTCTTCCCTGAGCCTTGCTTCTGCAAGAGTCCCGCCTGACGTCTTTTTCGGGCGTTCTAATTACGTTTCCTTTTTCCTCGGAATAAAGAGAGAGGTCCAGATGATTGAGCGCATTCTGTTTAAGGATCGTGATTTCCAACGAGTTGTTGCTCGTCACCAGTTCCAATTTCTCTTCCCATCGCAAGAGAGCGGTTTTTTGCGCGGCAGGCCTTTCTCCCTCCCATAAATCTCTTCTCGCTTTTCATCCCATTTTCTAACTGTCCCTCACCTCATCTTCCTTCTCCTCATCTCTTTTTTCGCACGGTTCTTGCGTAGAATCGTTCTGGCAACCCAGTAAGAGAGAAAACGAACTTCATCTGCCTAAACGTTTTCCCAAAGAAACATACTGTATTAGAACTTGCCTCTGCTGGTTGAAATATGTGTGGATTGAATAGTAGACTTAATGGTCAAGATATTTGGATGAACTGCTACTAATTTAGAATAAAAATTTGGGTGCTGTGTACAAAGTCATTTTCATTGTCCTAAAAGGTATCTCACTCAAATATTTAACGACGCTTTGCCAGTTTCACGTCATTCAGCTATGAAACATTGACGATAAGAAAATTGTTTTTGAGTGTGTTTTTTGGAATATTTGTTGATAACAGTATTTCAATTATACTGTCCTATAAATTATTTGAATCGCTTACAATACGCCAAGCATTTGAACGTATTAAGCTCACTGAAGGTGTTAAAAATATCAAAAGGCTCATTGCTGTTGCTATGTGCCGTGCACATTATTACTTTGGCTGCATTTACTGTGATTTTCTTAGTTAAGATGCTGAATTCCTGCAAACAGAGCATTTAAGTGTCTTACGGAAAGAAAAAGCTGCTTGGAACTTGATAAAGTTTGATGATGGATTCTTTCTTTCTTATTTTGCCGAAATCACAAAGATATATTACTTTTGCGCGTTCAGAACTGTTGACAAAGTGAATAAAGGTCGACAATAGATACAATAAGCGGTTAATTTATTTTAGGTGAAAGTTCCTAAAGACGACCATATTTATAGTTTTCAGTCAACCTCAAGCTGGACGCGCGAGGATTAAATAATGAAATAAACGTTCCTCCCCTTCCTCCCATCAATTTTTTAACCGCAAATGCCCATTTTGGACGGGTGAAAGTCCATAACTCACCTTAATTCAGTTAATAAATTGTTAACCTCAGCTTTCATCCCTCCGGAGAAATTCTCCTCGGAGGCAATTCCTAGATGAGCATTTCGTCGCCTTTCAAGAGAGCGAAACAGCGAAACAAAAAGGAGCACGGCAAAGAGTTCCCATGAGACAGGGGTAGACTTTTCCCTTTTCATCGCAAGCTTCAAATTCAGAGAGAGCAAGACATAGAAGAGAAACTAAATAGGGCCAGGATAAAAGTTTAACCAGAGTCACCAAAGGAGACTCCATAGCAGCTGAGTGCTGGGGAGTAAACCTCTTCCTCCATTCCGCTTGTCTCAGAAACGAGGCTGAGAAGGATTACGAACCTGAAAAGAAGTGAATATAAAGAGGTTAGCGCGCAGAGGAGTTTCGTGAAGGTGAGGTTATAGGTCGAATGGGCCCGCGCCTAATGGAAGAAGGGGGCGCTTTCGTTACTGGAACTAGAGGGCGTGAAGTTAGAAGTAAAATAGAGTTGGTGATAACTACACGAGGAGTAATTAAAAATGGCGCGGAACGCCAGGAGGACATTGCCGTCAAGTTACCTTCTTAATCTGGGGCTTAAAGTGGTTATTTGTGGGATATTTGTCGCTGTAGGAGACGCTGGAGCTAGCACTAGAAAAAGCCAGTGACTTTATTGGGCTTCATTTTCACTAATTTGGCGCGTAAATTACTGCATAGTTGTTCGCTAGAGGTCAAGGCCTTGGAATTCCGCTTCTCAAGTTTCTATACCTGAAAAGTTCATCTCTAGATCCTTGTGTCTATTTTTAGTGCTTTATTTATTCCATGGTATTTAAGTTTTAAAACATCTAGATGCCCTCAATTTTTAGTCTTAGGTTCTCCCATTATCTTCTCTGAAATTTCTCTATTCACCTTAATATGATTAAATTAAAGCTTCCTGAAGCTGGTTTCATATTTTCTAGCATTACTGTCTTCAAAAAGAGGACGCCTACGTTTTGTCACGAGTTTTTGCGATGACATATTACCTATTCAGGATGGAAGGTTTGATGTTAATATATCGGTTAATAGTCAAAAAATTTTTGTTTTAGTAATTTTGAGTTTTATTTGTTAATTAAGTTTTTTGCTCAATTTGTTAACTGAATATATGGAAAAATATCATTGTTAAGTGATTTCGCAAGAAGAAAAAGTATAGTTTAATTCATTTAAATAATACAAAGAAAAATGTATGCATCCAAACCTTTCACTGATTGCCGATTCTCTAAATTTAATTTTCATGGTTCTCGCTTCTTTAAATGTGTCAAATTTATGAGATCGGTGATGATGAATTGCTATTTTAAGTTTGAGAAATGAATGGGTTATATAACATAACTGAAGTAAATAAGTATGACAAATCCTAGTATTTTTTCACGCGAAAGACCTCGGCCATTTCTATTAAATAACTTAATTATATTGATTCTAATCTTACAGTTGTATTTTCTGAACCTGTCATTACCTCGACGTCATTATACCTGAGAATATTGTCGTCTGAGTTTCCAAAGCCTATCACCGTTGGGTATGCAATCCAAATAGATTCATTTACATTTTCAGTCGGTAATAATAATTTTTGTTTACTGAAAACTTCGTCATCAGTCGAACAGAAGAATGAAAACTTGCGCGCGCATTATTATTGTTGATGCAATGTACAAATTAATGAAATTTCATCTTAATTAGGAAAATTGTGATTCATAAGTTCAACGTTTTGAAGCTCGAAGGAACTGTTAAAGTGTAGAAAAATATCAAGCTGACATCGCTCATAATGATATTAAATATCAATTGCTCTTTTTGCAGATAAATAGATAAAATAATGAATTATCTTGTAATTCAAAAGAAAGAAACGTATTTCAAAGCGTAATTATCCATATATAATACATTACGATCTTTTTAAATTATGGTGTGTAAATTCTCTTAAGAACGACTGTAACGATAATGATAATTAAAGGATAATGTTATATCCTTGTTTAAGAATTTAATTTACAATTCACGACTGAAAAGGATTCTTTTGGTAATTTTTCTTTGAAAGTTTACATACTTAATAGATGTGGTTAGGTACATCTAGGAAAAGTTGTACTCTTTAAAGACACTAGGGAAAAATAAGTAAGAATGTTTCCCTCCGGGACCAAGAGAGTGGAAAAGTTTGAAGACTACTGATCTACAGAAGAGATATGCATGCATGGGACAGAATACAGAGTTTCCCGTGGAAAATGTTCCATTCACTTAGCCCCCTAACGGCGATTTCAATGAACCTTCAAAACTCCTAAGAAGTTCTACATTCTTCAGAACGTTTTCGCGCCTGGGAGGAAAGCTTATCTGAGAGGAAAGTAGGGGAAAGAGAAACAAGGAAGAGGAGAAAGTGTATGAGGAAAGGGAGTTTTTCTTTAAAGAGGGGAAGGAAGAAAAGGGGTGGTTAGTAGGGATATCCCCGTAAAAAGTAGTCGTGAAAAGGGAGGGAAAATTCACCCGGGAGCGCCGCCAGTGTAAGGGAGTGTGGGGGAGGCTGCCCTCGGAAAAACCCGACCTTCCTTTTCACCGAAGGAATGGAGACCTAATTTATCCGACCCTTAATTGTGTTTTTCTACTCCTTCTGCCTCATTCATTCTCGCACCTCTTTCTTTCACCCCTTTTCTTTTCTCCTCAGGTTTAAGAAAGCGTAGGTTGGACCCCAAAAGTGTTGGTATTACTTCCGTAGTTACTCCTTTTCCTTCCCTCGAAACCTTTCCGAGCGTTGGCGCTGTCCCCGGAGGCCGGACGGCGGATTTCCACGCGGAGGAGTTAAAAGGGGAAGTGGAAAGTTCAGGACAAGCATGGAAGCTGTTTTAAAAAAATTCTCACCTTTTTCAATGCTGACCTTTTCCATCTCCTGAAAGGTACACACGTGCCATTATGTCAACTTTTTGTGGTCCGAATGCCAGTTACAAGGAGGACAATGTTTTTTTAAGCATCTCTACTGTGTCAACTAGTGACTAAATTAATCTAAAATAAAAGAAACCCGGGTTGAATATTTTTACTTTGAAATAACTTTGGTCCATGAAGGATCCGATGGAGTACGATGAATCTGAGCAAAATTACAGCTTTTACTTTGAAGTCCATAAAAGGTCAAAAGAGATCAGACGCCTTCAACGTGTTTCTCCGATGTTATTTATGTACCTGTGGGATCAGTGGAATACGTGCACACCATACATGGGAAATTTTTCATTTCTCCCTGCGGCAGGGATATTTTTCTGAGGGAAATACGTAACCTGTTGTCATGCTCCATTTTGCATATTTTTGGAGAGATTAATGGAGCCATGCTATAAAAAGCGCTCTTGTGTTTATAATAGTCTTCTCTCTCTTGAAATCTTTGCGCAAAATTTTCGCGATTCATGTTATGATATTTTGACGACAGGATTACCATTTATTGTGTTTGACGTGGATGAATGATTTGAGGTATGAAAATGATGAATTTGTTGAATAAGTATCACAGAAGTTTCTATAAACTCAGTTGCAGCGATTTAAAAGTTTTACTTTTGATTGTATAACGTACTTGATTATTTGACAGCATGCGTGATTCCCAAATGGTAGTTATTTGTTTATTTTTATTTCCTATGGTTTGGTTTTGATAGCAAATTTTGACTATTTACTAAACTTCCCAGATCCCAGAAATGTTTATATTCATCTTCTATTTTCGGTTAAGTTAAATATGGTTACCACGGTGCATCTTTTACAACCTCATTTGGTAGAAGGAGGTCGTCGGTTCAAAGTTATGTTAAAGCTGAGCAAATATGCATCTAAGTAAGTCTTTCAAGAAGTTAAGCTAATTAGCATACAAATGGTCAAAGCTCCGCTTAAATTCAAGAAAATTAAATAAGGGAATGCTTTTGTCTTGCTAACGAGGACATCAAAGTCTCAGTTTTCAAACTTCTTCATTGAGTGCGAAACCATTGCTCCGGTTGGGTAAGAGCTGAAAGTTTGGTGACATGGGAAGATAGAGAATATTTTGTTTGGCTCTCAAAGTAAAGTTTTGATTAAAGTCATTTTGCATGTTAGTCTCGTTTGTACCATAATGACATTTCTTAGGAATACTAGATTTTCCCTTCAAATTTTTTCCCTTACGTCCTTGAGATATAGCATTGAAATAGCTTGTTTCAAAATAAGACGTGTGCCAATAGATTATAAACTCTACAAAATTTTTCCATATTTCCCACATTCTGATGTGTTATTATAGGTCTCATAGAAGTCTCGTGGATATATAAGTGGTAAAGACAAATCTGATGTAAAGCACGGAGCTGTAACCCTTCAATGAAACTTCAAAGAAGTAATTGATAAGGCCAGTTTAAAAAAAAATCATCCTTTGATACTATTTCGTAGAGAAAGGCGATCATCACTCACAAGCACAAGTTCAGCAGTTAAAATAATTATTGATAAAAAATGAAATGATTAGTGATGTTAAAATGATTGGTGCAGTTAGATTTCCTACGATTTTTCCTTAAAGGGGCCTGTCAATAAATTTCTTGTTTGAAGCGAAAATTATTTTAATACAATGTGAATGTATGATTTCGAGTTTTGAAGAAATATCAATTTCTTGTACCGTTTGCTCCCTTAGATGTTTATGTCTGCTAAAGCAGCTTTCTCTTTGGTCAGCTCCATAAATTTTTCAAAATCGAGTGACCTGAATTCCGAGTTGGAAATGGAATAACCAGTCGTTTTTATCTTGCTTTTCAAGATCGTCAAGCAGATATTCAAAGCACTATGGAATATCTTTTACGTGCACACTCTTATGTAACGAACTCTTTTTAAATGAGTTCTGGTTCAGCTAACGCATATTTGGTAAATTATGTTAAAATTTAATGTTTTTTCTACTTGTACCTCAGGTTTTCCGTTTCTTACTCATTTTCGTTGCGGTTACTTTGATTCTTCGATGTACGGCTCTTCATTATTTATAGATGTCGCCTTTAGAGTGACTTTTGCATGCAAATGACCTCATGACCTCGAGAATGCGCAGTATCCTACCTCTACGTCAATTACGTGCTTTTATAGGGCAAGAGGCTGCCAAATGTGTATTCATATTCACGCGGATCTCTCTCGCTGTCCTTCTGCCGGAGAGGGTCAAATTTTTATTCTCCACGTCAATATTTCTCATAAAAATTCAACAGATGCACAACCGGAGTATTAGAAGCTACTAAGATTACGTATTTTCCGGAAGTCGTCGAAATATGGCTACCGCTTCTACTCTGGAGAGATATATATTCAATCTGTCCTATCTTTTTTTCAATGATTCACGACGCACTTGATGAATGCATTTCATCTCATCCTCCGAACGTTATTTATTGCCTCCAACTCGAGGATTCATAAGAAAAACTCGGGTTCTAAGAAGTGCTTCTCTTGGCTCTTAGTTAAACCTTGGCTTGTTTCCCACGAGGAAGGAGAGGAATATTTTTCTGGCTTTAATTCTGAATCCTTCGCAATTCTTCCATCGAGAGCCCTTTTCTCAATGGGTAATCCTGTCTATTTTGTTGAATCGGTATGATTTATCGTCATGTAGATTATTTTATTTTTTATTCCAAGGATACTAACATAAACATGGAAGAATAATTGACTAGGTTTACCTTACTCTTGTTATTTTTTCCCGGCGTATTATTTAATTAAACAATTGTTTCGGCTAAGTGTATCACAACATTATTATTTTATATTATCACAATAACAGATTATTCTTAGAGAGAAGTTCATAGATGACATTGCAAATCATTTTATAACATAAGAAAAAACTGGATTCTGCAGCTACTTTTTAAGAAATTCTCCAATTAGAATATACATGCCCAGTAAAGGTAGATAGATTAGGATAGGAGTCTGTATGAAATGCCATTGGTTTATGCTCCTCATGTATTCCTTTTTAAATATATGTGGAAATATTATGTATTTTCGTCGTAAAAATCATGAAAGCTGAATATCATCTTTTAAAATAATTTAAAATTCCAACTTGGTGGGCATGATGTGTTACTTAATCTATCATTATTAACCACTTCGACCTTAAAAAATAAAGGCTTCAAGCTGTTTCTTTGAAATAATACCAGTTCATTTCCGTTAATAAATACTCAGACACCTCTATTTTACATTAGGAAATAAAAATCATACTAGCTTGTTTAACTTCTGCTGATGTGGTTCTGAGTATGTTCTGAATTTAAAAGATTCCTCCTCGATCTTAAGTTATACAGATTTCATTTTATGGCGCCTCTTCGAAATAATAGCCGTTTATTTCTATTAAACAACCGACAGGAACTTAGTTCCGGCATAATTTAAGGGATTCGGGTCACGCTTTCTTAATGGTCGTTGGCGGAAGGTCGATGGGAGGTAGGAAACTCTGAGGATTCCGCGACAAAGGTTCATCGAGGGCTTCCTTTCGGAATGGCACTACCTTCTGGGACTCCCTTCGCTCACTCCGAGGCTTTAAGGTGCTTACATGGGAACGAACATCTGAGCGGAGGAATCCGGGATTCGACCCGTCTCTTTCTCCCTCTCCCCCTCTCTCTCTTCGGGACAGATCGATGCTAAAGTTGGGAAGCAGGAAAGGCAGGAGCGCGGTAAAGGAAAGCACGGTTACAGGAAACAGGAAATTCGTTCCCATTTACTCCAAGGAGTACGAAGGAGCGAACAGCCAAGCGCGCGTGTGGGCGCGAGCTTTGGAGAAGGGTTTTAGAAGCATTTGCAGCCGTCGTGGAAGGTGGAGATGGGGTTTATTCGGTCGGAAAGAGGTGTGGAGTATAGCGAGAATTTCTCATCGATAGCTCCTCTTTGTGAAACTTTTGTCTTCTCTGCCTTTTTGTGCTGCATCATGAGGTCGAAGCGTGAAGGAATATGTTGTCCGGTTATCATTTTCTATATCATTACATAGTTCTCCAATTTTTCCTTAGTGAGCAAATCTCAAAATGCTGAAAGCTCTTAAGAGATTTGTAGTGGAGCTTATCCATGTAAGAAACGTTTCATGGACTTTCTGTTTCATATAATTTCAATCCTAAATAGTATCGGGGAAAATAGAAACCGTAATAATCTTACCTTTGGCCTCAACTGAGAGAAATTGAGTTTTAGGATGAATGATAAGTTTATAATGATTATCTAAAATAGAAAGATTTATGCATAAATGTCTACATACTGCGGTTTTTTCACACTAAAACTCTTCCGTTCGAACATAAGTTATATCAGTTTTTCAAATTAACATTTGAACGATTTTTTTATATTAAGACGAACTGTGAATTCACTCTTTATGGATAGTAAAATTGTAATAAGAGAACAGTTGATATCGTAATGTGGACGATTTTTGTATCATGATATTGCTTTGCTTATAATTTCTTTTAAGATGCAGCCCTGCATTCCTTTTGTCCTTCAGTACTGTAATCAGCCTTACCTTCCTCCGTTTCTTTCTTTCATTTTCGTTCAACTTAATTCGTTTCTCCCATTTACCTACCTCATTCCTTTTTCTCGCCCCGCGACCTCAATGTATGTGCCCACAGAAGTCTGAGGTAGCTCCCTCCAGCTCATCCACCAATCCCCTATCAAGGGTTGCCAAATGCCCGGCTCCATCGCTCTTAATCTCCTGCCAGCCTAACTTCCTCCTTCCCATACGCCCACTTGCCCCCCACTCCTTTGGGGCACATCCGTCTTGGATTAGACCTAGATACTTCCTTCTGCCCACCACCCTCAATGGCTCTCTTATCCCGCTTTCACACCTTTCCTCTTCTCTCTCTTCTAATTCAGGGGATTCGCAGATGACGACGCTTTTACAGTTAAGGATTTTAAAAGACCTTGTTTCTACGCTTAAGGGATACGCTCGTACAAGTTCTCTTGCTTGGGTTTGTGAGTGCTTTCCGTGTTCATTTGTATTCGCCTATTTCGCCCTAACATGCTGACGAAATGGGAGGTAAAAATATAGTTGCTCTTACATTTTCTATTCCGACTGATAACTCCATTATGCTGCGTTACAGTAATTGTAGTAATCACGGTTGCTGTTATTTGCATTTGAAAACTTCGTATGTCAACTACGAATTGTAAATTTACTATCAGAGGATGGAACTCGACATAAATTCGATCTGGTGAGATGCTATTCCCTTAGCGCAGGGAAAAATGTGTAGAATTTGACATTGTCACAAACCATTATTATTGACTAGAATAACTGGATCGCATATTATAATTTGCTCGAAATAATTTTACTGGAAATGGAATGTCGAAATTTTTCCTAAAATTCTTTTTGTTATAATTTCTATATTATCGGTGATTATTGGATGTGATGATGTTTGAAATAACAATCACCTTATAAATTATGCAATATTGAAAGTTTTTAATCTGGGTGGCAAAGGACAAAACTTCTTTAAATTACCTGTGGTATAAGTAGTAGATAGTATTTTTAAATTGCTTTAACAGCGAGAGTTATTTCTCACGTATGGGCTCAATATTTTACTTAATTCGTAATAACCTCATTCATTTTATTTTCACTTCACTTTTTGGTGAGTAAATTAAGTAGGCTTTTTTAGTTTTTGCCCTTGGATTTCCCATAGCGGTAATTTTAGGCTAGAGACCTTCGGCTATCATTCTTACCATCATTCACATCATCGTCCTTCCTTTTCATTGAAAATGTCGAGTGGCTGTCACCTTTAGAAAACATCGCTCAATACAAGACATCATAGCCTTTGTAGCGACAGTTTTCCTAAAATATTTCAAGACGCGTGTATATGACGCGTCGGTCTAGAAACGCCTTTACAATTGTCATCCTCACGTTAGTAAAACTCTTTTCAGTCGAAATTCTCTGAAAAGTTTATATTTCTCGAGAACCATGAATTCTTTCGTTGAGGCCATGAATTTTAGCATCTGAAGGAGTTGGCGAATACTTTTTAAGACATTTCGTCAATCTTGGCGTGCAAAATATTCTAGTCCCTACTAATGTTTTTAGCACAATTCCTCTTCATTATCCACGTTTTCCGTTTTCCCCCATATATTGCTGAATCATTCATGAGAAATGGTTCTTTAGATTCTCTTATCAAATTAGTTTCTTTCGAGGCAACAAATCATTATGGGGTGCCAAATTGGATTCCCCTTCCAAGTAAATGACTTTTTCCTGAGATTAACGTTGAGGGAATCCCTGCAACTTCTCGTTTTCATTCATCCTGCGAACAAAATTTCATTTTAATTATGACGAACCGCCGAATCGAATTTTAATGGTGATCATCCTTGGAGGAACTTTGGGAGCGGCCGGAGAACACATTTGCTGAGGACGATCTCAAGGCCTTCCTTCCCATACCATCCTTCTTCCGATAAACATAAGCCCTTAAATCCTCTTCGGCAATCCCTTTCGCCCACCAAACTCTTTATTTACTCCATTTCGATATTGGTAGGAGAATAATTTGCCCGGGCTTCGTTGACTGAATGTCTTAATGGAGCGTTGGGTAAATTCAAGGGATTCTAATTCCTAATATTCCCATTATTTAAATGTATTCCAAGAAGGCTAATCTGCATATCGTTAGGTAATCTGCCTCTTACATTTCGATGCTTAAGTTCTCCACTAAGCCATGCTTTGCGATTTGAATCGTGCCGAAAATTATGCGCTGACCTAATTCAATTACTCAGGAATCATCAAGATCAAATCGGAATTTCTTAAATAGCTATTAGTGGATTTGAGAACGATGTCGCCGTAATCGGACTTCAAAGAAAGATAGAGCCAAATTTGTTTTTTAGGATGTTGGAGGACTTCAATTAAGTGTGCATAAATATGGATGAGAATAATGAACCCTTGATGGAGGGATACGATTGACCGACTAGAAAGGAATGGCATTAGAATAACGGTTTGGATTTAACTTTCAGAAATATGTCTGTTGAATATTTTACCAAGCGACTGCAGTCGAGTACGATATACTATTCTATCGGCGAGTTTCAACTTACGAGCTTATTTATGGGATAATTATTTTTTTCGATGTATTCCCCAAAGTCTACGTTGGATTGAATTGCTAGATATTCTTCCCTGATATGAAATTTTATGAAATTTCTAAGGCTTAATTGATCGAAAAAATAGTATAGAAAACGCAGCTTTAGAAAAGCGAACGGATGAGATTACTTTCATAATTCAAATTTTTTTACAAGGAATTTTCATCAGTAGTATTTTGTTTCGTCTTTTTTCCTAATTATTAGTATTTTAGATATTTTCGTATGATAGCTATCAGTATATTTTCAGAATGAAATTACGAATAGACTTTTCTAACTCAATATTTCTAGGGTTTCTCCTTCACTTCCCTTTCCTCTCCTTCCCGCACGAATGCTTAATATCTTAAGATTATCTCCGCCATGATTCTCTCTTATTACCGTCCTCAATCGTATATCTGCGTTTCTGTCAATCCTCTTTTAATCTCCAGAGTTTATTTTAATCTCTTACCCAAGTTCTTCTTCGTACTCTTTGGTAATCTTTTCTATTATTCTCTGCATTCACTTCCCTCATTTCTCCTTTCAGGAGCTATTCTAAGTTGCTACTTTCCCCTCTTTCTCTGACCATATCCCTTTTCCTCTTTATTTATAGGCACTTTCCCTCTTACTATTCTGTTATACTCTCTGTTACTTCCATCTCACTCGTTTCCATAGCGTGGCTTATTAATTGTGTGCTCTACGAAGCAGAAGGGTGTTCATGATATGTTAATATTCATCTCCTTAATATTAGTAGATACATGCTAAAGCTGAATGAATTTTATTAACATTCTTCCACCTTACTGGGAAACCAAAAACTTTCCCGATACATTGAATCCACAATCTCTCCCTTTCTCAATACATTCCTCGATTATTCATTTATATTTTTATAAACATCTAGTTCCCCTTTATCATAGGTGGTTTCGCGTCCGTTTACTTTTCCATGAGCAGTCCAGTCTGCCAAAATCCTTTCCCTTCTCGAGGTCTGGCATCACTCGCAGAACTTTCCTCCTCTACTCCCATTCATCACAGACGGCAGACATTTCAACGAATTAGACTTAATCTCGTGACGAGGACACCGTAGGGCCTCTAGGGGCGGATGACAAGGGAGACCTGCACACAACTCTCATACATGGCCCCAGTCTCGCCTTCAACCGGTGCGAGATGTCCTCCGAAGCCTGACGCCACCCATCGCGGGAACCATTCCTTCCGAGAGAAAGGGCTGTCCATGAGGGTCAAATGGGGCAGAGGGGAATATAAAATGGCGGGCTTGCGTGGGATTACCTGGGTAACGAATCACGGGAGGTGGAATGAGGGAAGCGTAGCGCGACGTTTCTGGTGTTTTGATAACTTTTAAGCCTCGCTGGAAGAGATCAGGTGAAAAGTTTCGTCGGAAACGAGATTTTTCAAATGCAGCAAAAAATGGCGCCGTCGCGGTCTAATTTTTTCCCTCTCGCGGAGGATTTATGTCGCGGAAAAAGGATACAAGCGAGTTTTCATGGGTACGGGCACGTACTTTTGGCATACGTCCGAATTTCTGTCGATTACATTAACGGATATTCCGAAATTCAATCTCGTCCGGCGTTTATCGACGCATTTTTCTCGTCGATCCCCAGTCAATTAATTCTCGCCGATTTTTATCGACGGTGACGGTTTGTAGAAAATTAATCATCCGCGGTGATCAAACTCGCAAACTCCGCATAAGTGAAAATTGATGGTGCGTGAATAAAATCAAAACAGCTGTCAGTCCTTCATTTAATGATGGCTTGCATACAAGCCTCGGCGGCCACTTTATTTACGGAATGGCGTGCAGGCGTTTAAAAGATAAAAATTGGACGTCACCGTTGTCAGAGAATTCGTAAACATCCACCTTTACATCGATTCCCTTCTTTTGGACATCGTATATTCCATTCCATTTAATATCCACGCTTTACGACGAAAAAGGCCATTTTACGTTTGAAGAATCGTCGTAGAATTGAAAGCAAAGGGAGGCTACCTACACGTTAAAAACTCAATTGCCTAAGCTCTCCGGATAAATTTTCAGTCCGCCGCAGCTAAAAAGTTAAGGCGCTTGCTGGCTGTTCCGCTTCCCTATGATGAATCTTCGTTCCAGCAAACTTCTCCGTGAGCCATGTGGACGCCATTCTTCTTATCTTCGGCCCAGTTTCGTTTGATCACTGAACGTGAGTTCCTCTCCCCCTTCTCGTCTGTTGGAACTCCATGTGTCGGCTTCATTCGCCGTCTGATTCAGGGCCTAACTTGTTCACGTTCTACTCAACACCGACCCTATCTCCCACTATGCTGCGGCCTTCAGGCGAAATTTCCATTGATAATAAATTTTTGAAGAATGCGGAATAGTTCCCATGGGACTCACGGCGTTAATCATGCTGATTTGAGAACTTGAATCACCCTATTTCACTGTTTTCACTAAACCGACCACACATAAAGTAGGAGTTACTGTATATCAGTGAAGCAATGTTTTTGCATTTTCTTTCTGAATAAAGAGCGTTATGCATCAGTTATTAGTATCAATACTGTTTCGCTGCTTACGTATAGAGAAAACAAGTGTTTGATACAATGCATGGAATAGAAAGTAACAAGAAAATCCACTTTAGATCAGAGAATTACGGATATGATTGAAGTATATGTTGCAATTAAATACTTATTATCAGAATGAAATTCCACCGAGCATCGCTGGACAATGTTCATGATTTCAACTATATTTTATAAATATAGGTTTGTTAGCTTTTGTATTATTTATCACCTCGGCCAAATTTTATATATTATCTCGCCCTTCAGTAGCCAGACTCCATTATTTCTTACATTTTTTATTATAACCCACCTAAAATATTGTCTGATTACTGCGATCATTCATCGTTACCGACCATATCAACTCCTTATTCTATTAGAGAAAACACAAGTACACAAATTCTTGCGTGATCTATATTGTTCAAGGATGAAATAACTATTTTTACTAATACTCGCGCATCATAAACTCTAAATTTGAAATGCGGTGATCTTCGCGCGACTAATTGAGGTCACGTGGATAACGCAATAAACAATCATATTCTCATGAAGGATTAGCATATTTTTGGTAACAGGGATGAGATTTTCCATCTGTTTCCCGTTAAATATTCATGTATTCAAGCCCTTTGTTACAACGATATTGTAACCTGTAGCTCTTGAAATTTTGCTTAATCTCTTTCTAAACTAGTCTGACAGTACTTGGGATAGCGGTGTACGGAATAGTCCTTATTGTGGATACTCATTGCTCAAAGAAAGAACATATTCCCAGAATCTTAGTCAATCCTACTTTAATGAAAATTTTTTGCTATAGATTTTAGCCCTAATGCCAGATTATAAAAGGAGAGAATCCTCCTCCAGTGCTTTTTCTATTAAAAAGGCAAATTCCTCTGTTGCGGGCGAGGATTATTCCTGCTCTTTGCTAAAAATCCAATAACTCCGCTCTAGAATTTTTACATGTTTTCAGCGTTTTAGAAAATTCATCTTTCGCCGTGCCGTTACGATAAACTTTTCTTTCATCTTTAGCCCTACTATCTTTGTGGTTCATTTTATATTTTTATCTTCGTTCCCCCTATCCACCTGAACTTTTGTGTATCGAAGCCAGGGTGTCGTTTTGAGATACCCATAGTATGAAGTCTTAACGTAATAAAGAATACGTAATATACGAGTATAATTAAATGTTAGATTTACGTATCAATAAAAATTATGATACATTTTGTATATCGCCCACAGAATAGCACAAAAAAGAAGAATAAGCTTTCGCGCTGTTTGTTTGACTACTTTCTTTGGACTCATACGTTTCATATTTCGGTAAAATATGAATCTAAATTATACATAAATAATAGAAAATATCCATCTTGGACTTTCTTTCTTATTTCCTGAACTTGCATTTCCTTATGTTTCTTAGATTTTCAGTTATACTTTCCTAATTCTATTTGCTAATTTAAATTGACCCTTCCAATACTAATATTATTGCAATACTTTATTAGGAAAGTATTGCAATTTCTCCTCTCGTATTTGCAATTTCAAACGATATGAATTATTGTTTTCCACTGTGCGTTATTAGTATTTTCCTAACTTATCGAGAGAGAGTCTTTAAATTTATCAGCATAAGGAGGTATGCTTTCCTTTTCATTTTTCTAAGTAATTAATTTTGTTGATATTTTCTGAGTTTTTACATCAGTATATCGACTCTAATAATTTTATGAAATCGTATTACCTTTAATGTTTTTTTCGAAATTTGCACCCTTCATTGCACGGTGATAATTTAAAATAGTTTGGTAAACGAGACTTAGGCTGAAAGTCATACGAAAATGTATTTAAAACTAATTTTCCCACCTTCCCCTTCTCATCTTCGGTAGTTAATTAATGCGCAGAGTTCCGAGAATTAGTGGATTAAAATGTAAAGAAGAACAAAAAACGCATTCCTTAAAAAATTGCGTAACATTTTTCCGTAGTAATCTTCCGCATTAATATTCGGAAAAATGTCAAAAAGGTAGTTTTTTCAAAGGCAAATTCCGAGTTATTGGTTTTCGATCGACGGCGTCCTTTTCCCTCTATCCATTTTTCCTATATTCAGTCATTCTCGTTCCGATTTCCTGCGAATGAGGGAGCTCGCAGCTCGATCTTTGTGCATCTCCCTTTGCACAGATTCCTCTTGGGCAAAGTGGAGACCGCGTCGATGATGACTTTTTAATTCTCTTTTCCCCTCTCTTCCATCTGCATGCATATTCATTGGCTTTTTCGCAGAACAAGCAACTTGGTCCCCTCTTGTTTTTCCCGAAATCTGTCGCGAGTTGAATGGGAGCGGGGAAGGCTGTGACGGCAAAGTGGAGAGAATTAGAAAGTTAATTCGAAAATATTCGAGAGAGAAGTTTAATACATTCCGTTCCCAACCCCGTTATATTACTACTAATGGCGGGAGCTCTCCTGTTAGTGTTTCCTCAACGGATATTAAGTGATCCTCGTGGAATATAATAGTGAATCCACGGCTGAAATATTCAGGATGCTCTACTCAATGTTGTAGGCGTCAAAGCGTGGAGGAGGTAAGATGAACTGAAGCAAACTGTCATGGTGGGAAGTCAGAGCAGGAAATCGGATCCAGCGACTCCTAGATCTCGAATGAAGACATTATTGGGTGGTTGACGAGGAGCTAGAGGCGGCAACAATTGCAGTGGATAATTATTGAAAATGTTATTCTTGTTTTTTGTGTCTCTGCCGCAGCTCAAAGCTTGATTATTACTAAGCGTTCTGAAATATTATGTATGAAATTGGATTCCAGGTGAATTGAAATTCATCTAGAAATTATTTCTTTGCATTCATTAGTGTTCCATGCCAACAAATTTTTTTGATACCTTTGTATTTTCATTTGCGTGGTCTCGCGATATGCTCCATGGTGTCATTTTCATTTAGTTTGCTTTAAAATATTTGTCAGAGACTTAAAACCATAATACATATATCGTTGTGTCACTGTGGCTAACCTTTCACTTACTTCAAGGAGTATTCATTTATGCCCTATCTATAATTTTCAGTTCTCCATTTTATTTCGTCACTATTCAGCTTAATTATTTTATCCGTGTATACCTGTATTGGTTATCAATCGGAGGGCGACGACTGACAAATTTTCAGACCGTCGCAACCCGGAGAATCCATTCGAACGCGATTTCTTCTAATGATTGCAAAAACATAGAGAATTGAACCCATCTTCACCACGGCTATCTCATCTCCAATCTCTCATTACACCTTCATAATCACGCACATCGGACAATATGATAGAATTGACGGTGAAGCGTTCCGCATGTTATCTTTCGCAGCGGGTTGTATTGCTACGTGCGACCTCATTTACATTCGAACCGCACAACTGAACCGAGCCTGTGCATCCATCCAACCGCTATGCCTCCGCGAGTAGATAAAAGCCCGTATGAAAATACCAATCTAATCACGTCATCTAGATTCTACCCCTTCCACTTATCTCTGGCGGACAATAACATCGCCATCCCCCGGCGCCTTTACTCGCGCTCACCCTATCGGCGCGGCCACAAAATATTAATAGCTCCATCCCCTCGCCTCCGAACTCTTCGCTTTTTAATGTCTCCTTTTTTCCTTTTCGTTAGCTTCCGCCTTGATTAATATCACGGGAGAGAGGAACGCGGGTCCTTGAACGGCCCCCGTTATTTCCCAATTTATTTTTAGCTCCCCGCGATGACCGCCATCCCCGGCGTTATCTCAATATTTATATCCCGTCGCCAACCCGACCTGCTTCTGTTAGACTAGAGATCCATCCTTAAATTTTTACGGTCCCGCAGATTTTTGAGCACATTTCTTTTTGCCGATTTTTTGCCGAAGAGATTCATCCGGCCGCCTGATTGAAATTTTCCATCAAAGGCATTGGAATTTATGAATCTGGTGTAATTAGTTTGCTCTTTTTTCGTGTCTCTCGAATCTATCGATTGAGATTCGAATCACGACTTTTTGCCATTTTCGTCACCCGTTACCCTGGCTTTTATTTGATCCGCATTTTCGAAGGGTTGAAAGAAGTACCTGATGCATTTCTACCCTCTTAATTGGTCACCGTATTTGTTGATAGGCATCTCTTGTCGACAGGATCGGTAAGTACTATGAATAGAACCTGCAACATGTTGGGGGAACATTTAAACTCTCATCTTGTTGAAACGATAAAAACGTAAAAATATCACGTACTTATATTTTTTAAGATTAGATAGAATCGATTTTTATAACGTGAACATCGTGATGTAGTGATTAACAGTAAAGAATGGATTCGTACAATCATTCCAGCAATTCTTTCCATGAAATGTATCTCCCTTTGATTAAATTCTATGCCATAAAATGCCTTTTGTGAAAACGTAGTAAATGAAACGTGATCCTACAGCGAGGTTGTACCTTAAGCTTCTTTGATTACTTTGAATGAAAGCATAATATCGCATTCACGTAAATAAATTCAGACTGTGGTACTTTGCTCTCGAAATATTCCCTATTCTTCGGTAATTCTATTTGGAAATAGGTTTGCTATTCCGCATAGTTTGAATCCAGATAAAGTATTTAATTCTTTATATTTTCTCTCCGTTTTCATAAATCGCAATTAAATCCAGATTCCGTCTCGTTCATTTCAAGCCAAATTGTTTTCCAGCTACATTGCGATCGTTTTTAATTCGGAAAGGTGCACCGAATGAAATTCTACTGAAGATTTCATCTCCATTAAAATTCTAGGCTGCTATTTATGCATCGTAGTTTCGTCTAGTAGATAAAACACGAACCTCTTTCTCTGCCTCTGATTTGTACGGCGCTCCCAAATTATTTCTAATCCTTCCGCATTTTTAATCAAATGTCTGCGAGTGCACAATAAGATTTTCTCGTTTTATATTTCAGATCTTGATTAATGAATTGTTTTTTTCTTTCAGACACGACTCCGGCAGAGTTTGCTTTCTGCGGGTTTCTCCGTTTCCCTAATTTTATATCGACCTCCTTCCGAAAGCTCTTTGTTGACAACTTAATTACGGCTCCATTTTTATTTCCAGACTCGAAATTTGAATATCCGTAGCTTGACCTTTTGGTGCTAAAATGTTTTCCTTGTAGAAAATCGCATTAACCACGTCGTAGCAGCTGAGAGTGTTTTCCTTAGAAATCGGCTTTGAAGCGTATCCTAATATTGTCTTTAGAATGAATAGTTGACCCCCCTTCAATCTTTCGATGCTTTTAAGTATGTTTAAAGGAAAGTTAGATAGATTGCTCACTGGGCAATATTGGCTTTGTATCCTTAGTGAAGTAGCTTGTTCTATCCAAGGAATGGCTCTCTTCGAAATTCTCCGTTTTAAACTCTGGCATTCAAGATGATTGGTCCTATCAAAATTCATATTTTCAAAGATTGGGAAATCGTTCAGATATATCATATTGCTTAATAAAAATCGTCAAAGATATAATCTTCTTTCTTTTTACAGAGATTCCTTTAATCAATTGTGAATTTATAACGCTTTATCCACTCAATACCTACTATATTTCTACCTTCGCCAGCGAGTGTCCGTCGTTAATGATGGAGCTGATATAATAATTTTCACATTATATTCGGTGAGTCATTAATGCTTATAATTGTTGTAACCAGTAAATGTTTGATGCCTCTCATCATTAGTTTGTAGAGTGTCATTCCTTTCGCAAGAATTTTATTATGTTAGCGATAACTTATACAATATTTGTTTTATTTCCCCATGTATCGCAATCAATTTAAGCCTTATCTGTGCCTTGTATTTTGATTAGCCTAAATGTGTGTTTTTCCTCGTTCACCCCCGAACCCCTTTACCCACTCGAACTCCTGTTCACACCCCACTAACAGTATGAGCTCCGATTGGCTGCTTCGGACAACTTGAAGGAGAACTACACCACAGTAGTGATCCACGTGAAGGATGTGAACGACAATCCGCCCGTGTTCGAGAGACCCACGTACAGGACTCAGATCACCGAAGAGGACGACAGAAACCTTCCCAAGAGGGTCTTACAGGTCATGTGAAGCTACCAGCGCTTTTCAGACTTTCTGCAATGCTATGAGTCTTTCTCCCACATTTAATGTTCTGACGTGTCGACTTATCCCAGGTTCAAATGCCCCCCTTGAGGTTTATTTTATTTGCAGCTTCATCCTCTCTCTCTCTTTCCTCGAATGACCGTCATCGAGCACCGAAGTATATTATTTGTTCGACATTCTCAAAAACTTGCTTGACTTTTGCATTGGTCACTGATTTAAACATTACAGATCCTCTCAATCTTCTATAAGAGTTTTTAAATTTAGTTAAAATGCCAAACGCGCTAATTAGAAATAAATTAAGAAAGAAGTTGGTAAATTTTAAAGTACATGGATAATAAAAAGTGCATATCACAATGTATTTTAATGCGCCGTTTCGTATGTGGAAGAGCATTTTTAGAGCCTTCATCCTTAATTGAACTTTTAGTTTAACCTATCGATTAATTTTCCAGCCTTGCGTAACTTCTTTCCTCATTAGCTCATAGGCCGCGTTAAATAGCGATGAATTGAGAAAAATTCCTTTCGAATCCAAAACTGCATCAGATATCCGCGAGGCTGCAATCTCATGTAATATTAATCAGTAACGTTAATTTTGTGGGATTTGAGGTTATGTACTCACTCATTTCCAAACCGATGATTAATATTGATGGCACTCCATCGATGGGAATTAGATCGAGCTAATGAATTACGGTTTGCAAATCTGGCTTAACATTCCGACTGTACCGTTTCATAAGCGCGGTAGCGCAGGAAAAATAATTAAGCACGGGAATCGTTTTGTATTTTAAGAAATCGTTGAGATTTGAAATTCAAAGTATTACATCAAAGGTTCAATTATAACAGATTTCCGGTCTCGTTCAAATCTGGGAGCCGTTTCTGGGATTCCGTTTATTTTTGTAAATGCCAGAAGCATCTTTGGCTGACCTCGGAAGGGGAATTCAGACACCGTGTATTCCTCCAGATTAAAAAGATAATTGTTTTAAATTAGTTTCAATAGTTGCATGATTCTTTCAGTAGCTATAAATCTTAGTAACGACATTTAAGTCGCGTGACGAACAGCAGAAAATATGTAAGTTAATATGAAATGTGACCTTCGTATTTCGTCTAGGTATTAATCTGTAAAGGGGCCATTTTTTCCTCATGCCCAAACACTCTTCAACGCTCGTTTACGGACTGAGCAAAGAGAAAGAGAGGGAGTTTCAGCGGAAGATAGTCTGCGAGATGCCGGAAAAAAGCAGCATCGACAATAATTCTTCGATTGAAGGAAGAGGAAAAGGTCGTGATGTACACGTACTTTTTTCTTGGTCGTCGCACGCTCTTATTCA
Organism: Ladona fulva; assembly: GCA_000376725.2. Classification (NCBI taxonomy): domain Eukaryota; kingdom Metazoa; phylum Arthropoda; class Insecta; order Odonata; family Libellulidae; genus Ladona; species Ladona fulva. Next base: position 1,410,607 of record KZ308154.1, on the reverse strand, counting down.
CAGGTGAACTGCATGAATATAGCACGCTAAATACTTCCGTTGGAGTTTGACTTGTTTACATTCCCCAGCTATGTATGTTTCCTGGTATTCGCTTTCATTGTTTTACTAACATTGTAAGATCGATTATTTCCCGATTTTATTTATTTTTATTTTACCATTTCTGTAATTTCGTTTTTATTCACAGCCGTAAAGTATTTATTATCTATTTGTCTCCAAAGTTAAGAAAACTCTTTTTCAGATCGACCTTCAGCGAAGGTCATTCTTGATGTAGAGCTTCGCTGAGGTTTTAAATCCCCTCGGGGTAATGCTTGAGTATGTTCATAGCTGGGATTTACCTGTGTGTTAGTGTGTGTGCGTGCCTGTATTTATTTTACGTAGCATGCCAGAAATTCGTAACTTTGATATTGATGTTTGATTTCTTTTACGTTACTTGGTATTCCATCACTCATCTGCCTCTTTATGTTCACAACTTCTCACTTCTTTTATTGTTGTTGTTAGTGCATTTTTCTTCCAAGTGAGTTGATTTTTCCAAAGTGTCGAATTTTCGTTTTAACAGAGGATCGATGCAACTTTAAGGTGACGACGGCAATATTCGGCACTTTGGAGAAAACGAGCCGCAAGCTCAGGAAGTGCATGAGTTATTTTTTTTACAGTCTTATTTTGAATGGCTTACCGAAGTAATATCATCTAATCGTATCTCTTTTCTCTTTTCAAAGTTATTTTACGCCTGCGTAACAGTACACTCGTAATTTAAGACTAAACTTTTGATTTGTTCTTTCTTCCCAGCCTTGAAACAATTATCGTTTCAGCGTTTTTGTTCTGTGACCAGTGTTTTTAGTTAGCATTTACACATGCAAATATACGCGGACCAAATTATTATTTCTTTTTTCTCTTTTTCTTTCTCTCTTCTACCCCTCTCGCCCCAACTAACGTTCCACCTCCTCCACTAACTATTCCCCCTCGACCGCGTCATATCCTGACGAAATAATACTTGGCAAAATGCATCCGTCCAAATCGTCCGGACTGACCGCGGTATATATCCTCGCATGCTCTTCTTAACCTCCTCGCTTCGGAACCTCTGACAATGCCTCGATCCCAATCCATAAAACTTTCAAAACCTTGAACATCCCCTGGAAACCTTAAAGTACGAGCTAACTCTAGTGGCGTCGGACAGTCTGAACGAGAATCAGACGCGGGTGGTGATCCACGTGAACGATGTCAACGACCTTCCTCCAGTGTTTAGTTCTACGCTTTACCCTGCGCTGCTTCAGGAGGAGTTCGAGGGACCCTATCCGTACAGACTTCTACAGGTATAAACGATGTGGATTCAAAGTCATCCATCAGGATTAAATTATAATAACTATCGCATCCCATTGTGTCAAATTAAATCACCCCCACGCTGGTACATCATGTAAACCCTTAATCTTCCCTAATCCCTTTTTGACCTTTCGAATAATTCCACTCGCTGTCATGGCTAACGCTACTTCCCAATGAACAGCTTATCTTATCGTATTAATAAATCGTAGGGACATTCCCTATGTGATTCGTCGAAGCATCGTCCCTCGTACGAAACCCACGTGGTTGGCATACTTTAAGATCAAAACGTACACTACCGCAAGTATATATAATCAGAATACAGAGCTAAATTGAATCTCAGTGAGTTCTCTTAAATTGTTATGTCTTATAAAAAGCTGTAAATTCTAGAATCTGAACTATTTTTGCCGCCCCTCTTAACGTCATATCTTTCTTGGAAAGAATCAAAAGAGGAGACAAGTCATTATTCGCGACTACGTTGGTTAACGAAGTATATTTATAGTATAGTGTAGCAACTCGTCTCTAACGAATCCCTCACTTTCCTCAAACGCATTGTATACCGGCCAAAAGATTTAAAATATTGTAATAAATTAGTGAAACTTTGCGAACTTATTGGCGTTATCATGATAATTTGCCTGTATTACAGTACTTTATTGCTGTTAATCACCGAGGGAATAATGGAAACTCTTCCGTACATCGTATCTTGTAATTTACGCAATCGGTAATGATGATTAAGAGCATATAAATTATCCATGTGTCCAAATCTAAGTACACGATTCCTCTTAACTGGTGGTTATTCTTTAAAATGTGCGATTTCAATAATCAACTGTTCAGCTAAACGTAATTTGATGCTGAGAATATTTTCTCTCCTATTGTTGTTGATTCGGATAATCAAACAATTTTTGAACAGACCACTATTCAAGTTAATTACGAGTTTGGGTAACATAAAAATTGCTGTAGCAACCGTCCCGAACATTTGAATTTGAATAATTCGTCGAAGGGAACGGAAAAGACCATGATTAAAGGGAGCCATTCCACGAGAGTAAGTTGTACAAATATTTACAGATAATCCGATAAATATTCATTTATCATTTCCATAATTCGGCGTCACCTTTGATTGAAAATTTGTTGCGCCCGAATGATTACTCAGTCATTTCGATGAATTCCGTAACTATGTTTTATTTGCTACCAATTTCAGTCGGTGATGATCCGGAGGTCGTGAACCGTGCCCTTTACATAAACACCGATATTTTGCAGTTTTTCTCCTCTTTCCAAAAACTCTGAATACTTTTATTGCGAATGTGACTAACCCTTTCGATGGATTTCAAGGGACATCGGAACTGGTAGAAATAGTTGAGATTGTGGAAGGATCTTTCACAGGGATATTTCAGGACTTCCTCTGGTCACATTCTTGTGTTTATTATGTTCCGTAAAATTCAGTAATGTTATTTAAAATTGATTAATATGTAAACGATTTCAAATCGCAGAGGATTTAATTTGTTTCTGATCATTCTTTGGGATGGTATATTTGCTCTGGAGGGTTTCACAATTTTGGAATCCGTGACAAATTTGTTTTAGAAGGAATTACTTACTTAGGGATAACTTCCGAATGAAAGCGCCTTCAAAATAATTAACAAAAAATAAAACTTCGGATTCGAGGTTTTCCGTTTATTTGAATTTCTTTTTACGGAAGCATTTTGAAAGAAATTTTTGAGGACCTCTATTTCTCTTCGTCACTCAGTTAGCTCCCTCTCTTCTCTCTTATTATTGCTTCCGTTCACAAAGATGCCTTCACAGTATTGACACAGTCCACTTTCCGTAATGTCCTGTGATAACNTTACTTAGGGATAACTTCCGAATGAAAGCGCCTTCAAAATAATTAAGTAACAAAAAATAAAACTTCGGATTCGAGGTTTTCCGTTTATTTGAATTTCTTTTTACGGAAGCATTTTGAAATAAATTTTTGAGGACCTCTATTTCTCTTCGTCACTCAGTTAGCTCCCTCTCTTCTCTCTTATTATTGCTTCCGTTCACAAAGATGCCTTCGCAGTATTGACACAGTCCACTTTCCGTAATGTCCTGTGATAACAGGGTAAATGCGACATTTCGCCCCACTCTGGCAGAGGGTAATGTTGTATCGAAGCCAGTGTCGCACCCGAGATAGACACGAGTAGCTCCCGGTCGAATGGCGCCGTCCGAAGCCGAGTAACGAGGGAGTCGATTTGGAAGCCATTGATTCGATAGAAGAGACGGGGGTGCGGAAAATTGATTGACGGACACAAAGCACGTATGGTTCACACTCTTCTAAAAAGAGGCGGGGCTGAAAAATCGCGGCTTTTTGGGTTGGAAAAGGAAGAATAGAGGGGAATTGGCGTGCGGAAGCCGGGCGGATGGGAAGAGACGGTGGCACCGCTCTATGGCCGCTTTTAGAAGTTGCGCTAGGACGTGCAACAAATGAGAAACGTTTTTCTTTCAGTCGAAGTTGTTTTTTCGTCAAGGTACCCAGCAACGCTAGCCACCACATAACCTTCCTTTTTCCCTTGGCCTAAACAAAGTTTATCCTTGGGCGTATGGATGACTGGAATGTTTAAAATCGGGAAATATTCCGTTACGGAACCGAATTCCGCCGCTCTTCCCGATTAGCATTTGTTTTTTGATCGCATGGATTCATCAACGGTTCTCCCGTAGTTGTATTTGGAATACCGAAGCGGCCCTAATTACGATTCCCCACTTTGACAGTGGTGTCCATAAATGTCGCCTTCGCTCGTTGGGCCGTTTTTCGAAATATGCCGCCCCCCGTTCGTTCGATCTCTTTCCCATGTTTTGCTGCCCCTTTTCCCTCGATTTCCATCACCCACAACCCACTCAGACATCTCTCACCAACATTAAAGTATCACTCACGGCTGGTCGTTTATTTTATGAATGTCTTTGTGTTTGTTTAGCAAATAACTTTATTGCTTAAGTAACCGTATGTTAGAGTGTGTTAGTTTCAGATCCGCCTAGCAGCATGCAGTGGTATGTTTACCTTTCTCATTTTTGTAGCTGTATTTGTGCTTTTTGTTAGAGTGTTTTGCTTGCTCAGAAAACTGATCGCATGATGTTTCTTACTTGGAAACCTAACCAGGCTATTTTTAGGAATGCAGCCCTCTGGCATATAAGGTAAGTCATTGTGTTAATTAATTTAAGTGGAAATGATGCCTTTTTCAATATGGTTGCTGATACTTTACATCATACATTCACTTCACATCTGGTCTATTCTGGATCGGCTCAGAAATGTATAGCGAAGTTTGTCTATTTTAAAGCGCAACGACTGTCAAGTTCTCGTGTTGTGTTCTTTAATCCGTACAGAACTTGGAACGAATTTTTATGACAAGCAATGGGAATTCCTTTTTTTGTTCACAGAAGTGCGGTTCATACTTAAGAAATCTGAGGTATTAAAGACATTGAACTTGAGCTAGTAAAAGTATGTCGGTAAAGACTAATATTATAAAGATTAAAAGAGTTAATTTCCGCATCTCTGTGGGATTCAGTTCTTCAGGTGTTAAGAAAGAATACTTTTCCATGTTTTTGGTGATATTCCGGATCATTCTCATTAGTGGAGTATCGTACACTTGCAAATAAAGATCTTCAGAAGTGAATGCTTTAGTTTTTAATCTCTCTCTTATAAAAGTTGATTGTCAATTTCTCTTTGAATCTTGTTAAAACAGTTAACACCTTATTTGTTCGCACGATAATTGCACAGCACACGTCGAATCTCATCCTAGTGTTCAAATAAAAACTCAAAATGGAGAATTTGTCTGAAACCGCTGGAAATTTAAAATTCTTATTGTTTGCGCAAAAATGTTTGTAATATATTTTCACCCTAGTATTCATCCTCGGTTTCCCTTAATCTCCAATCCATGATTATTCTCTCCGCTCTCCTCCCCCATCTGCCTGCCTGCATCCTGCCTCATCTCGCAGAAACCTCTTATCGGGCCAGAGACCGTTATTGACTGTAGGAATCCAAAACATTCCGCAAGATTTTTATCAGAGAGGAACTTGCGCTATGGCAGCAACATAGTCGAGGCAGAAACTTAACCGTATCGGAGAAAAATTCCGAGGGATCTCGGCGCGAGGACAGGCAAAGTATCCCGAAGCAGTAGCTCTCTTTAAGTTCTCCTTCGCTCGCTACATTCCCGGAAAAAGAAGAAAGGCATTTATTCCACTTCGGGAGAAGGAAGAACTTACTAAATTTTTCCTATGACGCTCTTCTTCCAGAGAGTGAGGTTCCAGGACTTCCAGTTACCCTCGTCCTCGTCCTCGACCGCTCACGGACTTTCTAAATTAAATTCCGAATGCGTAGCGAGGCTGTCTGAATCGTCGCCCGATGTGAATGGGGAAATATATAAGGAGATGGAGGGATGGATGGAATCTCAGGGAGTGTTTTTCCTCGTGAGAAAGCATGGAATTGTCTACCTCTTATCAACGCGATCTTTTTTCGTCCTTTTCCCCGAGTGATTGAGCTCTGTTTTCCGAACAAACCGTCCACAAACTCCTCTTCTTAATGTCTCTTGAGATAGAGAGTAAGCGGTCTAATCTTTTCCCTTCCTCCGCTTCTTTTTTCCTTCCCCATCGGAACTTCTATTCTCTGTTTCTGTTCGTAACAGTTCCCTTGCGGTACTAAGTTTGCTTTCCCAATCCTTTTGTTCGAGTCACGTGGCGTTTTATCTCGTTCTTTATCTCCAGCTTTTGGAATTGGGTTATTACGTAGCCGTGTGGGCATCACTGCTTTTTATCGAATTTTCACGTATCGGATCTAAATTCGTATTCTGTGGGTTTGTCTACTTCTTTGTTGGCCCCTTAGACTGAAGAATGTGGACGTACCTCCACGAATAAAAATTAAATTGGAAATTTAACTACTACTAATACTAAACTACTAAATGGAATTAAGATTTTCTGGATTTTTGTTGCAATTAAAGTAAGTAATTCAATGTCTTTTTGAGCAAAAGTGGCACCAAGTATCCTCTTTTTTGACTTAACCCACCGTAAATGCCGAAAAAATAGAAAATTGAAAACTAATTTTAAAGTCGGGAAGTCTCTTGTGAGTTTTTAGGAAACTTGAAGGGCTTTTTGCGAATTAAAAGGATTAATATCTTTGAATTTAAGATTGTAAACCTATCACGGAGAAAAGTGTTTAAGATGTAATTTAACTGAGGAATTGATATTTTTAATTAAATTTTACGATTACGTATGAACGCTTCGTACAGCAATTTCACAAATTTGTATTCTATCTTTAGGAAAGAATATCCACAATTTCGATTCATTTTCAATGTTTTCTGTAAAACTTAACACTCTAGGTATCCTTCAAAGTGATCCGTATAGATCATCTCATTAACGCAATGCAGAATGATACCACCTACGTGTTCGTGTTTTCCCATCCTTCCCTGCGCCTGTGATTGGTTCGACGAATAACGGAATGCAGTTCACAAATGTAAAGACAGGCGTACTTGACACGAACACCACGTAATTTCCCTCCACGTGATTGCAATTATGCATGTCCCAGTTAGGTTATATTCATGCCTTTTCATTTACTGGAACCGGGATTGAAATTTCATTCCTTCCATTACTTTGGTTAATTGCAGAAACTAATTTCCGTTCTCGGAATGCCGTAAGACAAAGGGAACTCGAGGGCTCATTTGTCCCACCGTCGCGAGATAGACAATCATTGTCAAATTCCGCATTCCATAAGATTTTTCTCATAAACGTCTCTCAATCTAGTCTCTCTTTATACCTTCTTTTATAACCTTTTCACCCTTGAAACGGCTGCCCCATTTTACCATCTTCCTTAGGTGCCTCTGCTTCTTTTATTATCCCAATGCATGGGGAAGTGTTGCCTGCATTAGGGGAGTGCGCTGTACCTGGCAGTAACAACAACAAGCAACAGTAAACAACTCCCAAACTTTAGGGCAATGGGCCCTACCTATGCACGCGACACTCCCAACCATTATGGGAGCGATCCCCGCCGGGGAGCACCTGCTACACCGCCATACGTACTTGTCTCATTTATCCCAACTTCGTCATGTATTTGGCATTGTTCCGTCAGACTTTCAATTTCGCATCCCGCACATTTTCCCTCACGTGATTTGCTTCAATTTTCCGCATAATTTCTTTCGCGGCATTTTCATTCCCTCTCGGATTTAATCTCTTTTTGACCGCGGGATTGTTTTTATACGTCTTCTCCCCGCCACCTCAACTCACACCGCCTCTTCGCTGTACCCCTTAAAAGAGAAACACATTTCTCTCTTCTCCTCCCACACGTTCTTCCTCAGTTCTTCGAGAGCGATGAGGCTTAGCATTCTGAGAATGAAATCTCTCCTCCTCCTTCGAATCCCATCATTTTTCTTCTCTTCATTTCGTGCCTCTATTTATATTCATCTTCCTCTCTTATGCCTCTTCCTTTATTCCTCTTCAGGCGTCCCATCTCGAGACATATTTCTTCATCGTTTTATTATTTTTTCTTTTTTTACGGCCCAATTGGAGGTGGAAGAGGATTTGCGAAAAGCGTGGGAGTTTCCAGAAGTGATATTGCGGTTTACTTCCCCTTCGAGCGTGGAAAAATTTTGTACAAAATCTTCGCGTGACGGTTTGCGTGTATGCATGCGTGTACTTACCCCTCTAAGGAGACTCTTCTGCCTTCTCGAGATTAGTATTTAGTCTCAGTCTCGTTCAGGGCGGTGAATTTATGAAAGCTACTGAGGTGTGACTGATGCTGATGAATGACGTACATTGAAACAGCTACTTATCGAATGCTATTATTGGGTTATAGTAGTGCATGTATGTAAACGTTTTCTATGTATTCCGGTTCAGTGAGGGAACCAGAATGATCAACTGATCCCTAATCCTAATAAACCTCATTCCCAGAGTTTCTGGTAACTAATGGTTTAAGTATGAGGTTCAAACCTAACTGCGCTGAACACTGTACGAATAAAGATTAGTGTGTCTTCCCCATTAATTTTTTTCGAGATCCGAGAGTGAATATTCCTGAGATATTAACTCCAATACTCACCAGAAAGATATTAACGCCACTACTTTCTCATAATCTCACTGGCCCAAGTAATTTGTGATTCTGTTGAAAATGTTTTTATAAAAAATTTAATTCTCGAGTGATTTAGCGCCCCTCCCCCTGAGTTATGGGTACTGCAATAACGCATTATCGCGTAGTAATTAGGATAAAATTTACCTCCGCTTTTAATTTAGAGATCTGAAATCACTTCATTTTCGATATTTCACCATTAGTAGTCCACTACTCGAAATCCGCGTGATAATGAGTCAGTCTGCCGAGACTTTCCCCCCTCTTGTAACTCTTAAATGAGCGAATTCGATGAGACGTTCTAGCAGGAATATTCTTCCGCCCTGTCTACTCTCAATGCAAATTCATTCCCTCCTGCGGGATTCGCGCGCAGGGAGCGGAAGGAAAAAATAATATTTATTTCCCTCTCGGTAAGACGTTCCCTGAGAACCATTCGCGGAACCAGACAGCCGACTAAATCGCGACTAGCATACGACGTCTATAGAAATGAGAGAAGAGTTCCGATACCTTTCACTAGCGGCAAGTTGTATCTTTGAATTTATTTAAATAAATATCAGTTGGTCTGACGCAAGTCCGCCTCCGCTGCTCCAGAAGGATTCTGCATCGATTGCCACCAGCTCCATCTTTATACTAATAATGAGAGTTGACGGGTTTAGTCAATTTTTTTATCTTTTTAATTTCAGTCTACAAATCCACGCCTCAAAATATAGGGATAACTTCATATTGATTCGAACTTTATCTCTACGGTTGATCGCGTGATTTTGAATGATGAATATAATTATTTCGAAGATGTTTAACGTATTATGACTAAGAAAATACAACTTTGAGATGAGTCGCTGTTCGTAATAATTTTATCATTATACTCATTCCATTAAAACAAGGTATGGGCTCCGGATAGCTCCGGAAGTGGGCAACGCGTTTGACTTCAGTGAAAGCGGTCCCGGTGGGAGCCAACGTGCGAAATGACCTAAGCTGTCGAAGCACTTTTAACAATACTACAAAACAAGGCATACCTCGGTGATATCCTCCATTACCATAAAAGTATTATATATGATTAGATCTCTCTGTTTCATAATAACCATTCATTTTGAGAGGATGGGAAAATATTAGAGAAATGTAGACCTTTCGTTCCTTATCAACGGAATTTCCTATATTTGATCGTGAGCTTTCTTTCATCGCCTCTTTAATCCCTCAAAAGATAATTAGATAGCGTGACTATTCTTAGAAAGTTCCAAGCAATGCAAAGAAGGTGAGGATCTAAGGGAGATAGTTCCTCACCTCTACGCTACGCAAGGTTCTCTTTTGAACGTGAATGTAATTTAGTGATTAAAATTCTTAATAGACTTCCAATAAAATTTACCTCATCATGCATCTACTCAGTAAGAATTATTTCCCCTTAGGTAATTTTGTATAAACGTAAATGAACCCACTGTTATCATAATTATCTCGCTCTTTCATTTTTGCCGTTGCCAAGAGCCATGCACTTTCAAATCTATATTTTATTTTTCAGTCTTGATTCGTGCAAAAAAATGTTAGTATTTATGTCAATTTATACTCGCTTAATTGACTCGAGATATATTTTGTTTTAAATGTTTATTCCTCACAAATGCGTGATTATTTACATTGTAACATTTTATTATTATTATTACATCTATTTACATTTTAGTAGGGGATTCGATATGATTTTCCTATTATTATTATTGTACAATATCACCGCAGGATGACACTAGGTCAGGTGGCGACGTTACAATATTTAAATTCTACAACTAACACTTAATTTCTACGTACAGAGATATATTAATATCAAACCATTATTGATTAAAATGTTAGTGATAATTTCCGTTATAATCATCCCTCAAATCTAATCTGTGATATATGGAATGAAATGTATCCTCCAATATCCGAATGCAATCGAGTCGGCAGATTTTCTACCGTCTGTCTCTTAAGCTCATTTCCTTTATCTTCCCCTGTTGCTTCTCCCTTCTAATGTATCCTGAAACTCAATTACTATAAACCAATTACAGAGGAGAGAAAGCTTGAGATCGTACCGAATATTTATTACAGTAACTGTTACGCTACCTCAAGCTATCGGATCTTGAGAGACGCTAAACCTGTCACTGTAATGTGATTAGAAAATCGAACACTACCCACGCCACCGCTCATGTTTTTCGCAGCTGTGTCTCTAATTTTTCGCCGATGGTTAAGCTTAAATAAAGCTCATAACGAGAGACCGTTTCCTAGAATGTTTAATTTGAACGAAATGAGTCTCGAAACTTGAAAGGAGGTTAAACTAGACCTCAAGGAGTACTTAGATTAACGAGTCAATTCGTGTAGTTTTAATAGAATCGACTAATTTCCTTTGACAGAGGTAGAAATTTTTAGATATGGCTACCCGGCTCAAAAATTAAAAGAATCGCTTTAATGAAAAGAGTAATCAGATTAAATTTCTTGGTTCATTTCAATTAATTTTTAATGCTGATTAGAGAAATTCAGTAGTTAGCCATTGAAGATGGAGTTAATTTATCATACTATATAACTAATAACTATATATGTATATATATATGACTCAACGGTATTTATGAAATTTTCATTGTCACACAGTTTCTGAAATTCACCCATCTATTGCTAGATTCCATTAGTCTGTTTTATTTTGTTCTGTTAAACTTGGTATTGGGCTAAAGAATCCCAATTGTTCTTGACTATAATAACGACATTAGTGTGATTTTCTTTAGGTACTTGTTTTGAAAATGCACTACCTAAATTTAAACGCAGATATTTTTCTATAACCGTTTTAATAACTTCACTAACGTTTAGGGTTCTAAAAACATGATTTTATGATATCGATCTAATTAATTAAATTTATTAGGTTGTGATTAATCTCACCGTAGAACGAGAAATGCTTATAATATGGAAACCATCGAAGAAATGGGAATGCACATTATGCGCATAAGCATAATGACGAAGTTTCACGTTGAATGGGATAAAAAGGACTCCCTCAATGTAAATGAAAAAGCTTGAGGAAAAATTAACTTTCATGCATTTACTCGATTACGCCTAAGGAAATGCGATAGGGTTGTTTACCATTACCCTTTCTCATTTGTCTTCTTTCTTGGTTTTCATTCTTGTACATTTTTTATGCTAGATTAATATCCTGACCTCGCTCGGGTCATCTAAATCTGGAAATTAATCTTCCGTGGTCGAGATATCTGTTTCGGCATTTTCTTTTTCCACTAACGACTGTTTGTGGTTTATCTCCTTTCATCTCTGATCCCCTCCAGAGTTTTATATGAGCGTTTCCGAAACGATGTTTTTAGGCCTCTTGAGTCAAAAAATGAATCGAGTCAAAAAATGAGTTTTTCCTCAGAGGAATTCAGAATATTGTGAGAAATAATAGATGAAATCTCTTCCGATCACTTTAGAGCATCCGTTTTGGGAAAGATTAATTGCGCCGAAGCACTTGTATGAAATTTTGCAGACGTCATAAAGAGTTTTTAGACCCTTTCAGTTTCGCACAGTTTCAAAATAAAAACTTAATAATAATAGTTTCTTCTTTTTTTAACCTTCCATCTGCTGAATGAATCAATTCCAGCAGCTTTTTTAATAATTTATTGCTTGAATGAATATAGATATTCATGGTTATAAGGCATCATTTCCTCAGGAATAATAGAATATTTCTTCCAGAATATGCAACTCCTGGGTCTACAATCAATGTGAGTATGACCTCTTTTGTAGTTAATTATATTTTTTGGTACCAACGCCATCGGGGACGAGATGTCTTGAAGATATCGGTAAGTGACTACGATTGAGCCTGGGATACAAATTCATCGAGTTTGGGATCCATTCCTCTAGGCCAGTGGTTCTTAACTTGTGATTCTTAACCTGTGGTGCATGCACCACCATGATATGTGGTATATTATTACAAAAAGAATTCCTCCATACTTATTGACAATAAGAAACTAGATGAAGATTATTTTTATGTAGTTTATTAGGAAGTTATTTCAGTTTTCGATTTTTCTTTATAATTTTACAGAGCAAAGTTCGCAACTTTTGTTCTTCATATTTATACAAATTTGATATTTTAAAAATGGTGTGCGAGAACAGTTTTAGAATTTAGAGGGTTCTAGAAATTAAAAGGTTAAGGACCACTGTTCTAGGCTGTAGTTAATTAAGCTTTAAAGTGCTAGTTAACCGTCTCTCGGTAATTGATTCATGTCTGTTGGAACGGATTTAAATCCCTGCGGTTAAAGTGTAAGGTTTCCTTCGCTTTCCTCTTTGAAGGGGAGTTGATTTTTTTGTTATTACCTTAGCCTCAGTGGCCACAGCTACGAAGGTGGTTCATCAACGAAGAGTTTGCACCATAGATACCAGCTTAAGAGCATCAGTAGGGAATGTAACCACAATAGGAGGGTACTTAAATGTGTTACAGTAATACTTAAGACTTGTTACACATTTACTCAATATTCTCCGTAGATTTAACAAATTATCAATTCCCATGAATATTTGGATATCCTTCGTAATTCAGATTTTGAATGGAAGAGGTAGGTCGCTAATTTAGAAACGTTTGACGTTACAAAAGATGGTATAATAACCGAGTTTGTCTAGTATGGCCTTTTCGTATATAATAGGAATAAGTCCTCTTTTTTAAGATTGGGATTGAGATTATTATTGAAACTTATTATTATATTCTTACATCTAAACCTTCATCATATTGAGGAGAAAAAAGTGAGCTTTTTAGGGTAAAAAAATTAAAGCAACAACAAAGGTAACTATTCTGCGGGCTAAAAAAAATCCCGTCTGCTCCCAGGAAAGATAAAAATCTGCAAGAATAGACCCCATGAACGGGGGAGGGTGTCAATATTGCGTAATATCTAGTGATACTTTTTAGGGAGTTACTATATTGTTTTATCTTTCCACAATTTCATACCTTCGATCAGGTAAAGAAAGTATTAACATCGTCATCGATATTTCAAGGTATTTATTAGTTCTTGCGGCAAATGATCCATTTTTACGGCTTCGAATAAAAATTATTATTGAGTTAACTAAGTTAGATAACTAAGATTGCTTGCAAGCCGAGCACTCCCATCTTTATCGAAGGGTCTTCTCTTGGACCAATATATGTTTACGCACTCAAAATATCGTTGATAAAATATCCACGTAATATTAGGAGGATGTCTTCAAGTCATATCGCGTAAACAAGTACTTAAACACCCAGCAATCATTCTCAACGACCACATACTTCATTTACTCTTAACTACCCGAAGATCTTGCGGCGTTTCGATCCCCATTGCCTCTTCTCTTGTACTCTAAACGTGTAGGAGTTAAACGCGCTGTGCGTTAAGGGATGTGGGAAATGTATTGCGAAGCCAACGAGGAAATATAAGGGGAAAGCCTTGAGGGAGGGCTAAGGGATGCATTCGCTTCGTTTCCTCTCACGGAGGAGCGAATCGAGTTTTCTTATCAATTCTGCGGCGAGAGCGGCTGTTTCTAAGGAGCGATTTTTCGAAAACGATCGCAGCGAAGGAGCGAAGGAAAAGGAGCAGCTGCTCGGGCTCGATCGTGAGGAGAGAGAGTTATGGAGCAAGGCGATGGGATCTTTTGATGAAGACTCGTATAAGAGGAGAATCTAGGAGGAAAGTGTGTAGTTCGAAGGAAGCGTCGGCAGAGTATGGATTCGGAAAGAGGAATAGGATATTCCGCGGAGGTGACGAGAAGGAAGGTGATGGAACAAGAAGTTATGTTTCGAGAGCGAGGGTAATGAAGGGGACTTTGGGAGAATTCTAAAGGAGAGGGCGCCCAAATCCAGAGTGGATGGGAGAATTAAGAAGTTTCGGAATAAGTATCGACAATGAGGCCGGATTTATGAGAAGGAACGAATTTTGGATGTATAGAAAAATAATCATCTCCGGATGACGGAAAGAAAGGGAGAAAGCGAGCACAGCGAGAAGACAATTTTGGAAATGGTTTAATTACGAAATGGAAATCGAGCTCGAGAGATGCTAATGATGCGGTTTTTTTACGATATCCCCCCCGCCGATGTTTTTCTCGGCCGTTATTTCTTTCTTGAATTTGTTGCGCGGAATTTTGGTTGACGCCGCCTCATTTGAAATTGAATTAATTCCCTCTCCGTTTTTTCGTTAATTGCTTTGAGACATTGGCGCTGCAGAATGATTCCGGGACCGTACGCCGCAGAAGTTGAATTTTGTTTGGCACCGAAAGCCGCGACAAGTGAGGGGCTCCCAGAGTGGGAGTACTCCGCAGCTTTGAAGCGATAATAATTTGCGCAAGTAATTTTCTTTTTTCGAACGCGAAGTGGAATGATAAATCCACAAAGCGAACTTTTCTTTTTCCAAGAGCTTTGACAATCACAAATAGTCCTAAATTGTGTCACAAGTGGAATGAAGCAGGGCGTTTCGAGCGTGACGTGCTCTTTCCCGAAAATCAGTTGCATAAAGGGAATAGAGTGTTTTTGCAGAGTCGTAACAAAATTAATAGTAGTCGTAAGGAACTTAGAAGTATTTTATGCTCGAAATATTGTTAATGTCTCTTTGAAAAGAAATTAATGAAGCGGTGTAATTTAAATATAATATATTTTGGGCCACAGCCTAATCATTACTGTGGGAATCTATTTGTAACTTTTTATCAAAGTAACTTGTGAATGTATCCTTTATGTTGAAATTATTTTATGATATTTTGGTAAAGAGTTATGCGGTTCAATCATTTTTTTTCGAATGACTGTTATAATAAGCTTGATTTGGTATCTTAATTTGTCTTCATTGATCACTCGCTATTTTTTGCAGCAAATCCTAAGAAATCGAATTAGCAGACGTTGGTTGTGGATTTATTTGAGTGCTAATTATGCTGTAACAAAAGTTCCGGTATTAAAGATCTCCATCTAGCTCGAAACCTTATAGATTACTCGGTTTTAATCTGTTTTTGTCCAGCAGTACTACTTGAACTTACTAAATGGTTGTGAAATGAAACTCTTTACGTCCAGATCCGAGGATTTTGTGTGAGTGAGTAATAAAATTTGAATCATAAAATGAAATGACCTAAAAAATATTAAATGCTATAAAAAGGCTAGTGTTTATGGTCATGTAACTTGCAAAATTAAATTTCTTTGATTGAATTTCTCCGGTTTAATCTTTTTCGGCAGTAAACGTTGCAGTTTTAAATGCTTTATTCGTTTAAAAATTATACTCGAGTCTTTACTGCTCTTTTGAGTTCGAAACTAAGACCTCGTGAATCATTGCTGTCTTAACTAGTCACTCGCTTCCCGGAACGATATGAAGATATCGACAGCAACCGTGCGACGACGTCTTCTCCTTTTGTTTCATATAAATGTTAATTTCACGTCCTTTTGATGGAGCGACCGAGAGAGTTGACACGTACTTTCCGTAGACGTCGCCGAAGTAGACAACACGCGGCGATAAATTGAAACGAGATCGGAAGAGTGATCCGCAAGGATTAACTTCAAGGCGCGAATCCGAAAACTCGCGGGGATGTCGATGCGGCAGCCTATCTGGCACCACCACTTGGCGGGGAAACAACAAACGGATATGACGTAAGGAGCGAAGAAAGAGGAGAGGGCGAAGGTTGTTTTTCGGGGAAAACTTTCGAATGCTCCCACCGACGCCAGTCAACGCCTTCCCAAGTTTCTTAACTTATTCCTGCCGCGCCACCGTCTCCTTGGAAGAGATTCTCCCATTTCCGAGCAGATCCTCATCTTCCCCCTCATTTCCTTTCGCCTCCCTTTTTATTCCTTCCCTTCAGTTAATTTGCTTCCATCCTCTTCACCTTCCTTGGAGTCCCATTCTCCTCTCCACGCAGCCGCCGCACCAGGCTCTAATCTCCTCCGTGGGAGAAGAAGAAATCCCTGATGAGCGCTACGAGAAAGTGGGTTCTTCCGCGGTTTTCCCGCCACCCTTACATAATTAGACCCAAATTAGTTAAATACCGACTGTGCATACAATTCTTAGTGGAATAACTTAAGCCAATAATGAATTTGTTCCGACCAGAAGAGAAAGCATTCCCGTGGGGATTTATATTACAATCGCATTTATAACGGTGCCCTCCATGTGTTGGATTATGTAATACGTTTGTGCGTTTTCTCTGACGGGGTTTCAGTTATTTCTGAAATGGTAGGAGAATTGTGAACAATAAGCGGCGTAGTGTTTGGTGCTTGTGGTTCTCAATCCTCATATCAATCGAAGCACGAAAATCGCACTCTCCTGAAGTTTAGACAACTTACAACATATGCTTACTGAGTTGTTTGTCTAGTTTACTCACGTATACACTTCGAGCTAAATTTTGAAGAAAGAGCTAAAATCATTGCATCGGTGATATGATTTTGTCATGTCTATTAGCATCACTGCCTAGGAATAGTCGTGCTGCTGCTGCTAGGCTGCTAGGCCGTGAAGTCAGCTTAACGAAATCGTCATGTATTTTGGCAGTATTCCCACCATTACCGACATTACTGTAAGAAGGGGAAGAATTGTGGATCAGTTTGGAAGTGGGAAGGATCTAAAGCGGGAATATCCTTGCAGTACTTTGTACTGCAAAGAAGAAAAAATTAAATCTAACGCCACATAAACGATCAGCTTATTTATTTGGGATTTGATAAGGATGAGACAAGAAAATTGGATACATGGCCATGGAAATACATTTTATGAAGAAACATTATACTTTTTTGTGGAGATAAAAGTAGCATATTGGAAGGTATCTCTCATTTCAAACAACTTATGTCAGAAAAGGAAACATGAGAGGAGGGAGATAAAAAAAAAATATTGAATCCCTCTGAGTGTTTTGCGAGCGAATCCTTTCTTGTCTTTTTAACGATAATTTTTAAGCATTCTTGAAAAAAATTCAAAGTTAACTCTTTTGCATAATTTATATATTTTGTATTTCTTATATGCGCGTGTGTGTATGTATGTATTATGTTTACGCACGAATTTTAGGTCGGTTAATTTGATTAAAATTAGCTATTAATATACTGTTATTGCGAATTGCAATTTATACATTTATGCAAGGAATCAAAGAAAAACTAAATATTATCTTAGAAGCCATATTGAACATGGTAGCTGGATACGCAAGCATAACTTTTTAAATATGGAAATTGCGGAAATGATGAATAACTTTCAGAAAAGGAATATTATTGCCATGGGACGTAATTTTGAGGCAAATTCAGATCGCTGCGTCAAGGGCACGGAGCGATGCGAGAAATTTAATATCTTTCTTGGAAAAATATTAAAATATAGAAAGAATTAAAGAATTTCCGGCGAACGCTAGCATGGTAAATTGAATAGGAAGGGAATTCATACATACCCACAGTCCTCGCAAGCATTTTCCCTTTGTAAACCGCTGGCGCAGAAGAGAGCAACGGGGGCTAATGTTTTCCTTTCCCTTCCTTTCCGAGCTTTTTTTGTTTTAATTTCGGCTCACGCAGACTTCTAAGTCCATAAACCGCCGCCGAAAAATTGTCGCCATAACGGATTACCGCCCTAACTCATTCCGCACTATGTGTTCCTTCTCCAAATAACTTGGGTTCTGTTTGTTCCTCCACTATTGTAAATTACTCTTGCGTGTTTTATTTCCTCGTAGTTTATAGTCGAAAATTAGAAGCTCACGTTGACCTTTCGTAGTACCCAGACATGTGTTTGTTCCTAGCTTTGAAAGCCCTTTTACGTTCCCATTGGATATATTTTGCCTTTTTCTCGGTGGTATTCCGGTCGTAAATTCCCCAACTGTTGTAGTCGTTTGAGATCTTCGTTTTTTTTCTTGGTTTCATGATAAGATATTAGCGAGTCACCTTTTTATTCCTCTATTTCATGCCATTTATAAATATATTATGTATTATCTATAAATTAGTTTAAAATTTCTTATTATGTATGGACCTGTAATAATATTTTTCGTTTTATCCAGTCTGAGTTCTTTAATTATTTTTCCTATATGCATTGAGATGATTTTTAATTATCATATTACTTTCCTCGTAATTGATATCTACGTCGTGATCCGTCAGTTCGTGGAAAGCGTCAAATGAAAATTGTCACTCGCGTCACAGACCTTTTGGTTATTATTTTATTTTGGCTTAATTGATGGATGGTGGATGTTTTCTTCGAATCTATATATCGGGATTCGGACTAAAAGCAACATCATCTTTTATTTAAAATAGCTTAATAAATCAATTGTTTTTCGATCCGTTTCAATTAGGACATGATCGGAATGAGTGACAGAAAATATTGTAATGGGGAAAATTCATGGGTTTGACATGTTGTTAACCTCTAATTAACTAGCGAGTTTAATTTCCAATATTAGGGTTTTAAAATTTATTTGTTATAATTAATTAAAAGGTGACTACGATATTTTTAGATGCTTCTTATTATTCCGTTTTGTTCCTTAGACTAAGATTCTTTCTGCCCTTTTCTCATCTTTTTAATTAATGGTGCATTATAATCTTGTATAAAAAATCCCTGGTAAGATATATTTTCATTCTTAAGACTAACTTCGACTTAACGTTTATCCAACGTTCTGCCTTAATGAAACCTGAAGATTTATCTTCAGTACTGAAGCCTTGTAAAAATTGCTTTTGGAATGGAGAATCATTTATGCTTACCCATTCCATTGTCTCAGATGTTTTGTAAGTTGAAGAAGTCATAAGAAGTTAATGGAGTCATAAGAAGTTTTAGCTCATTCCTTAGACTCATTTATTTCTCAGTTTGCTTGCAAATCTTTTCTCCCGGAAGTTTCATTAAAATATAGTATTTATACCATACAGTAATTTCTAGTTTGAGAACTTGAATTCACTTTCCTTACCATCAGTTTCTCGTGTTCTTTCCGCTTTGTTCGTTTGAAAAGATTAAGCTTGAAGCCCCAAAATATGGAAACCTTTCAAATATATTTCCAAAATAGTAATGTAAGGAAGACTTTGCTTTAAGAGGTAAAATAAGGACTACACCCTCAATATTGATCCCCGTGGAACAATACATCAAAAGAATTCATTTCAATCTAAAATAATTCTTGGAAGATAAAGAATGAAGTAATGTATATTTAGAAACCATGTTGTCAGAATAGACTTTGAATGCATTAGACAACGAATTTGGTTGCTATGTAGTTATTACTTCTGTTATTTTGTATCTTTTCTGCGCTTTGAGAGAATCCACATCAAATCTTCATCGGAAAGATTTAATATCTCACTGTATAGATGAAACTTTTTACAACGAAAGAATCAATTTACCGAGAGACTATACGAAGCTAAGCATAATTATAAGGCCATAGTTAATAAGGCCGTATAGGCCATAATAATATTTCAACTAAGACGCTTGGTTTGCTTTTGGACCTTAAAACTAAATCCAGCTCAATTGTAATTCAAATATTCAATGTAAAAAAGTAAAGAATTTTCGTGTTTTAAATTCAACGAGCTTAGCGTCAAATTTAGATGTAGCTTTTTTGAAACGAAAATATCTGTGAATGTTTTACGCTAAAATAAATGCATTGTCTCTGCAAAATTACTGAACCTATTCTTTACCTTTTCGGTTTCTCTTCATGCAACTTGACATCAACTTCCTCTTCGCAATCACCAACGTCTCCGTTTGGACCAACAGGTGACGGCAACTGATGGAGACAAAGACAGACCACAAAACATAGTGTACTTCTTAACCGGACAGGGCATCGATCCAGACAACCCTGCCAACAGCAAATTCGACATCAACCGGACGACGGGAGAGATCTTCGTACTCAAGGTAGGAAATGTTCAGCTTTTATTTCTATCCAAAATGTTCTAATGTTTCGATGTGAAGCTAAGGGAGCTAAGCTCCCGGATAGTCAAGTGAGTGGCGCGCTCGCTTTTGGTGAAAGCGATCCCGGGGGTTCAGTTTCCGGTGGTGGCCCATGTGTGCGAAATAACATCAACAGTCAAGCACTTTTAACATTACTACTACAGAGGGAGCTTTAAAGCTTCCCAATTAAAAAAACCATCGATATTTCTCGGTTTCGTTCAAAGTAAAGACTGATTGAAATCTAACAGCCCCTACGTAGAGTAATTTTTCGGTCTTGACGAGTCCACCTATACCTAATTCGCGTTAGAAAGACACTCACTCAGTAGCCTACTGCGCAGATGGGCCTAGTCCAAGTCAAAAAAGGATGGGAGGCAGCGCTCTCTGAGCAGGAAAAAGCATTACGCATAAAGGGAATTACCTCTCAAAAGGCCCCCATCTCCTACACATTTTTCCCCTCTCTCGGGTCGCCGAGTGCCTTCCTAACGCGAATTCGGTATACCAAGGGTTGCAAGAGAAAGGGGCGTGGGTTTCCGATAGGCCAATGGACAATGGTTTAGCTTCATTTCTTGCTTTTCAGCCCCTAAGGGACTTTCCCCTCCGTTCCACACAGAAAGGGGCCAGAAGGCCACAATTCAATCGGAATAAAACTTCTGAGATATTTTTATGGTCAGCGTAACGTTCGTCATTTTCATAGCAAAATTTCCGTTCTCGTTAGAATCACCATTTTGTATTTTAATGACCTTTTTCGATCTTGTTAGTTTAACCCTTCTCTCTGAGCTGGATGAGTTTTGGGATTAGTGAATTCGTGAATATAAATAAAGTGTATTTCGTGGACGAATGTGATCCCTGTTTATTAAAGTTTATCTAAAGGATTGAATTTCAAATAAATATTGGCTCGTTCAATGAAGGAGGGAACTCGTTAAGCACGTTTTACGACCAGCCTTTTTTATTCCCGTTTGAGGTAAACATATCTCGCCTGGATTTCGGGCAAATAAGCGTCAGATATATTCATGATGTACCATTCCGCTTTCCAAAGTTGGTCCTCCGAAATTAATTAAATCCTTAAATTATAACGTTGCGCCGATAAAATATTTACCATAATTCCATGCTTTCATTTCAACACCGTTCTTCCAAACGGGCCTTCCAGCAAATAGGGCTCTTTTTTCTGTAGGGTTAGAATGGTTCCACCATTAACCCAAAGCATTTCCGCCCTGTCATGTTATGAATTCGTCGCATGACCGATGTTATCCATTGGTGGCCGCGATATGAAGCGTAGTTTTCGCTTTTCATTTCGGAGAAAGTTTTGCCATCTCCTCTCTTCCCCTCGATTTATCGCAGCAATTTAGTGTTCAGCTTCGCTCGGAGCGGTGACCCTTCTTCTAAATCAAAAGGCATCCACCAACTCGGCCAGAAGTTGGACTCATCTTTCCATTTTATCAGTGGCTTCCTTCCTACCCGTGCTCCACTTCCGCTTTCGCTGTTGTGTACGCTTCGAAACGCCGCTTCTCACCGATCGCACACTCTTTTGTTTACCTTTCGGAATGTTCCCGAAGGGTATGAATGCGCGAGAAAATGTTTTTCGCCACTCTAGTGACCTTTAAACAGTCAAAAGAGTAATTACCATTCGTTTTGCATTAAGATGCTGAATTGTTCTGTAGTGGTTCTTTCTCGTATTCAATTATGGTTTTACTCTGTGTATGTAAATAACGCGATTCCCGCTGTTTAAAAAAATCTCATTACATATAATTACGTAATAATTTTAAAAATTGTTACTTATTATAGCCTATTACTTTTTTAATTCGCATCGAGATGTCATTAACTATTATATATTTAGAATCGAAAATTCCGGTTTATTTTTTTTTTATTTTCTTCGCGGAAATTAGTAGTCAGGTAAAGTAGGTGACGAATTCGAATGAATGTTAAGTTCCAAATTCTCAAAAAATATATTCCACTCCACCACATGGACATGCCTTGCAATTAATTAACTCGATATTATTCAATCAATGTTACATTATCGATGTTACAATTTTGATTTTACATTGTTTATGTTGTATTATTGATATCGACAGATACTTTTCCTGTTTCACCGCTTTTTTGTCCCTAAAATATCCGTTCGAAGGTAGAAACTGCTGTCGTTGATATTAGTTTCTGAATTAGCTACGTATAACTTACAAAATGAGGATCATGTTGTCACAAGACTATTTTAGTGCAAATTTTGTCTCATATCCCAGGAAAATATTTTTCAGATAACCCGTAATACTTTGTTTCTGCAGCACCAAGTACGATTCTATTCGCATGGAAGATAATTTTATCCTTCTCTAGGATATGTAGTGTGATTGCTTTTGTGAACCTCTGCTCCAGTTTCTCGGATTCAACCGAATGCTGGTCATGGGACACAACATCATCGTCCTCCTCGCAGCTCTAATTTTATTGTTAATGGAACTCTCCGAACGCATATCCATCTTAAGGTTTTTCCCGCAATCATTTCGTCCCGCATTCCACGAAAAAAGCACTCGTCTGCCGTTATTAGCAACTGAGCGTAACTCACATTAACGCTACGGAAAGTTCATTTTCGCCTCGGGGCAATTCGTTGAACTTTGCTCCTTAAGAAGCAGGGGAAAACACGTAACTTTCCGTGTGTGTTGCTCCAAAAAGTGTAATATTTTAATAAAGGGCGACTCGCGTCCTCGATCTCACGCGCGTGACACTCTTCTCCGGAGAGAGACTCAGTAGGTCGCATTGTCGCTACGCCGAGTGGGTGAGGGCAAATTACTCCACGCAGCAACGAGAAACTTATTACCACTTCTGCTGCGGAGAATTTCCTATAATAAAAGGGCAGTGTTGGGGGGCAGGGAGGTCGTAGATGCGCTGAAAGTATGACCTCGTTCTCAGCGTGAATGCTATCCATATCGTCCTGACCTTCTACATCAAAAGTGTTTCTGGGCACTCACACCCTGGGGATCATTTCGGCGTGATAACCGTATCCCCATTCTGTGTGATTCGGTTGTGTGTTATTTGCCGAAGAAAATGCGGTTCTCGAGGATGTTTGCTCTCTTCCAAATATAGCCACACTTGTTTTTTTCTCTTTCGCTTCCTACGGAAAATTAGAATTTGAAAAATGCTCCCGCTGCGTTCTGCGGAAATGAAGTTCACGAGTAAATTTATGCTATCGCAATTGGACTATTTGGTTGGACTAAGTTTTATGAGCGTTGTTCTTATTACCTGACAGCTCAATATTTTTGATTATATCTTTCCTGCTCGTTGTGCCAGCTAATTTCATTCATTCATTTAATGATTCTACAGCAATAACAATGCGTAGAA
The DNA here is from genome assembly GCA_000376725.2 of Ladona fulva. Taxonomy (NCBI): domain Eukaryota; kingdom Metazoa; phylum Arthropoda; class Insecta; order Odonata; family Libellulidae; genus Ladona; species Ladona fulva. The sequence goes on along the minus strand of KZ308154.1, from coordinate 1,387,132 downwards.
TTAATGTTTTATTGCATATCTTAAAAGTTAAAAAGCAAACATTTTGGAATTAACACTTTTTGTTTAACCTGCCAAGTTTTTTCCAATGTTTTACGTTTTTAGTGAGTATTTTATTGATTTACTTACTTTAAAAGTTATCTATTTTACGATTTAAATTTATGTCGGCATTTCTTTTGATTGCGATGTAATAACCGAAATAGCCGTAAATTGTGAACATTTCTCGAATATAATAAGACCAGCTGGTATCTCTCTTTTGTAAAAACAAAGGTTTCCCTAAAGAAAAATCTAAAGCCAAATCCGCCTCACTAAATTAATTTAGAGGGCGTTGAGCGACACCCTTCTAATGGCCGATTAATTTATTAACGCTCAACTACCCAGAAATTCCGTCAAAATTGTCTAAAAAGAATCCGTATTAGGAGACCAATAAGTCGCGCTTGTCATGAGTCATGCCAGGGTCGTATCCTTTCCATTTTTACCTTATTGGCTTGCGAAGAGGGCTTCAATCTTGTAAATTAAAATGGGAACATTATTCTAAATTTTGGTTAGATTTATTTCGTTACTATTATGTTATTATTTGATTTAATAATAATTAAATCTCGGTTTATTTTTTATATTTTTGTCATTACTGGTCAAATCATTGCTTTAACATTAATTTTAGATTGATCAGAATAATTCAAAGTTAATTTTTGTGATCGATAATCCGATTTAACTTGCTAGAAAATTATTATCTTCGTTAATAAGGAATACATCGCAGTATGCACCATTAACTGACGATGGATCAATTGTATTTTTGCCATGATAAGTATGACCTCACGATCTAAATTAAGCAATCTGCAAAGAGAGCCCGGTAAAAGTAAATTATCGACTTTGCATTCCTCGCGGGTAATTTAAGCACTTTTCCGTATCGGTAATCCCTCCCCAGGGCTCGAAATATATCACCCTAATTACAGTTAGCGTAATCGTCAACATATCGAGCCTCCCTCAACAAAAATTAATCAGCCCTCCGCTGATAAATTACCCTCTATCCCGGGAATGAACGAAGCTACAAAATTACCCTCCGTAAAGATCTTATTCCCGAAGGGTTCCGACACTCCACTCGCTGTTTAGCACCGAATGACGAATGGCGATCTTCCATCAGTCGCAATATCCTCTTTCTTCCCTAATTTGCAAAACTCGTTCCATCTCCGTAGCCCTCTTTCTTCCTCCCATCTAAATACCCGCTTCTCTCTTTCAGTTCCCTTAGCCACTTGGCCCCCTCCCGCACACCATCCATCCGTCTTTGTTCTCCCAATCTTCGCTGACGCGCGGAGTTGCGATGTTTACACTAAAGTTCATATTCCTGACCTCCCTTCCGCAGACTAATTCCACCAAGGGGTGAGGATAAAGAGCGTTCTTGCTAGGGAATGGAGGGTGGGTTTTCTCAGTGGGATGAGGAGGTAGCTAATGAATGACCCGTTTAAAAGGGATTTGGATGCGAGGATGCTGGAGTGATGATCAAACCGTGTAAGAAAATATCAGCGGCTAATGTATTTATCTCGGGGTTTCCCAAAAAAGGGAGGAAGCGGGTTTTACTCAGGGTTTGCTTCGCCGGAGGTTTACCTTTGATCCGCAAATGGATTCGAGTCAGATGTGCAACGGAGATAATCTCCCAAGTTATGTGATGGCTCATATGGAATTCGGTACTTTATTTGGAGGTGCACTTATCGAAGAGGTGTTTGAGAATAGTTGAACTTCCTTTTTTTATATTTTTTATTTATAGTTGTAAATTTAAGATAATTTTTACAACAAATGAGGCTCTGACAAAAATGTGTATTAATAATGGAAATATAGAATACATATACAAGTAATGTTTATCATTCGACACTTTTCATTCGATTTAGTCTTATTTTTTCAATTCATACGATTGATGCGTTGCCATGATGAACAAAATCTTTCTGTTAATACATTTCTTTACTTTAGCGTTTACGTTCAAAAATGGTCATTGAAATTTGTCGAATAAAGTTTTGATGAGCAAGAAACTTTATCTCAGGAGATTCCAATCAGTTTTTATACAGTTAAGAGCATTGTTCTTCAATAGTGTGTTTGGTTCAGTATTCATCTCACATTCCCTGATTTCACGAATCTCATCACATATAGGAAACATTGTCAACTTCGTGGCCGTAATAACTAAATTTGGTGGCTCTCAAGAACTCGTGTCTGCGATGTTTAATCGCTCGCCGAAATTGCAGATCAAGGAACTTCACTATTCCAAAATTTTCCTAAAAGCTTTTGGAAAGGAAAAAAAGCATAATTAAAATCGAAGAGGATAAATAGAATGAATGAATGCAAAAAAATTGTATAAAAAAGTGATTTCCATTCTAAAATCAGCCATATTGCATAAAACCCAACTAATTTCCTATGAATACTCTAAAAAAGTTGAACGACGAGAACCGGTGTTTTCATCGTGGTATGGCCGTTGGCATGCTCTAAAAAAAAAAAAAATACAGAGATATAATCTCTCAAAATAACTTCGTCTCCGCAGATTAGAAACCCGAATTTCCTCGACTTTTTAAATTTAACTAGTTCCGAGATAACTGTGATTGTACCGAGAGAATCACGGCATTTTTAAGCCAGGAGAAAAAATACAAACGCTTGTTTGGAGTTGGCGGAAAAAAAATCGCGTAACCATAACTGGGAACCCGAGAACAAGTTCCAGGAACGGCACGATTGGGCCTCCGAAATCCGAACGCCTTCCACCCCCAATTTTCCTCGCTGTCATATTTCTTTCGCTGCTGTCACACCGGGTTAAACACTGTCCTACAAATGAAATCCATCAACTCTGTGGGGATAAATATTCCCAAGATATTTTTGCTCTCCCTCCCGCCGAGCGCCGAATTCATTTAGCCATTCCGGAGCTGCGCTACTCGCCCTTAAAAAAATATCACTTTTCAAAACGGCACTTTTTGCATCTTCGTGTTAAGGAAGAAGCCGAGAGTAGGAAATGACGTAAAAGGTCGTCACGGAGGCGATCGGGACGCGAAAGGAGTTTTGCGGAGGGGCTAATCTGCTCCGATGCGCTACGGTCGTTGCGTGTTTTTTTCTTCCGCTATCCCTCCTTCCCTATCCCGTGTGTGCAGACTTCTCCGCTCGCTAAATTGCCTCGACCTACGTGACGTGTTCCCGGCGGACGCTTTTGCCCGGGCCGGGACTTGATTGATCGTCCTCAACGCCCGAAGCTGGCGCACATTTTTAAATGCATTCGATTTGACCAAATTCGGTTGTAAGAGAGGTGCGATTGTAATTGTCGCGGGACGGATTCCGGAGAGCGGCGCTGGCGTGCAAGAATGTAGAATACATCGCGCTATTAGGAAGAGCGGCCAAGCTGCATTCTCCCGGAATTTATTTTTTTTACCGTTCCGTTTTAAATTCGCACGTGTACACGGAATGAATTTTGTCTTTATCAACGGCTGTTTTATTTTTTCATCCCATTTCTAATAATTGGCAGTTAACAACCATTTGGTTCGATGCGCATTTTTAAAATTCCTAACAGCGGTCATGGGTTTAAAGGTTATGTTATTCATTGCGATATAAATCCCGTTACTTACAATATTTAATTCAATGTAGCAATGCAATACTCAAGCTTCTAGATGTCAATGAATTCAAAATTTGAAAAGCCAGGGCCGGTCCTAAAACAATTTGACATTTGTTTTTAACATATTACTTCCTCGATTAAATCTGTCTGACCGATGCATCGCCATTGCTTTAATTTTCACTCACAAAAGCGAAAGCGTTTGCTATACAGTAGCGATTCATGTGAGTTTAGAGGCAGGAAAACTAACTGGAAACAGTAAATAAGAAAGATATTGGGAATTTTATGTAATTAAATGAGGTAGATATAAAAGTAACTTCAGTCAACCTATCGCCGTAACCGTTAAACTTTTTATTCATTTAATTTCATAATTTTAGTTCGGCGCCGAACTGTTTGCCTCAGGTAGTCTCGCGCATAATTATCACCGTATTTATGAAAGAAATATGTGACGTTTTCCTCGTTTACTTAGATATTGAAAAGAGAGATGCGACAAGAACCCTTTTTAGTAGTGCCTACTTGGCCTGGTACTAAAGCCGGGCTTGGCCAGATGAATCGGGAACTCAGAGAGACCAATTAAAGGGAAACGGCGTGAACTAAATAATTTCGGAGAGATTTACGTGCACCTTCCTAGTTCTCTATTATATCCTCTAGCGTCATTAATCTCTGTAATTTCATGTCCAACAGCTACCCGAAAATTGACTCATGAGTGATATCAATTCCTAACCTAAACTACAATAAATAACTCATCAATATCAATTCATGATTATTCTTTGTATATTTAGGCTAACTCGTAAAGAACTGAGTATATCTTCAGTAGTAATTATCTACCGGAAGTAATGTATTCGAAAATTCCCTTATCGATATTTATTTCCTACGTTTTTTGGAGGAAGTGTTTACGTAAGGAGAGAATTCTTTAAAAATCACTGAATAATTTATTCCTGGCTATAATCACGTTCTTCCACTTTCACCCTTGCTCCGAATCCATTTTTTATGACCCACCCAAACCCATTTTTATGCAACAACAGTTATAACTCGGCCCCTCACGAGTTGTGTTATGCCTGTGTTTCTCTTCAGAGCCGCACGATAAATCGAATCCTAGCCATTCCTAATTTTTCCGTTCGATAGACCTGCCTCTTCCAGCACACAGCGAAGTGATTGCTCGCCGACTTCCTTTCATTTGCATCATGATTATGGAGCAGCAAAGCGCCCTTCCTTCAGCAGCCTAAGGACCTCCGCTTTTTGTAAATGGTCTCAGCATTATTTTTCAAAGGGCCCCTTTTTCCATTATTTATTTATATTTGCTCTTGGTAACAGTTTTAAGTGTCAAAGGGGAGGAGGGTTCGTACGCAGAAAAGGGTTTGGAAAGGTTTACTTTTTTCGGAAGCGTAAGGGAAAGGGGTTGAAGTCACCCGGAGGGGGTTTAAAGAAGAGAGTAGGTCGGGAGGCGGGAAGATGGACTCCGGTAGTGGGGCGAATGTGGCAGTTGTTTGTACAAGTCCACGGCGTAGAGGATGTAATTAATTTTAGGCCCCACACCAGGGATTCTCAAACAAAATTAATTCCCTGCCCCTTCTCCATCCCGACCGTCACGAAAATTGGTGGGGTGGGAGTTCAAATCTTTTCACGGGGGATGCTTAAAACGGAACCTTAGCCCACTCAGAAGGCCCCCAGACAGCGAGTCCACTTTCCATAGTAAAACTCTTCTAATTCTCATCTAGACCACCTTTTTACCTCAGATGTCAACTTCCTCTCTTTGCCCTTCTCTTTTTGAATTCCCCAGAATTTTCGCCACCCAAATCCCCATTTTCACATCCGATTTCCTCTTTGTCCTATTTTAATCCCGAGTTGAATTAATGCTCGTCAAAGGGAATATTCATAAACGAATGAACCGTCGTTCGTTATTCGCTCGTGACTCACGCCGATGTTCTCTTGTTACCCACGCTTTATTTTATTCTGCGCGCAGAAAATATTTTAATGCTCGACTTTTTCATCTGATATCGCCGAGGCCGAAAAATCTGGCTGTTTTGAAAAACTTTAATTTACTCCCTCGGTGTTTTCCGGAGTGATGCCGAAGGAAAAGTTTCCGTACACACAAGTATGCGATTGCCAAAATTCCTTCTGCGTTATAATCAACGAGATTAGATTTCTTTTGGAAAAGTTATTTTTTATCCGAGTGTTCTACCTCCACAAAATTTCAACTCCAGATTGATGCGTGTTTTAAAATTAATCTTTCCGGGAAAGGCAGTCCTGAAATTCAAAATTTACCTGTATTATTCTAAACGAACTGGTGACCATTTTCTCTGCTGAGATGGGTGTTCATAATCTTCTAATTAGTTTCACCTCATAATTTTTTCCTCCTCATATAATAAGAATACATTTTCTCTATCTTTCACAGGTCAACGTCATTATTAATAGGATGTATATGCATGATTGGAATACTAAATGTTTTTTTTTAATTTTTAAGATTATTCAGAGTCTACTTAAAACGTAAAGTTTAATCTCCTTATAAATTTTCATCAAAATCTGCATAAAATATATGTGATTTTAATTTGAAATTCAGTTAGTCCAGCAAATTCATCTGTTACGCTGCTAAATTTGTTTCATTATTCAAGAAGATTCTAATTAAATTTAGGAGTAGTATATGAAGATGTTTTTCAATGGAGAAGATAAAAGCTCTCGCGACTAATTAGAATGAAATCCGAACGAAAGAAACTGTATTACTATTCTCAGATCTATAACGGTTATACCAGTTCCATTGTTATCGCGAGAGTGCTGCCGTTGAAAGTAATTTTTAGAAAAGCACAAAAACAAAGAGAAGTTCGTAAGCTCTTTCCTAATTTTCGGGATAGCCAAATTAAGCAGATAAAGGAGGCCCGTTTAGCTAGTTTGAAATAAAAATTATATCTACATGAAATCCCTTTCAACCTATTTGAGGAGCTTTTGTAAAAGGCTCCTCTCAGCTGATCGCCTTTCATTCTATCTCTTTCAATTTTCGCGAGGCCGCTAATTAATGCGCCTCATTTGCATAAATAAACGAAGGAAATTTGGAAAGAAAATTTGAATTCCACGATTCATAACATGCTGATTTCATATTCACTCGCGGAGCTTATTGAAAAACATACTGTATAAGAGTTAGGCAAACTTTCTCCTCGTGGCTTTGTGTCATAAACGAAACAATTCCGCAAAACTTAAACTAACTCCCCTCATCTATTCCTGGGAATAGCTTCTACCTTCGCCGGTGTTTACCACGCAACTCTCTCCGTAATATCCGCTCGGTATTCATTCTGAGCATTGTTAGTTCCTCGGCCTCAGTACACATCTCTCGCTTATTTTCTTTCAATCTTCATCTTTGGCCTGATGAAGCTTCTTTGAAAGTCGTTCAGAAATGAGGATGCTGTTTGCTAAAGAGCCCCACCGAACCCTGAAGTGCTCGTGACCCCGGCTGTATAGTAGACTCAAAAAATGTTCCTGACCCAACACAATTCCCAATCCTCCAGACTATGTAAATTTTCTTTGTCGCCGAAATAGTGAAAGTTTCTTGCATTATATTATTCTGGGAGTGGTAAATGTAAAAGTAAATTCGAGGAAAGAGGGAAACTGTGAATGTGACCAAAGCTAAGGTAACAGGAGGATTCAATTATGAAATACCTTTACTATCTTCTAAAAGTATGGAATTGTGCTCTCAGAAATGTGTTGTTGGGGGAGTTGGGTCTTTTCCTCTGTTATAATTGTCCTTTTTCAAGAGTCTTCTGGATCTCTTTTGTTCTTCGTGGGTGGAGTTTTTCTAATTTTTAGTGGAAAATTGAATTAGAGGCAGTGATTATGGTAATAGAATAATGCAGGATGAGGGATAATTAATGCATTTTTTACATAGCGTCAATTTGGCGAAGGAAGTTTTAGCGTAGTATCTTTTGGCGAAATCTCGAAGTATTTTTTTCGAACAAGGAAAGTAATTACACTAAATTCTTCGGCCTTTATGTTCTTCTTAATTTTTTAAGCCCGGAGTTACTGGCTGGCTGGGTAACTGGCTGTTACATATTTTCAGCATATTTTACATACTCCGATAGAAACGTTCCGTTCCTAGAATTTTTCATCTTTTTGGGGAATTAATTTTAACTTCATGGAAGAATATTTTAGTCGCTTTGTCTTTCAGTAACATTCTCCAATCAAAATCCTCATTATGAATCACATTGTGCTAGGTGATGCACTAAATTTTCCATGAAAATGCATGAGGATGAACTTACTTGTCATTCTTGAATTTTTCAGAGGTTTCTCTTTTCCACGGCACTAGTTTCATATTCTCTCCATTGTTCTTATTTCAATAGTAATATATACTGTACTCTCTTAACTTATCCTCTAGACGACTCCACGGTCGAATCTTTTAAAAAGTTCTCATCTCAGAATCTTTTCGTATCATTTACGTTCTATGTCCCCTCAGCTCCTCCTATTCCGCTCTTTATTTAACGGGGAAAACCTTCTTTTCCTTTATTTCTTAGATCTATCAGTGAAAAGCAATGCGCATAGATACATTCGTAATACACCGTGAGTTTGAACCCCTCCTTTCTTTCGTAACACCTTCATTTAACTATCGTCTCGATTAGCGTAGTTTTCGTGCGCTAAGTGCTAATGAATTTTAGAAGAAAGTGGAACGAGAGAGATAACGAAGTGAATATTAAATCCAAAATGTTCTGCAAGGATATTAGAGGATTTAGGTTTTCTTTTCGATTTTTTATTTGAATATTTATTATCGGCAAACCATTTGTTATTCTTAAACATTTCGTTATTAATTGTTAATGATGAGTTGCAACCTTAAGTTTTAATGTGAACCTCAACGTAAATTACTAATAAATATGTACTGCAATGTTACTTATTATGCAATACTGTTTTTTCTTCAAGAACCAATCATGATTACAAACTAGTCCTTCAGTTAATATGTTACTGTAAATATCAGCTAATGCAGAAAATTGTGGTACAGGAATTCGTGATTTTTACACTACAGAAAAAGAGTAGTATCTTTTCGTATGTGTATGTGTGTTGACTGAATGAAAGAATAAAAACAACTTTTACACGTCACAATACGTTTTACGTTTATAAGTTACGTTAGATATTTTCATTTCTCTTTCGCCATGGAGAGCTACAAAGTGAGTATTTTGTGTTGATTGTTTGATTTTATATGCAGAGTCAAATTATTAACTTTCACGAATATGAATTTTAAATTACTCGAGCTAGTCTTTTACTTAAACTACTGATTTCAAGCGGTCTTTTCTCAAGTTATTTGATAAAAATGACTTCTAATTGCATTGCTTTATTTTCTCGAAACTCTCATCACGCTTCATGTGGCAAATGTGGCATCCAACTGTTCCACTAACAGCAAGCGCGTTTGTAAATTATCCTAAAGATTTTAACGAGTTAAATTTGACCAAGATGAAGTTTGAACGTAAACGGATGACTTCTCGAAACGCCGAGATAACAGGGCCGACCACTACTCGCCGTTGTCCCAAATTTTGTCTACTTGTCTGAATCAGCTGTCGCAGCAGCTGTGGAAAGTCTTTCACCTGCCGCGCGAGGAGGGTGCGGTTTGGTTTTGGTAGACAATGTGCAGCAGATGTCTTGGTTGCAACCAAAGGAAAGGAATGGCTTCTTCCTCGAATTAATGGTGTTCTCCACGGAGGCATTTGACTTGGACTAAGTTCGTAAGCAAGTTTCCAAATTGTTGTTTGAATCTCCGAGGTTTGGAAGGACGTAGTTTAAAGTTAGTTTCATTCTGAACCAGAAAAGAACGGACCAGCAAACACAAATTGTGTACGGTTTCCTTTGTTTAATTATTTTACGAGCGAAAAAAATTTGCTGTTTTACTTTTTTAATGGCCTTACATGGCGAAGGAAGTCGATATCGCTGATGCACTTAGATACGGGTTAGAAATTTATAGTGGGACTTAAGGTTCTATCGGTGAATTGGGAAATAGAAGTTAAATAAACTATCCATTAGAGGACGTCCAAATCCGCGAACTTCGTGCGGTTCTTAGTTCTGAGATGTGTTATCCAAAATCTGTTTTATGAATGTTCACATTTACCTTTGATGGTATGAATGCGGGAGAAGTACTTTTATTGAAATCTGCCCTGATAGAAGAGACAATATGCTGATTTTTTTGGGTAATTTGACAATTTTTTACGATGAAATTTATCTTGAATGCACCAAAAATACCGCAGGAAATAAGAAATTTCGTAATTTTTCGCACAATTTTTGGAAAATTACGATTAATGGAATTTGTGTGGAACGTTAAGAAGTTTCTTATCTTCTCTGCTATGACCATCAACAATGTAACGCCTGGCTATTTCTATTTCACGCTAAAATGCATGTCACCTGCGACCATAAATATTTTACATGTTAACACATCGTTTATTATTATTATACTCTTCATTGGGCGAGGTTTGGCACACATGGGAGTCTCATACACCTTATGTCCGATATGGTACAGTACACTCGATTACAATGTTTACAATTTAAATGCAAAAATACAATGAAGAGTTGAACAAAAAAAAACAATAGAAAAGGAAGAAAGATTGGAGTGTGTTGAAAACTTTGCAGCTGAAGACCTTGAAAGAAAAACCGACGGGGCAGGGAAACGTTCGCATGAGAAGGAGAGCGAAAAGAAAATCAAAACACGGATAGATGTGGATTAAATCAGGTATGAGGATTAAATCACTTCTTGTGATTTAAATCTGTCAATATTCCCATGAGTGTGTGCCATGGAGTCTGCAATACTTTAAGCCCTTTATCTGAAAGGAGAAAGGAAAAAGAGTAGGCGGAAAAAAGCAAAAGTATATTTAGCAGTCCATCCACAAACCTTTACAAGCAAGACAGTCGGATAAAAATTAAGAATGGCCAATAATTATGATACTATGACAAACATTACAATTATTTTATAATTGGGAATATTGTTATCGTAATGAATATATAGTTTATTAATGATGATAATTATGCTATTAAAAATAATAGTAGTAATTCATGGAGAAATCAAGTGAGCAATCACAATAGCCTAGCTGCAAAATTAACTTTTCCATCGAAAACAATGAGAAAGGTCCTCACACATATGTCATTTTCCCTTGGCAGTCACTTTTGGAGAACGATAAATTGCCTTCGGGTTTATTCCCATTTCAATCTGCGATGTAAGCAATTCCATCCGCTGGCATATCTTTTGCAAATATACGTTTTGGCGCTATGCGATCGCATGGAGAAGTCGAATGCGCGATACACATTTACCTTGGCTTGGCTCCAAACTCTGCCCTGATGTTTGTCTTCTCTACGCGTATTTGCGCGAATCGAACGAACTAGCCAATGCAGTCATTATCGATGTCGCTGAGAACTTGTCCTCAGGGAATAGCACCTGATATGACGAGGAATGTAGCAAGATATATATTCCGTCCGCTAGTGATTCGGCATAACCTTCTTGCGGAGCGAATTCGGAAGAGTTGGATTGCTAGCTAGTGTGTAACTCTGGAAAAGAATCGCCGGATACAGAGATTTGTTCTGACTGATCCTGGAAATTAGCATATCCTCGCTCTCAATAACACTTAATTCCAGCGAAGTTGCATGACGTAGAACTTCAAAACTCTGTTCATATTACTTCGCCGTGAGACTTTCTAGGATTCGAATGGAAATCAGAATGAGTATGAGCATGAGAAAGTTTTTCATCAAAGAGATATTCTACGGATGAGTTTTTGTTGAGCATTTATATCACCATTCTACCGCCAGGGAGCTTGATGATTTTCGGATTATGGAGATCCGATATTGCCTGAGTAACTCCGGAGTTATTCATCAAGTTTTACGTCACTCCTTCCTTCGAACAAGGTCTTTTCCACGACGAATGGTATAGGTAAAGTCAATATGGTTTGGCATTATTTTGTGGAAGGCTAAAATTATGGCTAAAGGCTATTGGCAGCAAAAATAAAGACTTTTATTTTACGGTTATTTTTCTGATTATACACGAAGTCTTTATTCTTCAAAGGCATAGGTATTTTTGTATTTATTTGTCATAGAGACAAGGTGTTGAAAAGTAACCGTGAATCAAGGTTCAAATTTGAAGTTGGACTAATATAGAGATTTAAATTTTCGGATGAATTTTCTCTATAAACAGATTTCAAAAATGCAAGTGCAATTTTATGGGACAATAATAGCAGAATCGTTTGAGATTTACGAAGTAAAGAATGCTTTGAATAATTATAGTCTGGTCATAAACTAAATTATTGCTTTGTAGAGAATCGAGCGATGGTAGTATTGGCGTGTAAGCAATTATTAAAGATTCGTTCGGCTCCTATAATCAATAAACAAACATGAGTTTCCGAGTGATTAGATTTACCTAAAATTTCGTAAATTTTCCAGCAAATTGTTCCGAAACAGGCATCTCCAAACTTTCAAATTGATTTGTAGCTAAACCACCGAAGCTGTCGAGGTGAACTTAACACTGGCAGAAAAAGCCTGTTACAGGAAGTTCCTCTCTCATCCCACCCACTGAAAACACGAGTACGGCAGAGTCTGAATTCGATGAAATCTCTTTAAGACCCTATCTTAAACCATGTTTCAGTCGCCGATAAAGATCAAGAGTGTATTTAAGAATCTACCTATATTAGAGTGAGATGCATTTTTCATTATTCTACTACTGTATCTACCTGGAGTAGCTTGATAATTTTTGGAAGCAACCAATTGAAGGATTGTTTTTCTTGCAAGCGTGCAATGTTTAAAATGTTGACTATAAATGTTCAAAGAACTGCCTACAGATACTACCTACTTAGTAAATCTAAGAAGGTAGTAAGTACCTTAGTTAACCCTCTTAATTACTAACCCTACTTAGTTAACCATTCTCAAACCAGAGAATCAAACCGAACCGGAACGTAAAACCGTATTTACTCTATTCCAATATTCGATACGCATTCTAATTGGATTTCTATAGTTATATTTACTAACCATTTGTAACGGTGGATTTCAACTTACTATCAGCATAAAATTAATGTGGTCTAGCGTGATTTCGCGAAAGCATTTGCATTTTAATAATTTGACTACAATTTCCTTGGCATTATACTAAATTTGATGTTATTTAAAAATTACTCTTAATAAAATATTTAAGGAGGATTACAACATTTAATGCTCAGAGCAATAAAAAGAGTCTGTTTTAGCTTTGGTGGCCAGAGCGAAACCGAAACTTAAACGAAATTTTGTTTCTTCCATTGAACTGGAGCGAAAACGAAAACGGAAGTAATTGAAGCTCGAAGTTCTGCATATAATTAGAGAGAAAGTTACATTGTAACAAATGATTTAATCATGTTTACATAATTGGGGCAAAAGTTTCGAAATCTCACGCACTGCATATCATAATGAATACTATTCCAATGAAATAGTTAATCACCAAGTATATGTCGTCTAAAAAACGCGCCATATCCTTTCAGCACACTTTTCCTCGGAGATAACGCGACGAGTCCCTACAAGACTTGGACACGAACCAGTAGATTATAGACTAATCTGGAAGAAGATCCAAATTATCCGCTTCGCTTAGTTCTCAATTCAGCACTAAGAGGCCCCGTGGAGTATCCCAATGGAAAGCTGCTCTCACGGGCCTACTACTGCTGTGGCTCATCAAGAATTTCTGCCATCCCCCTAGCCACCGAAAGCCCGTAAAACTCTCTCCCTCTTCTGCTATTCTCTTGGGCTGTTTCGCCTCTAATTGCGCCTGGATCCCAAGGACGGATAGCGGGCGTGCTTCGCCCGGGATAAGGGAAGATCTCTCAGTTTTATTTCTTTCAACTCTTTCCTCATCTTATGTGTACGTTTCCTATGAATTCAAAGCACTTTATCCTTATTTTTGCTCTTTCTCTAAAATTGTAGAAGTTTAAGGGAGAAGGTGATCTTCGTTTGTAAGATATAGTTTATTCAATATCGCTGAGTTTTACGTGTTAAAGAACTGGAAACGTAGGCACGCACGCATTAGTTTTAGGGGTAACTATCGATAAACTACTATATAATGTAATGCAGATGTATAGGTATCATAGGATAACTTTAGGTTGGAAAATTTTGTTCTACTGTTTTCAAGGTGCATAATACCTTCCGAGTTTCATCTGTAACCTTCCTTTATCCGGAAATACATCCTCTTCGATCTCTATGGAAACATTCTCCAGCTCTTTCTCTCAATTTAAATCAATTACTGCGTTATGTCATAGTTTCTAATTAATTATAACTGTATAGGATTTCCTTCTGGAAGACGTCTATTCACCGGTCTTCCGTAATAATTGCTTATGGAAGTTTCCTAGCCATTCTTTAAAGGTTCTTTACGGCTAGAAGTTTAAGTTGTTGTTTAGCTTTACTTAACCATGACAGAATGACTTAAATAGTAAGAAAACTGGAACGTTTCTTGGAATCTAAATCTTGAGTTGGAGAATTTTTCTCGTCAAACCTGAAAGCACGATTTCATCTGAGAAAAGTTCCGTTTTTAGCATCGAAAACTCGTGATTACAGCTGTTGCTTTACTTACTATAGCTTTCTGTTTATTGAATTCGAACATCTAATAGTGCTGTTTATACTGATAATCCTTATTGTAAATATAGTACTTTCTGTAATAATTGCAAAATTATATTATCTTATTTCTTGGTTTATTGGGATTGTCGCACAATATTAGTTAACAAGCTCGAACTTCATTCGAGGATATTTCTGCATAAGAAATAGTCTTAATTGCCCTAAGGACATTTTAATTTATTTTCTGAAAGGTCGTCGTCTTGAAAGTCAGCGAGGAATCTGGTGAGAGAGAAATTTAATTCCACGCGTCAGTGGAGAGCTTTCTTAATAAGTTAGGAAGTTTCCTCATAACATCGCAGTGGGTATTTTAGAAGTGAATAAAATATCGCTCTTGTAGCACCATTCTTCAAGAAGTGTGAGAAATGAATGTGAAAAGCGGAAATATAAGTGCTTTTGCCATACGCCGTTTTTTTAATATTCCTGCACCGCCAAGAAGTTTGTATTTTCGTTATTTTTTACATTGAACTTCGTGGCTAACAGAGTTTTATTTACTGGAATTACAATATAGTTATTTTATATTTTGAACGCGGTATTTTCGTCTTGAGAAACGTCTCGGTCCGATTCGTCCTATTTTTAAATTTCTCTCTTGAAGATATTAATTCTTTTCAATAACTTCATCTATGTCATTCTACGATTTAACACCAACAGGGTTCTAATACCGGATAAATGGTTTCGTCTTAATTTTCGGATGGCTGTTTGCTAAGCGTTTCTTTCGTATTTTTTGTTGTTTATTTTGAAATTTAAGTATTTTTATCATTTTTATGTTTGATTTAAAGAATTATTGACTATTAATTACAGTTGTTTAGGTAATTCTTTGAAAGGAAAGGTTCTGCATGAAAAATCTCTGTCGAATGTTGACTACAGATTAGGAAAATTTCTTTTAGGACAAATCAGAACTCTACATAAAATATTTACGTTCCGATCACGAAAAATGGCTCAAACTACTATTTCGGTGGGTAGTACATTAAATATTTATTTCTACGGTTACTCGGGTTTATGACTGAGTAACTCCGGAGTTATTTATCAAGTTTTACGTCACTCCTTCCTTCGAACAAGGTCTTTTCCACGACGAATGGTATAGGTAAAGTCAATATGGTTTGGCATTATTTTGTGGAAGGCTAAAATTATGGCTAAAGGCTATTGGCAGCAAAAATAAAGACTTTTATTTTACGTTTATTTTTCTGATTATACACGAAGTCTTTATTCTTCAAAGGCATAGGTATTTTTGTATTTATTTGTCATAGAGACAAGGTGTTGAAAAGTAACCGTGAATCAAGGTTCAAATTTGAAGTTGGACTAATATAGAGATTTAAATTTTCGGATGAATTTTCTCTATAAACAGATTTCAAAAATGCAAGTGCAATTTTATGGGACAATAATAGCAGAATCGTTTGAGATTTACGAAGTAAAGAATGCTTTGAATAATTATAGTCTGGTCATAAACTAAATTATTGCTTTGTAGAGAATCGAGCGATGGTAGTATTGGTGTGTAAGCAATTATTAAAGATTCGTTCGGCTCCTATAATCAATAAACAAACATGAGTTTCCGAGTGATTAGATTTACCTAAAATTTCGTAAATTTTCCAGCAAATTGTTCCGAAACAGGCATCTCCAAACTTTCAAATTGATTTGTAGCTAAACCACCGAAGCTGTCGAGGTGAACTTAACACTGGCAGAAAAAGCCTGTTACAGGAAGTTCCTCTCTCATCCCACCCACTGAAAACACGAGTACGGCAGAGTCTGAATTCGATGAAATCTCTTTAAGACCCTATCTTAAACCATGTTTCAGTCGCCGATAAAGATCAAGAGTGTATTTAAGAATCTACCTATATTAGAGTGAGATGCATTTTTCATTATTCTACTACTGTATCTACCTGGAGTAGCTTGATAATTTTTGGAAGCAACCAATTGAAGGATTGTTTTTCTTGCAAGCGTGCAATGTTTAAAATGTTGACTATAAATGTTCAAAGAACTGCCTACAGATACTACCTACTTAGTAAATCTAAGAAGGTAGTAAGTACCTTAGTTAACCCTCTTAATTACTAACCCTACTTAGTTAACCATTCTCAAACCAGAGAATCAAACCGAACCGGAACGTAAAACCGTATTTACTCTATTCCAATATTCGATACGCATTCTAATTGGATTTCTATAGTTATATTTACTAACCATTTGTAACGGTGGATTTCAACTTACTATCAGCATAAAATTAATGTGGTCTAGCGTGATTTCGCGAAAGCATTTGCATTTTAATAATTTGACTACAATTTCCTNTGCTTCATTTTGATTTCGTTACGTTATGAAAGTGGGTTGCTATATATTTCATCGCCTAGCCGCCGTCTGCATTTGACGATACATGCAGTTCTGTGAATCAGAAAATGTAACTATGCTCATTTTGTCCTTCGATATTGTTCCCGGAAAACTATTTTCTATACTTGATCCGCAATCGAATTAGAATAGTTTACCATCAACCTAATTTTACCTATTCTTATTTTAATATATTTTAGGTTAAATTCAAATTGTATTCACTGCTTTAAGATAAATTTATTTTTAAAAGGATAATCTGGCTTAAGCAGTTCTTGGATTCGCGTGAGCAGGGTGATTTGTAGTCGTTTCAATCTTAAAATAAGAAAGAGATATTGATTTTTCGAATTATTTTCAAGATTTTATCGGCTTAAATGTTGTAAACTGGAGATAAAGAATTAAATATCGAACGCGCGGTGTCCCGTTGGTTGGTTTAATAGTCTGCATTACAAACTGCTTGCTATAATAGAAATCAATAGCCATACTCAAGCTTTTCTCAATATTGAATGTTCGACCCAAATGATTTTTTTTCCAGGTTTTTGTTTTTGTTAATAAAGGCGACACTAAAGCTGAAAGAAAGCAATTACGCGCGTAGAGACTCGCCCAGTAGTAGAATGAAAAATAGGGATTTATCCAGCTTTCGAATTTTTTCCAGCTCCAAATTTTCTAAGTACATAGCTACCCTCCAAGTATGTATCCAAAAACTTCAATAGTGCTTATTATTCAGATATATTTCTAGATTGCCAGTTAAATAAACGTCAACACCAGTTTCAATAAAAAATAACTGCGTATTACTAATCATTAAATCGATGCTCCAAACATGTTACTACATTTCTATTTGGCAGATTTTTTTGTCCTCATCCTGATCACTTCAACTTTTTCGATAAAATTGAGTAAGTTTTATTTTTTTCCGGATTGATTAAGTGTTTTATCCGTACGATATTGAAATCCCGTATTAAACAAGACGCGAGGAGAATTAATAATATGCCTCGTCGATAAATAATGGAGAAATTAATTTATTCTTTCACATCACGTTTAAACTCGTGTTCAATTTATTTCGATATCAAAGGGAAACTTTGAGCTTTCAATGTAGACGAGGAAGAGGATGACAAGGCTGCTAATTAAAGTCAAGGATAAAGTAATCCCAGAAAATGTTTGCGTCCCTGCTGAGGGATGAGTTCATTGTAAAAGCTCTCCTTTGGGTAAATTTCTCATTTCTCGATACATTTTTACAATAATACTGAAGTAACGCCTTATTACGCTTAAGTACCAATCTCCGCAAGTGACGCCTTTGCCTTTTGAATCGCTCATTACAGAATCCTTTGTTATAAACTGTCCTTCTTTTACTGCGAATCTCAACTTTTCGAGTATTTATCGAGTGTTCGACTGCATAGTTATTGCAAAAGGAGACATCAAAATTTCAAACTTTTTCGACTCTGGAAGTTTTCACAGCCGCGAAGATGACGGTCAAGTCGTAATTAAGTAAAAAGATAAAAAGTAATTACAGCAAAATGCTGTGCAGAAATCAACGTTTTATGTAAATATTTTTATTCTTTCTTGGTTCACCAAAAGAAACGAAATCATCGATTAAATGCTTTACGTAAAATTTGAGAAAATATTAGTACTTGCCGGAACGGAACATTCGTCGTTTCACACAGCTCGAGGAACTATTCTTTTAA
The DNA here is from genome assembly GCA_000376725.2 of Ladona fulva. Lineage (NCBI taxonomy): Eukaryota > Metazoa > Arthropoda > Insecta > Odonata > Libellulidae > Ladona > Ladona fulva. The sequence continues at coordinate 1,369,018 of KZ308154.1, read as the reverse complement.
ATATTATGATAGTATGCCATTGCCTTACACGTATTTATTTATTAGTAAGGTTCAAAAACAGCCAGCAGTGGCCAACTACATACATTGAATCACAACAACAATACAAATACCAAAATATAACTCAAAAATATATTTTAAAAAATCAAGTAATACAAAATAAACAAGGTAAATTAAATTTTAAAAGTCAGTAGCACATTGTTAATTTACGGAAAATATACTTAAATTGACAGGCATAGCCGAGGTATTGTAAGAAATTTTTCTCCCAGTTTTTTTCCCTAATTCCTGATATTTCCGCTAGTCTTTTTGTATACGTATGTTTACGTATGTTGCCATTTTACCTGACAATGACGATTATTCGTCGAACCTAGTCGCGTTTTTCATTAAAGAAATTTTTGTGGAAATAGTACAACGCCTCTCTTCTTTCTTCAAAAGTAAATTGATTAACGAAAAGAGTTCGCGGGAAGGGTCTTAGAACAAGAGAGAGTTGAAAAGTTGTGGAATGCGGTAGAACATGGATTCTATCTTTATATCAGATGTTTAAATGGTTGGCGAAATCTTATATGATTATGTATTTTCTCCCAAGAGGAGGAGACTGGCTTGTTTTAGATAGCCGATTAAGTTAAAGAAGATAGGAAGTTTAAGAAGATATATTTATCATAAGTAACTGCATTTCAGTTATATAGGACCTATAATATCCACTTAATATCAACTTTTATAATCAGGTAGGAGATGATCCCTTTAAATTTTACCCTTTAAAGTAGTTTTGAAAAGATTCTGATTTTTACGTGCTTTTAGCAAACATTCAATACCCTTAGAGGGTTTCCATTTGCACATCCATTGCCTCTCGAATCCGATCGGCAAAAACTGCTCATTTATTCAGAGTAATCTCTTGGGTAGCCCTAAAGTTCATCCTCCATCTGAGGAAATGATAGGAATTTACGATCAGTTTCAAGTCAATATCTTATAAAAGGATCGAAATGAGTTAGTCTCCTCTCTGCCCAACGATAAATCTCTCTCGCTCACTCCTCCATTTCTCTCCAAAATGGACAAATGACCCCGAAAGGAAGACGTCTACTGCATGTCAAATCGGAGAAGTCGATTCGTAGATAGATGGAAACATCGAGAGATATCTTTTATTTATAATTGAGCAGTTTTGTCAAACTCTTGTTTGGAAAGAAAATAACGTTTCTGCTCCGGATGATTGATCTCCTTTACGTCCGTGTCATTTTGTGATTTAACATGCATAAAAAAACGAAAACTTTCTTTTCTCATCCGAAAATCTTTTGTAGTTAATTGAGGTAATTCGGATTGGATGAAATGTGGACCCAGCGCTGTTATAGTCGTTTCAAAGTTTTGGTTGCGGCGCTGGTTTAATTTTCAATTCGCCTGTAGAATCACCTTTGTTTTGCATGCGTTTCCATAAATTTCAAACGATCGATTTTTTCGCGAGGGAGAGCATCAAGTAAAAAGTTTTAATATGCATTCCCTCAAAGTTTTAGATTTCATTACGCCAAAGGTCCTTTGTGTAAGTCAAAGTTTCAAGCAGCGGCTTTTTTTCCAAAATCGGAGTTCCGCGTTCAAAAGCGTTTCTGTGAGTTATAATTTCATGATTTTAAAGGATAATGAGCATCAAAAGCTGGATTGGAAAGACGAAAATCCGCGGAGACCATCCGAAAATAATTTAATGGAATTATTCTTTCATCCAAAAGGAGGCGTTTATTCAACCGATTTAGCGACTTTTATGAGAAAAGTTTCTAATAATTGTTTCGATGCTACAGTTTTCATCGCCCCTCTCCTATTGGTTAGTTGAATGGGATGCTCATTTGAAGAGATCTTCCCGTGTGTCTCTATGCGATCCCGCTATTCGTATTGCTTTTGACAAAGTTATTTCTTTTTCGATCAAACCCCAAGCTACTCGTCCTCGCTCTCTCGTATCTGGCGTCATTTCTTTAAAAGATATCTCCCATCAAATCCCTCTCTTCCCATCCCATCTCATTCACTACATCCGCAGTCATCTCCCTCTTATCGAATTTCTTTCTTCCTCCTTACTTAATTATCGTTTAGCCTCCCATCATCCTATCGCTTTCCCCAATTCGTGCGTCGGCCTTAATCTCTTTTCGAGCAACGTGATAGAGGGAATGGAAGAAGGCGTGCTGTAGTACGTAGAAAGGAAGTCAAAGGAAGGGAAGCATGGATTTCCGCCCCTTCCGCAGGAGCGTGTGCTTTAGGGAGAGCAAATTACCACTCCCCCATTCTCCGCCTCCAACCTATTTACTCCATCCGATGTCCGAGGATCCCCTTTGTCTGGCGGTGCCTCTATCACTTTTGAGGGGCACCATTCTCTTTTCCCGCGCCTCCCCCTCCTTCGTTCCCGCAAACATCATCGACCTCCGCCTCCAGTTTCCGTGGACCACGGGCGCTATCTTAGAACCGGCTCTCCACCATTCCTCTCGTTTCTTTTGTCCTTTCGAAATGTCCCCCGCTCACGTCCCACTCAAGGAAGGCCATACGGGACTTTCATTCCGCCCCTATCCACTCCTTCGCCGCTCTATTTTTCTGCTCCTCTCTTCATATCTCCGTGCACTAGTTCACGGTGCGCTCTTCAACTTCCGCCTTTAATCGCTTTTGTTTCCGTTGTTTGCTACTGCACGCGTGCAACGAGTCGGCTGAGAGCCTCTCTAAACCAATAATACATTGGGGACTCGCGGGTCGTTTTCTTTTCTGTTAGAAATCCGAGAACATATCCTAATCTTCCAATTTAACTTTGAGATAAAGTTTTTAATTTGATTCGAAGTGAGATAATTTCGTCGTTGGTGATTCTTCTCGCTTTATTCTTTCAAATATCTTCAGCAGATGCAGTGCGCTTTTGGTTTGAAACGAAATTTTAAGCTAGTTTCTAAAATTTTGTTTTCTTTCATAATTATTGATTTATTAAATTTTCTGAATGTTCAATACTTTTTATAGAATTTTAATGATTGATTTGATTTCATAGAATCATTGACGGTTAGCTTATTTTAAGGTGGAATTAACTATAAAAATATCGGCATTGAATCGGCATCGGCAGAAATGCCCAAACTAACTTAAATATTATATCAATCTCATAAATATTGATGTCGTAATTTTCCAGAATTAAGTAAGTGAAACAGAGTTGATGATCCTTTTTAAAATATTTTATTGAGATGAATACATTGATGATAATTCGTTTGTCATATTTTACTTAAAAAGGCTTAAAATTTACAAAAATAGACTGCATCGTATCTACGTGAGTAAATGTTTCGTTAAGTTGAGTTTTGCATACCATTTGTTGAATGTTGCATCATCACCCAAGCCGATTAGTATTTGTGTAGAACTTTGATCGTGCATAATCCTTAAAATATTTTTGTACGTACGATTTACGTGTTTGTAGCTGAGTTTCAGAAAAAACAATTTCCCCATTCACCATTGGCAAAATACTTCATTAATGTATTACTAGAAAATGGAAGATCAGTAAATTACGTGCGGAAATATATCCTTAACCCAATAGAAATGCGTGGACTTTGGAAAACATAATCAATTGACGTCGACATCTAATGTATCCGTTTGGAGAACGAAAGATCCGATTTCGATTCCCAGCTCCGGTCCCGTGTGAAACAAGCATTATAGGAAAGTCCCCTCCAACCCTTTAAGTTATCTATTCTCAGATATCCGCCCTTCCGTGATTTATTGCGGCATTCCTCATCTGCCTTTGTGTACTATTTTTGCACTGTTTCTGTTCGTTCTTATTAAGTACGGCGGCCGGACTTGTACGAATGGTTGGGTCGCCGGAGAGGTTAAGGCTCCTCTCACTAATTACGAAGGGAAGATACTTGTGTTAACCCGGCCATCTCTCTTGCCTCTCTTCTTACCTGCATCTTCTTTTCCTCCTTCATTACTCTCTCTCCTCTTTTCTCTCGTCCCTTTTTAATCTTTTCCTCTTTCACGACCTCCCATTACAATAGTTTTCATCATTCGTCCAAGGGTTTTTTCCGCAGCCCTCTGACAGATCCTTGGCTCTTATGCTCGCAAACTTTTACCTCCATTTTATGATTCCCTTCTCTTACAAACGCGGGCGTAAATCTCTCTCCTTCTTTCATTTTCCATTCTCCCACAATTCATCTCGCTCCTTGTTTTCTCCCCTATTTCTTCCCCTTCCTGAATCTTATGGTAAACCACCGATGTTGGTACATCGAGCGGGGGTCCAGCCGTTTGAATGGTACCGAGGAATTTCTGATGAAATGTATTTGTAAACATATAATTCAACGAATGAACAATATCTATGAGAAATGTAATATTTTCCGCCTATCAAGAGACGATATGAATACGACCGAAGAAAATGACTGATGACAGTCTCGTGCACCTTTCACCGTAATCAGGGTACATTTCGAATCATTTCGCGTCCCTTTCGAAGGCAATTCTGCATTTTTAACTCCATCTATTAATATGGGCTGGCTTTTAAGTGATTGGATTTCATTTACCGTCAATGCATTTGTAGATCAGTAACGCTCGGAAAACCTTGTGTGAGCGTGTCTGTAGAGACTGTATGAAACAAGAATTCCGGGAAGGAATTTTTCATCTCATACTTTAATTCGGAGAAAGAATTCGTACTCCATATTTATCTTATGCTTCTTGTAGTTGTGTTTTAGGCTTACTTCAGTCTTCTCGATGACGAAGAAGAATTTGAAGGTATCTAATCCATCTCACTAATGGGTTGTGCGTTCATGGGGGACCACGCTCAACAATCTATTGTAAATCATACCTGTATATAAAATTGAGTAATATTTAAATTTTTAGGATCGCACTATTCCGATATTAATGAAGTTCCGATCAAATCCTCCCCGTTTGTGCTTCTCTTTCATTACTCAGGCCTTATCATCATTTAATGTCTCAAAGCATAATCTGATAAAATCTAGCTTCTGTAAAGTACTTTAATTCACTCGCCCACAATACCCAACGAAGACTACGGAAGCTTATTTATACTCATAAACCCCATAATTATATTATGTAAGACAGACTATAAACGATGAAAAGGTAAAAGCAAATTTTAATAGCCTGTTTTTGCGGTAGGCCAACTCTTGATATTTCTTTGAGTGTTTCCACTTGTTAGCTAAAAGAAAGATGTTCCCTTTTTTCCTAGCATCAAATATTATGTTTACTTTTTCAAATTTGCAAATTTCTGCTTCTTCCCTTTCCACATCAAGTACATATTCTGTCAAACGCAGTTTGCTTTTCCCACGAATGTTTTCTTCGTCAAAGCTTCTTACAATCTCCTTTTAGCTCTTTTGAGAGGTCTCTTCCCCCTTCATGCTTCATTGGCCGGCATCATTTTACCGAAAGTTGTTTCCTTTAGTTTCCTTCTTATCTTCGGCTTGGGGGGACTGATTTGAAGATCGCAATTGCTTTTCCTTTGCTCGGTTTTGTCAGCCTACATACTCAACAAATTTTAACATGTGAGATTTTCTTCTTATTTATTTCAAATTTTTTTGACTTTAGTCTTGATTTTCCTGATATTTTGTCTTTTTCTTGTGTCAGTAGTGCTTTTAAGCATCTCCTGGTCGATAGTCAGTATTGGCGAGATTTGTTCTCCGAGCAAAGAATTACGTCTACATCGCTGTTTCTTCCCAAATACAATCAAACTTCTAATTCTCATCCGAATAATACTAGAAAATAATACAATATTACAAACTTATTAACTATATATAGTGGTGGATGACAGCTATAATTTTACGTAACTATATATCACGTGTTTAGGAAAAAAGTGCTAATATCAGAGGATATAAAAAAGCGAAATACGCTCGAGATTTATAAGTGAAGCCTTTGGAAAAAGAAAATCAGTGCAATTTTTGTCATTTTTGATTGGTTTAAGGAACAGCACAAAGCTACATATTTCTTTCAAATGCAGGTAATACATTACGATGCTAATCGTAGTTCAAAATAATTCTTTCGTACTTGTGGAGATCAAGGATAATGTCCCAGGTGTAACTTTGTGGAATTCTTTCATTATAATATAATTTATAAAAGAAAATTTACCATAGAATTACTTCCTTCATTAAAACTTGTAAGTATCGACAAAAGAAACAACAGCGTAGACGTAGGCTCTTTATCTGCGGCGATAATGACGAACACGCATTCTTGTCTCCCACTCAATAACTTTCAAGTTAATTGCTCTGCGAGAATTTCCGCGAAATTTATTTTCTTTCAGACTAGAAATAGTTATCTTTTATCCGCTAGGTACACGGATTCCCAATTCGCTTGCCTCTGATTTGAGGTTCTCATTTCTTTTTCTCCTCATCGCATCAGCGGAGTTATCTTCCATGAGCACTTCCCAATTAACGAAACCGATTACAAGGAAGTAATTTGGGAACCTAATGGCTTGAATTCTCGGGTGAGGTTGCTTATTCTCCCGGCCTAGCCCCATGGCATCGCCGGGGGTGGAAAGGTTAGCACATCAACGTAGGCGTGTTTGCCTCGTTAGCTAGAAATATTGTCACATGGGAAAGCCCCAAATAATGAACTAACGCACCAGCGGCATCCTTGTACACTTTCTCTAGCATTGTTTTAGAAATTCGAAGCTGTTGTTGAATGTGAACGATTAGCAATATTTTACTTTTGGGTAAACTTTACACAAAGGAGTTTGTTCTTCTGAAGGTAAATGTTGGTATTTTAAATTACTTCGTGGCTGAGTATGAAAACGATTGTTTCAGTACTTGTCTATATTTAGGATAAAAATCGGTCGAAATGTCCCATTTACCATTATATATGTTTAGGTTGCTCTAGACATGAAAGTCTATTTATTTCCACTAGAAAACCATGTAAACAAGAAAACAATAGTCGATTTCTCTGCTTCTTCCAAGTTCTCATGCGTTAAATCTTCCGAGAACTGATAACTGCATCTGTGGTTTGCATCTTTCATATTATACGCTAACTTCCTTTGGGAAAATATTGGAAAAGTAATAGCAAACGAATCATCAGAATGGGAGATTTCTCAATTCCCCTTCCCATTTTATCCTTGTACTTTATCGAAATGGTTGATCGCCATCAGGAATTAATAATTATAATATACCGATAGTGCTATCGAGAATGTATTCCTTTTGATTCAGAGGAGTCTCTTCCTCTGTATTAGCCGATCGATTAACTTCAGTTTTTTTATCTTTTGGGATGTAATCACTAATAAATCATCCCTCTTTCTCCTTCATAACCACCGGAGAGCCCTCTTAATTAATTCTCTCGAGCTAAATCCTATCAAAACACCCCTACCCTCCCTTCCGCTCTCGCCGACACTCGGTCATAAAATTCAATGGAATCGGGGTAATAATTCAGGTCATTGTTGTCCATTTTCGCTCCCGATGAAAACTGCCTCCTCTCCTCCCCACCCATTCTTGCCTTTTCCCACGCTTCATTATGCCTCTTTCCATTATTCTCTCCTCTGTTCCTCCTCCAAAAATAAAATACTTTAATCTACGCCATTCATGTCGTAACACCCATTCGAAACATTTCCCTCGTCGGTCCCTTTCACGCCATAACCCTTAACTCTCCTCAGCCCGTAACTACTCCTCCCTTTACGTAGTTTCTAATTAGCGATCCCAGCGCCATCGCCTCCTTGAATTTTAACGTAGTCTTCGGGAATAGACATCGCGGGGGCTCTGCTCTTTCTAAGCTGTTTTTCGGGTTCTATCTTTTAACATCGTCCTATCTTTGAATTCGAGAGATATTTCTCCGATTATCGCTGAGAGAACCATGCAGATAATTTTATGCTCTAGGTTTCAATTTTTGACCTTTCTGGCTTTGAAAAGTTTTGAGTTCAATTTGTATAAAACTTTTAGATAGGTAAAAATTGATCTTCACTTGATTTGTCATCTTAACTTGAAAATTTTGATGTGACTCTCTTAATTTCCCATCTTTAGAATACCTGACATTTTCTTATCAAACAAGTAATTAACATTTTAATCAAATTTTCATAAAATTAATTAAATCTTCAAAATTGCTTGGTTCATTTTTATTTTGAAAGGTTTTAACGGTTTAGCTTGAAAATCTTGACTCACAATCGTAAATCTCAAATATTTTCAAGAAAGATCTTTATTTATCTTCATTTGCTTGCGTATTAGAATATCCTCAACCCATTCTCTATTAGTAGCACTGTTCTGCCGCTGTGTGTTCTCTTTCAAAACTTCTGTAAACATATTTTTTTATATTGTAATCATTAAATGATTAAAAATTGTTACGCCACGTTTGTGCAAATCTTAATTACCACTCTCTTTTTTGATCAATATTTTACTCCAGTTCCATCGAATGTTAAACGTTTATATAAACTGATGGTTATTGAGAGTTTTGTTTACCTTTTTTCATACATACATGAAGAAAATATACTCTACGTTGTGGCAAAATAAACTAAAATTTTCAAAGGATACCTTAGTTAAATCTATCGTAAGCAAGTATAGTTCCTATTTATGAAGAAATCTTCTTGAATTAATATTGAAATAATTCAGCAGTGCCCTGAAATTTTGACAAATCCTTAATCGTTTGACATATATTCTGGCGATATCATTTTAGTCTGGATTTAGCTCAATAGATTTTGGGTAACACTTTTATTGTTTTCTACCATCTTTAAGTCTCAAACGAGCACATCTCTGAGTGATGTTTTCAGAAAGCAGTCATTTATGCGTATTTTTACTTTTATAATTTGTATTTGCCAATTATGTTTATCTAGTAAAATATCTTTCATTAGGGGCTCTCGGATAGCCAAGTGGGTAACTCGTTCGACTCCGGTGAAAGCGGTCCCGGGTTCGATTCTCAGTGGGGGCCTACGTGCGAAATGACCTAAGCTGTCGAAGCACTTTTAACAATACTACTACTACTATCTTTCATTAATCCTGTGCGAAAAGAAAACTTCCGCAACGACCTGATCTGATCGAGTTTTTTCCGTTTTTAAACGAAACTTATCAGTGTTGAGTTGAAGAAAAAATTTCAGGAAGTGGACTTGTTTCACTTCCGCTCTTTTAAAGCCTTTTCTTAAACATGTGTGATGCGGCTACCCTTTTCCTGCGACCTTCCTATGAAACGAGATTTGAGAAAAATTCGACTTGACTATCAGGGGTACTAAAAGCGGCACCTAATTCAGGTCAAGACTTGACCCTCTTGAAATCTCATTGCGTAATAAAATAATTAATAATTTCATTCTGAAATTCATAGTATAAAAACCCAGAGTATTATAGTAGAATCACGTTATATCTTAGATATAAGAAGATAGGTAAAATAGCTCATGTTAGTTATTAATAGTGAATAAATTGGTTAAATAATGAAATAAACTATTTAAAAATTATGGCCACGTATTCGTATTTGGAAACGTACCTCCGATTTTTTTAAATATGTAAGAACTACCGCGGATTATTTAAAAATTTAAATTTGTAAAATAAAAAAAGTACACCGTCTCTAATGAGGCTAAAATGTGTAATAAATAACTAAAGACTAGAAATATCATAAATAAGTAAATAGTACCAGCACGTAATAACTAAATAAATAATAAATAAATGAGTTTCGAGAAATATTCGCCGTCTTTCCATCGCAGGGCACCTTTTCATCAGCCCACTACTTTCACCCGTCGTCCAATACTTCGAATGACCATCGATCATCTTCTCTCTCTCAAATTTTCGTCTATTTTCCTCTTCTCCGCCGTTTGAAAGCCAGGCGACCGCCATTTCCACTCACCGCATTCTCTCTCTGGAGACGCCGACGAAAAACTCGCAGTATTCCACGTGAAATATCCCCGTTTTTCCCGCCCAAGTAAAGGACGGTGATCCCCGGAGCTTAGGGAGGGAAAATGCAGGGGTTTCCGTGAACCTTGGCCCAACAAATTGGCAGGGACCCTGTCCGTTTTCCGGCCAACAATATTGATTGCCTTTCAAGGAGCCTGTACGTAATCGTACCTCCCTTTCTCTTTCCCTTCGTTTCCTTTATTTTTCTCTTCTCCATGCCATTTTTCCCCTCCCTTCGATTCCTTACAATTTCCGTAACCCCTTCCCCCTCTTCCTTTTATGTCCGAAAAAATTGCGTCCTGGTTAGTCTTTTGTTCTGGGAAATCCGCATTTAATCCTCCCTTGGGGATAAATTTCCTAAATGCCCTGCGATAATATTTTTTCTCGATCTGCCTTCATTTTTACCGTTACCGCTGTCTTAATGTGAGGATGTTTTCCATTTTTACTTTTATGATTTAGAAAAGTCACTCGTATTTGGGAGGTTTGCTTTTCTAATCCTCTGACAAAGGATCTTTTACGTTTTATATGCTAAAGAATAAAGCTTATTTACTGTAGATTACATCTAGTATAAGAAACATAATTTATGCAAATTATGTCTTTGGATACTTTTTATTATTTCTCTCGATCGGTACGGTTTCGGATTGCATACATCCTAAATTATTTCCGTAGATGGTGTTATCGAACTAAAAATCTTATTTCTAGTTCGACAATTTAATTTTTTAACCATTTTTGCAAAATCTATTATTTATCTCTTCCTCAATGAAAAACTCCGATCACTACTGATTGCCTTGATTAATCTTATCCTCATAAAATATATATTTTTCGGAAAAAGTCAAAACGTGGTAATGACTCCTTGTTATCCCTTACTCATCTAGGATGAATGGAAAGTATTAGAAAAACCAAAACTCTTTTCTGTAACATTTATCATACAAATGGATGAAATTAAGTTAGTCGAAATTCAAAGTCTCATTAAGCTAGGTTAGTCAAGTGAATGATGGTAGTTAAATCACAATGTTCATGCTTTTATAAGTTTGTTCTCTTACCGAAAATATCGATTGGTATCGTGTCCTGATTTCGATATAAAACATTATTATAGTTTTTGACAATTGAGTCCAATTTCTACTCAATTTCCTTAGAAATAAAGGTAGAATTTGAGATTAGACCTTATTCTGTGGGTTAAAACGCTTAGAAAGATAAATGATACGTTTGTACACCCAGAGATTTTCATAAATAAAATTTGAACTAGCTCGTTTAATTGCAGAATATTTGGCAACAAAGATCCATTTACTCCTCTACTAAAATTTCTAAACATCTCCTCCGGAATCAAAGATAAAGAAAAATATCCGTCTTAATTAATTTTCTCCCGTCCGATCATTGCAAATTCAAAAGAGTGCGTATCGGTCCACACAGCTTCATGTTTACCTACGGTTATATACGGAAATATCCACTTCATTCAGTCCCCACCCCGAAGAAAGAGTAAACGTAAATGCTGAAATGTGCCACACGTAAGCAAACATGAAGGATGAATTACTCTTCCAAATAGTCGGGGATCACGTGAATATCGCAGTTCAACCCCTCCTATTCCCATTCTCTCCGTTATCATTAGTCTATTCCAGGATCGGAACGAGAGAATAAATCGTAAATAAAGACCACCTTTCGAGCTCTAAACAATGTCACCTCACGTATATCTTCGGCGAAATATTTTGAATGCGGTCTCCCCTACTGCAATTATAGCAACCTTCTTTTCCCTTCAGATTCCCTTTGTAATCCGAAATTTACGCCACACCTACGTCCGCGCGAGCTATGGCTTCGATATTTTGTAAAGAGCTCCGGTGAAATAGCAAACACGGATTTCCGGCGGGCGAAAACTCGAACTTGGTTCGTTAGCGTGCGAAAATTTTGAGCGCCTCTTGAAACGCGATATATGCGTGACGAAGCCGCTTCCCCAGGGACTATTTACCAGCTTTGTGCTAAGCGGGTCTTCAATCCTCGGATTGCGTTAAAGCGTGAATTACGGGAGCTTTATTTATTTATCGCAGACGAGACTTTCCATCAGTGAATTAGTTACGTTCAGAAAAGTTGGAAACTTTATCGTCGTCGTTGGTTTTTAATTGAGGGAAAACAGTCGGTGAAAAGTAGATTATAAACTCATTCTCACGCCTCCGGCAGGAAAAAAGAAAACGAATGAGGCGAAAATTTCGCTTCCCAGTCTATGTTATTTCAGTTTGCTAGCTCAAGAATGGTTTTCAGTATAAATTCGGAGAGGGAGATTAAAAACTGTTTTGGTTGTTTTCCATTAAGGGAAATGATAATGAGGCTTTAACGGGAAACAGTGTGGGAAATTTGCGAAGAGGCTTAACGCTCCCTCGGCTAAATGTACGCAATGGCGACCGCATCTACGGGTACTACGCGTAGGTTTTGCACTGTGCAATTTTCCATATTTTGCTTAATCCCAACGTTCGCCACCGGCGTACCGCAAAATCCTACCTGTACGTCTATGCAGATTTCTCTACACCGCGTTTTTATGCTCCTCGTAATCCGAAGGAAGCACTTGAAGCTGCAGTCGCAGATAAATCTCAGACCCCACTACAGTTTAAATACGGGTATATTTTTCTTGACACGCTTCTCTGAATCGGAATAATTCCTCGCAAAGAAATATTTACACATTAAATTTCTTTTTCTTGGAGATGAATTTAAAATTAATAGGCTTCGTCGATTTGGGGCTTACATACGAATGCTACATTAGGAAAAGTTGGAAACTTTATCGCGATGTTTTTTTTTTGTATTTTGTTTTCATATTGCATATTTTTGTATTTTGTTTTCATATTGCATATGAAAACAAAATGTTGATGGTATGGTTATATGTTTATACCATACTATATATAGTATGGTATTATCCTACTGACTCTTCATAAAGACAAATCTAAATATTTAATCACATTTTGACTTAGGGTGCTTTTAAAATTTATTGCCTTCGACATTTTCGAAATTTTTGTGAATGCCTAAACGTCTCAGAGTAAAAATATCTTTTCATTATCCAGAGTATGAAGATAGCCCCTCGGATAGCGCGTTCGTCTTTGGTGAAAGGGTTCCTGGGCTCGATAACCAGTGGTAGCCCACGTGTGCAAAATTGCCTCAGTTGTCGAGGTACTTCGAACAGTTCTACTACTACCTTTAAAGATATGAGTTTGAAGCGTGGAAGTGCATATTCGTGCGGCTAAACTGTAAGCAGAAATTCTTCTTGGAAATGTGGGTGGGTGGCCGTTGATCCTCAAGTTTTAGCTGAACAAATTGAAATGGAATGAGTTTCATCAGTGATTCTTTAATTTCACATGAGTTACTTTTGAATTATGCCACTGACGAAGAATCCCTTTTATCCTCATACATCTGTAGATATTAAGTCGTAAAAAACGTAAACTCGGAAGGTTAAGTTCTAAGTCGACGTGCTGTAGTAGCAAGTTGCTTGCTGAGTCTTTCGGCGATATATATGCTGTCGTGCTTATATTTTTCTAATTAAAGAAGCTTGTCTCGGAAGTGCAAGAATTTCTCTTCGCCGCCGAAGTTTTTGGCTCGGGAAATACTTACTTATTTACTAAAGGTGAGATACACATTTTAACCCTGAAATTCTAAGTGCTCTGAGTTTGCTCCTCTTCCTTGCAATTACACCATGAGTAATTAGAATTTCTCAGGAAGCATATAATCTAAATTGTTAGGTGAGTGGAACTTAACGTTTCCTGGGAAATCTTTCATTTGAATACGTGACATTTGGGAGTTCTTCCTGTCATATAAGCTTAACATAACAGTCGTTCTCTAAAGCCAAATATTTCGTTTACCGTTAACTAAATCTGAACAAAATTATTAGCGGTGAGGTTTACACTTTTTGTGTGCTAGTCCTCCGTGAATGTAGCTTCAATTATCTTCATTCACAGAACACGTTTTATAATACTCAAGGAAAACTATTCTGATCTGACCTAAACAGCGTTTCATCAGTTGCTCTTTTTACAGTAGTCAGAACCTATTTGAAAGACAAAAACTTTCTTTTTTCCATTTTGTTCTTCCATTAAGCGTATGTTGTAAATCAGGACTATTTGGAAGAGATATTATACCTGAAAAAATATACTAACCCTATAAAACCGCTGTCATTCTTAAATTAATGTCGATTTTTTCAGTCTTTGGTGTAGATATCAGCAGCACTAGAACTTCCTTATATCTTCCTTCGTAATAAATAGTTTTCTTCGTTGTAAGATAAGCGAGATAGGACCTGTGAAACCCGAATGGGTGGGGAAGAGAGAAAAGGAAGGGACCGGGTCAAGTGAAGGAAATAAAGAACCAATTGCTCACTTCCCTTAAATTTTCCGTTGCGATAGAGGACGAGGGAAAGAGAAAATTGGGAATAAAAGGAAGCGATCGAAGGTTAAATGGTTACGGGAAGTTATAGGATATGAAGCGAATGGAAGAAAGAAAACATGATTGAAACTGTGGGTAAAAAGATTGGAGGAGAACCTGCGACAGTACGTGAAATGGATCATTGGAAAAACGTAATTTTTTCTTGCGAATATGATATCTGATATACTTGTCGCTCGATATGATTTTTTCAATTTGTATGTTTGTTAAAAGGAGTTACATAATGGTTTCTGTAGTTATTAACTGGTGAGAACTATGTGAAAATGGAATTCGAGACGAAAAATCTTTGCAAATTTTGATATTTCTAAAAAACTGTTTGAGATTAGTTTTCCAATGATTTCATGTAAATTTCTTTCATAAATGCTGAAAATAGTGGTAAAAATAGTGATCGATAACGTGAATAACTTGTTTAAACAATCCATCGAGATATTCCACACATATCAAATCATAATACTGTATGCCTTTCATGAAAAATATAATTTCTCTATAGTAATAAGAGATAGACGTTTGTACGATTACAGATAAGAGAATCCTAAGAATGTTTATCTTTTTCCGTAGAATTCTTAGAAATTCAGTAATATTGCATCGTAATCGGCAGAATAATGGATCTTTTCATTGCGTTCTAGGAAAATGAACATTAAATAAACAATACCTTAGGACATGGATGTCCTTTCTACTCAAACTCTATTAACCTTCATCATGCCTTACTGTGGCACTGTTATGGAAGGGAGATATTAGCTATGAAGATTGAAAATTGGAAATCAATCTCTTTTCTGAAAATGGAGAGCAGATATAAACCACCCTCTAACTTTTTTATTATAAGTGACCGAGGTACTAATTACGCGCTGTGTTTTTTATGGATTGGGCAAAAGGGAATTAGGTAGCTCCCCCAAATGAGGGTATAGGGAATGAAACAAAGCAAATGGGAGCGAAATGGAACAAAACGATGAGCGAGAGATAAAATCCTTTGGCCAGTGGTCCTCTGGAGGGAAAGAGAAGATCAGACAAGGTTAGATATAGTGCTTGTTTGAATGATGGTGAGGATTAAACGTGGGGTGGGTTAGAAAAGGGGTCGGCAAGAGGCTTCAGGGGAGAAAGGAGGAGCATTTGAGGGAACAATGGGCCGAAGACAACAATGGAGATGCGTTCGAATTGGAGTTTTGGGTGTGCGAGTCTATGAGTGTGTTTGCGTACTGGTGTGAGCATGAAGGCAGGGTAATGCTTTTATATGTATGTGGGGCAGGGTGCCAAGGTTTCTTTCCAATTAAATCCCCTCATCATAACATCATGTTTGACCTATCGGCGATTGAAAATAAAAAAGAATTGTCCAATTAAACCGCCGTTGGATACGAGTAACCTGAGTTTGAGGTGCGCGGGAAAAATTGGCGGGAAAAAGGCGCGCCAATAACGCAGCTGAAGTTTTCCCGGAATTAAGTCTCCTCCTTCGGTAGGTTTTGTGTCGACGACTGCCAATCAATTTTTTGTCACTTACATGCCATCGAGAGTTATATTGCACTTTCTTACCCCCGATCAAGGGTTATAGCTTTGTAGTGATAATCTTAGTCGATGAGGGTGGATGTTCGTCTCTTTTTTCGTGAGGTTTTTGCCTCTTTTTCTGGCGGGCAAACCCTTTCTGCCATTGAGAGAAACGATTTTACCTCCTCTCCTTATATTTTTTTCGGAAGTACGCCATCTTACTCTCGAACTTTTGGGATAAGAGTTACGACGAGGTTCGTTCCTTTCCTCGGTTTCCCTCTCGGTTCTGAAACAGATTTCTTCCCGAAGGCTTCCTTTTGTTCGGTCCGAAATCCACCGTTCTTGATGTTCCTCCATCCAGAAAATATTCCTCCATTGTATATCTCCTTCAAAATAAACGTAATGTTGTAACGGAGTTTGGCCGTTAAAAATTGTACGCTTTCGGTGCTTTCATTGAAGTATTCGTTGATTACATTTTTCCTATGAAACTGGGACTCATGAGAAAGGAAAAAAGTTTTATTTAGAGGTATTTTCAGTAACAAACCTATTTCACCAGTTGTAGTTCTGCTGTACTTTTTTCCTTTGTGATTCTAATTAAAGATTGGATTTCAGCAAGAGAGGTTTTCATTTTTTATCATGTTTCGTTTTTGCCATATAGCTTTTAAGATGTGATTTTTGCATTTATATAATGCGATGAAGTAGCATTAAGAGTACTATGGAATTAAAGTATTACAGTTTAAAGCTGATGGAAAAAGTTTGTTCGATTATTATCTTTAAGAAAATGACTGGTAAAATAAGCCTTATAAGAAACTTCTTTGAGAATTTACAATGAGAAGAACAGATAAGAGGGTATGGGGGAATTTTAAAGAGAGACAAGGTATGAAGGTGTAAGAGGAATGACTTTTCAGTGAAATTCTTGATAACGAGTCATTAAACGTATCAGCTATTCTTTGATGTTAATTTTCCTCATAAATGTAGCTTTAAATTCTTTGACGATTGATAAGATCTCAAGTATGAGAAAAACGTCAATATTAAATCATGAGGGTAGGATATCTTATAAAAATTCAAGTAGCCATTATCTGCTTTTTTTGCTAAATAATTTCTCGAAATAAAAACTAAGTCAAATTTGTTTTATTTTTCTTTTGGTAAATATTACCTAATTGAAAAGTAAGTTTTCTTTTAACGTGCATTAAACTGTATCGTTGGCCATAATCTTCCTTAAACGCTACCCTAGTGTGATATCACAGAAAATCCCACCGTTACAGCAGCTTTAAGGAATGGGAATTCGTGAATCGCTAGAATGTTAATGGTCACCCGACTTGCTTCCCGCAGTTGGAATTCTAAGCGGCGCCGTACTCAACCACAGGTATTTCGAACAGTCTCCCCCGCATACTTGGCGCTTCTGAGCGCCAGAGCTCATAACTTTGCGGCTCCTGATCTTGGCGGGAATGGAAGAGGGAAAGAAGGTTAGTTGTTCGCGCGGGATACTTGCTCCCTTATTCCATTCCTTGAAGAATTTCCAGAAAAGGAAAGGCAATCGCCGTCTTTCTCGGACAGCTTTCTAATCGATTCAGTAGGGAACTCGAACTATTGTTTAGCTCCATAATACTAGTAACATGCTCGTTTCATAGGAGCCATTTTTACAGGTAAAATGAGGTATAATCTTCTTGTAAAGTGATTGGAATACTTTGGTTTAGGGTTACTTAAACTCGAATTTTAAGGTGTCCTCAAATTCGCGTAATTAATGAAAAATCGTGCATTTATTACTTAGATCAAAGATATTTGTAATTTTATACTGAAATTTTCTATTTATCTAAACAATCTTACTTATCAACTTTCCTAGTTAGCTTCGTTCTGTCTTCGAAGCCTTTAGGAACCAAAGATCTCAATCCGGCCCTCGGGATGAATATTTTACAAGCATATCGTAATATAATATAATCGTTGCTTCTTATATATATATTTAATAGGGTCAGTAGTCTTCAGTCAGTCTTCTGCTGCAACTTCATGCCCACGTATCACAAAAATGATCGATTTTCACGTGTTTTTCCCCTTTTTTATTTTCAACAGCATATTCAATCATTCTCAAATCGGCACCTTTTGCTGCGACTAATTCCAAGTCGAAATTTGTTTTATGATTCGCACAGCGAAATAAAGTATTCGGAAACCCTCAAGAGACGAAATTTTAGTCATTCATCTCGCCGTTGTTTGCTCGCAGAAACCTTTTATTCGCGACCGTGAATATATCGAACTCTCCCACGAAACAAAGGGCTAGATGCTGACTCTTTCCACTCTCCTTTGTTCTCAAAGTGCCGCAGATCTGTGCAGCGTGGATTCGTCAGCCGCGATCTGCGTCACGATTTCCTCATTGCTCGTGAATGGAATCCGACGGTCTCTCGGATTTAATATCCCCGACGGCGTTTATCCTCCGGGGAATCTCTACAAAAAAAACAGTTACTCTACCTAAACCCACCCACAATCTCCCCTTTGCCCCAATTCTGGTGCAAAAAAATAATATCTTCATCGGCATATCCGCGAGCCAAAAAGAAATCGTTTTGAGGAAAGAAATGCGGGTAGGGGAGTCAGCAAAGAAGAAGTCCGAGAGAAAACGGAGCCAATTTCAAATGGCGATTTCCGATTATGTGGCAACAGACTTGGGTTCCTATCTTTCGATGAATACTAAATTGGAGATAATTACTTTGAAAGTAACCCAAACCTGGAGATGTTTGTCTCGAAATAATTACAGAAGGTGGGCTGGGGCAACTAAATTTATATTTTTTTATCGTTCGAAACTATCATATACTATTTTGTAAAATATTATACTTCTATAAGTTCCCGAATAGCCAACTGGGCAACGCGTTCGATTTCGGTGAAAGCTATTCTGGGATCGATCCCCGGTCGGGACTTAAATGATCTTAGCAATTTTAACAATAATCTACTACTTCTAAGTTCCATAGCAAATTCTCATCGAAGCGGTCTAAGATTAAACAATGGGGAAGAAAAGGACCAGTGTTGAAGTATAGGAAAAATAGATCCGGCGAAGTAAAATAGTAGGAATAAAAACTGGCGAGTAGTGGGAAGTTGTACACAATGCGAAGGCGGGCGAAGCGCTTTGATTCCGCACGGCTCACCGCCAGAGGTGCTCCCCTAGACCTTTCCATTCGCTCTGCCCTCATTTGCAGATATCGCATCCTCCATCTTTCTTCCCTTTCTCCCCCTCATCTCACTCTTTCTTTCCTCTCGCCTTTGTGCAAGGACTCGGTGTGTTCGAGCCTGCTCCGTGGCTCACGTTTACTTCCTCATATCGTCTTTTCTCTTTTTCTACTCAAATCAACCCTTCGAGCCATGTGTCGCAATAAGTGACACGTGCGTAGGAAAGCGATCCGCGGATCAAAGTTGGTGTCAAGCGATGACGTCCACAGCAGTCCCTCCCCTTCCTAAAACAAGTGTCTTCGTCAATCTGAATAATGGTCTTTGTCGAGGGAATCCAGAAAACCCTCGGTTTTCTTCACCGGCATTACGCCCGATTACATTTTTAATCCGCTGGAAAAGCTCTCCAAATGTTCTGAATTTATCATCGTCGTAGGAATCTCATCAGGTGCGCGTTGAACGTGTATATTTAATAGCTTTTGAAAGATAAAAACTCTGGAATATTCGTAGCAGTGTATGATTTTACGCACATTATCTAGTATAAATATTCCCTGTTCATAAAACATAACATAATTTAATTTGCAATGAAAAGGCTGTCATATTTCCATCTGATGACATTTAACTCGGAATCGTTCCATAAACAGACAAAATGTATATTATGATATAAGGAGCAAACAAATTTGAGCTATTTCTATATTCCCCCCATTATCCCAAAGTTCTATAACATTTTTGCATTCTTCTATCAACAAACAGGTAATATGTATTTTATATTTGATAGTTCGAAAACAAATATCGTGTATTTACCTTTATTCTTTAGGAACAAAAATCGTCGATTTTTTTTAGAATTACTATATAAATAGGGCGGTATTTTCGAATTCTCTAAGTCGTAATTTTCTTGCAACTTTTATCGCATGTCAGATTTTATTAAATGGGAAACCAGTAGTTTTTTCGTTCTCCTCCATTGCAATTTTGGCTGTGAAAACATGTTTGTATTATCTTATCTTCTTGCATTCTGAAATTGCTTTCCGAAAAAAAAACCTTTTCCTGGCATGATAAGGTATCTATTTCACAAATTTCTTGCATTTTTAAAGTTGAACTTCTTACTTTTTCTACAGGTATTTACCTACGTCTTTTATGCCATGTATTTAAAATTTTAGGAGTTAACAAAGTTGCATTCGCCTCGAAAATCATAAAGCACTCTAAACGGAGGAGAGCATGAACGTGCATTCAAAATTTCTTTCATGAACGAGGTGGCTAGCGTAATTATTAGGCACAATCTTGGAAGTACATAGGCGACAGAGGAAATTCCCGCCCTGTATTCAGTTGGAATTGTAATTTGAAAAATGATGTATTCCCTGTAAACACGTATTTCTTCCGACGCGCACAAAAGAACAGTTTTTTCACTCTTCGTAGGGTAAAATAAATTGAATCTCTGTTCAATCAGATGGCAGGCATAAAAATTTAATTGATTGTACACTTGAACTGAAATCAACTGAAATGTGGAAGCGATGTGCAATTAGCTCACTCTTGATTAGCTTCCATTAGCAAAATCAAAGAGGCCATGAATTACGATCTATGTTACATCGGTGTTTTCATTTAAATATTCATTTCTACTAAAACAATTCTATTACAGAAAATGAGATCAAATAAACATGTCAGTAAAAATATTCAAATAAAATAGAAATCGTGGGAAGATGTAATTTATCGCCATTCATTTTATCTCCATGACGGTATAATGCTTGAATATTCCTGTTTAGCAATTTCGTTTTCATTTATTTCGTAATTATGAATTTATTTTCTTTAATTTGCTTCGGAATCCCTCACGGCTACGCTCACGACTTTAATTTTCGAGTGAAATATAATTTTCTGCATGTTGAAATAGCTTGAAAAGCACTAATCGCTAAATTATCTCTTCAACAAAATTCATAATTTATACGAGTGACAAGTTTAACATTGAGAAAATTAATACTTTCTGATTCATTTTGCTCCCTTTTCAAGAGACGGTTGGAGGAGTTGAGGAGTGAGGCAGCGAGGCAACCGCCTCGCTGCCTCACCAGAAATAAAACTTATACCTTTTGTTTGGCTCGTTGGAATATCATTACGTAGAAACAAGCCAATTCGGGTGATGTTTGTATTTATGTTCCTGCAGCCTCGTTTTAATTTTATTCGTGATTTTAACTTTTTCTCTACTACTACGATCACGGATTTTATTTTTAAATACATATAAATTCTTTCACTACAACAGAGAGTCGCTGTTACTTACTTGTTGATCGTGGAGCTAAAAATATAGGAATATTTACCGGAAGTTAATCTTCGGTTACTCAGAAATGATTTGACTTTTAATAACAGTTGTGAATGATGCTTTTTAATGCAATTTTAACTTTTTTATATCTTTATTTAATTTCTCGCTAATTGTGTCAAATATTTTCTTAGACTTAGTGAGAAATCCAATACCTAACTTCCACAGTTAGTATAACTTAAAAGTAGAAACTTTCGTCATCTTCTCTCCACTGAAGTCCGTTTCCAAAAGGATTCCAACTGATAAGATCCCAGAGATACGAATACGGTCGAATGGAATTGGTTCCTTTCCTTTGCAAGTTCCTTCCGAAAGGAAAGAGAGTCTGATTTCTCTCCTATGGAAAGGCTGCTTCCTCCATAGTTGCAGATAAGATTTTGAGGTAACTTCCAACTATCCACGGTTTTCGCCACCCTTTGGCTTACGACCGCTTCCGGTTGAGGAAACATCTAAAGTTTAGAATTTCGTCATGAATCGATAGGCCGAAGTGTATTTTTTCTCGAAGCTGAATTTTCTTTCTGTCAGTATGCGAAGATAAAATTGATGAACTTTTTCGCTTCGGTTTTGCTTTAATGTATGTAAGATATGGGTTATGGTTATCATTTCTATGAGAAAATTGTCTAATATTTAAAATATAAAAATATTTAATGTTGATTTAAATCAAAACTACTTAAGCTATTTTTTTTTCATTGTCACCGCAAGTTTCTATACTGAGAAAAGGAATCTCATTATAGTTTTTTTCTAATACTCGCCTCTTTTTTTCTTGCGGGGTGAAATTTATCGAAACTTTATTGACGAGCAAATTCAATGCGATAAAGTTTGCTCTGTAATATCTATACGAGAACTTTTTCTCTATTTATCTTCACTCGAGTAAGCTACCTACGTAATATTGATAGAGTAACAGTTTCTTCCGCTAGGTCTTCCTTTCTTTTCAAACTCAGAAATTCTCTCCGTAAAACGCACACCCACTCTCCTCGACTTCGAGAATTGACGAAAGTCGTATTTTCTTTATGCTTTAAGGCCGTCTCGATCAAAACTCTTTCCTATTTTTTCCTCGTTCGGGAAAACTTTGTCTCCTTATTATCCCCGAAGGCTCCTTACCTTTTCTCGTGACTCCTTCACGTGAAGTGAATAAATTCGACTCGCAACATCTCCTTGCCCATTGTCCCTTTTCCCCTCCGCCTTCGCAGGCAGTCGTCAAGACGTTCAATAACTCAGGCGTGTTGTATTTCTTTCCGTCCATTCTCCAGATGTGTGCATTTGCGAGGGTATTCCTCGTGCTCCGTTGAATCGCGCACTACGGATGCAGTTAATGCGATTCTTCCCGAAGTAGGTGAGGTAAATGCGAGGGACGTCTACAAGGTGAATTCTTGGCCTAGATGTTTACGCGAGGATTTCAGCCGAGTGATGGATGCTTGCGAAGGATGCAATAATTCTGTCCGAAGGAACATACGTTGGAAGGGTCTTCTCAAGAAAATCTGGCATCCATGAGTTTTTCGAGGGATCCCTCAGATTTATTGCGAACGATAAAAATGTATACTGCTCAAAGCAATAAGGTCCATTTTACCGTACTAATATTTGAGAAGTGCTGCTCAATTCAAGAGTTCACTCGCTGATATTCTCAAAAAATGTGGAATCAACATATTTCATACCAGCGGGAGTACTCCCAAATTCGAAACGGTGATAAATATCAGAGAAATTCAAAAATACTGATCGTTCTTCGCATTAATATTGCATTTAAAAGAAACACCGTAGCTGAGCGCCGGATCGAAGTTTCTCTTTCAATATTTTCTATTTACTTTGCCAACGCTCAGCCTCCAGCTTTATTCTATCTTATCGAGAGAAGAAAAGCTTTCTTTTTCCGTTGAAATGTTCCTCTTATATACCGATATAACTTTCGTTTGTGTTTACTTTATCTGAACTCTTAGAACATTCCTTGAGTTTTGCATACCCATACCTTTCTATTTGATGTTTACGTATTCAGTGAGCGATACCAAGAGAGACATTTTTCATCTTCCTGCTATTTGTCTTCTAAATCGATAAAAATTTCAGTTTTTTTCTTTGTTCGAGTATGTAACATCTCAATCCCGCAGTAGATATCATCAAAATTTAAACAATATCAATAAAATAGCTAGAAAATAATTTATTGTAATCGATAGTAAGGATAATTTACTTTGAAATAAAGAGGGATGGACATTCCGGTTAAGAGATCCATGTAAATGTTGATAATTTTTCTCAAGAATTATTTTCATTCATCATTCTATCTCAAGTTTTACGTAAGATATAAATCGTTAGTTTGTAGACACGTGCAATGTTTATAGTACCATATTAACCGAACGATTAAATTTCCAACTCCATCTCCAATGAATGCAATTAGGTATGAAAACAAAATATCTTGCTAAACTTTCACTTGACAAATATATTTAAGCAGCTAGACTGTCAGAGTCATCATCGTTCTCTCCGAGTAATGCTACGAAGTTATTTCGTTTCCGTTCCTTTTATAGAAAGATTAAAAGCAACTCCAAACACAGCAATCACTACAAACATTAGTTTGTACTAATACAGTGAATTCACTTCAACAGAAACCTTTTGAATTATAATCAATTATCTAAATTCTTAATGCTGAATTAACTATTTAATCTTCGGTATCCCTTCCAGTACCGTTCTCATTGTTTGTCCATAAATTTGTATGGGGAAGAAATTACGGATAAGAGCATATTAAAAGCAAAATCAGTGTTTAGCACGTAGTATTTTTATACCGCAGTGATAACAAGCTAAGTAAGTATTCTTCTTCTTATTAAGCATTGGAATTAAAGTTTCTTATCGCATGAATGAATAATATTATATGAGAAGCATGAGATTTAGGAATACAGGGCAAACGCTTATTTATATCTTCAGGTATATTCATTTCATTTGTTTCGACGTCTTGATATCATTATAAACATCAACTTTCCGTGAATAATTCTATTTTCTCAATCTAATTTTTGTCAGAAAGCAAACTTTATTAATTATAAAGAGATAATGGAAATGACGGAATTTTTCCTCGGCGTACTTCCGTTAAATTACATCACTATTACATCAAACACTCATTTGACCCGAGTATCCTACCTAGTATTATTCTCAGATCTTTTTCTTCTATTCAAGACGTTTCTTTATCCCTCGATACCCATTTAGCTTTCATAACTTTCACGAGGCTCACCTTCACCGCGATAAAAGAAGCTTTTTCAATGGAAATCAAGAACATATCGATGTTTTTGTTCCTTCTTTACTACCGTATAAAATATCGCTTTAAGTTTTCCGATTTTTCCTCCGCTCTTCTCTTTATTATTACTTTCCTTTATTTCAGCCCTCTCCTATATTTTACCGAGCTTCCTTTGTCTCGAGAGGAAGCGCGGCCACTCCGCGAAGAGAGAATCGAGGGCTAGAGACGGTCGTCTGCCTTGCGTGTCATACTCTGGTGCTTTCTCTTCGGGCGGGATATATTAATAAGTTCCACTCCTCACCGTGCTTTGTTCCGCCGAGAACAAGAGGAGTGCTTCCCGTCACGGTTGTTTTTTCAGCCGATGAGACAATAGGAGGCTTGAGGTCGCGTCATTTTCATGTCTTTTATTATATTATTATTTTATTTTTTCTACGTGAACTCGCTTCGGTAGCCATGCCATTCCACGTTCGACGACTCCTCTTTTTTTCTCTATTCCTTCGTTTGATTTTCTCATAATTTTCGTCATTTAACCCGGCGGTCGTCGCGTTTCTTCTTGAGCAGGAATGGCGAACCTTTGACCAAAAAATGTTATTAAATGATGAAATTAAATAGGTATATACAAAGAGAAATGCATACCAATATAGTATCAAACCATAGCTTGAGACGCAGGCATCATCTACGTAAGTCGATGATAGACTTAAGATTTTGTTTTTCACGATAAATCATTTTCAACTGATGGAATCTTCGTTTAATTACTTTGAAACATCAATGTCTTCATTTAAGAATACAAAATAACAATAATCGTCTTTATTTTGGCGAGATTGAGACTAAAAGTCTCTTCTTCCATCTAATCCACCGTCATATTCTACACAGTTTTTAATTAAAGAAAATAGAACAATAAAAAGGAATGAGGAAATAAAAAACCTAAGAAATTCTTAGGAAATAATCATCCACTGCAAGAAAACACCCACTAGGAAGGGGTTGAAAAACCCGGGCAAACCTACCGATAGTTATAGATAAATAATTCGAATTCGATTTCAAATTCAAAATAAGGATAGTTTCTTCAAATTTCCGCGTGTCTAAGTAATTTTATGTCACTCCCGCTTTGGAATACGTGTAACGTTTCTAGTTCCAATCCGCACATACGCGTTTATATTTCGAATTATCCGCATGCCTCAAAGTTGTAAAACCTTTAATGCCGGCTTCGACTTCTACTGCCCTTTTTTCTACTAGCTAGTTGCGAAAGCGGGTTAGCAGGGATAACGTCCCATTTAAATTCCTGGGATCCCTAGGAATAAAACCTGTTAAAATGGGTCTACTCGGTCGTTAGGGCAGGTAATTTCGGACCGGTGACCTTGCTAGCTTCGCAACTGTGACGCGGAACGAGGGTATCAACTGAATTTCTGCGTAAAAATGTCCCCGGAGACACTTCTCCTATTTCTCTACGCGCCGATACATTCGAGCAGTTCGATACGCGGGGAATCCTGATCGGAAAAAATTTACGACGGCCAGCCCGAATTTTAACGCTTAGAAAAACCAATTCCTTCCCTCTCAGCTCGTCTGGTAGGATTTTTTATGGATTACTGCGACTTTGTCTCTTTTTTTGGCGAAAGACACCTGATCGCTTTTTTTTCCGGCCGCGGATTCGCTCGCGTCACTTGAGAAGGCATCCCGCAGAGCGATAAAACCCGAAAATGGTCTTATCTCCTCATGGGAATTGCCCCGATGCCCGGGGCCGTCAACCTAAATGCGAGAGGACTGACGATTCCCCATCTTTCGTCGCCTAAACCTCATGAAACCTAATGGATGTCGTTGCCCCCGCGTACTTCAGGCGATTAGCACAGCGGAGTCCTCCGATGTGCCCACTTCTTGGACTCCATTACAAGCCTAGCGATCCAATATTCATCTGTTACGCTGTTGTTCAGAAGTGCAAGAATTATTGCTGTCAAAAGGAAACGACCATTTTGCGCCGTTGTACGTCTACGATATGTTCGCTTGGCCTAATTTTTGTTTGCCTATCCATCAGATTTCAGATGCCGACCGCTCTATTATGCTTTGAATGTGGCGCTAGCGCTGTTTTGGAGATGATATATTGAAAAGGGTCAACGGTCAGCGTCCCATGAATATGCTTTGTGCTTATATTTCTATCAGGAGATGACTGATGATATATAGGTTTAGAAACTCACGCGTTTCAGAAATAAATTCTGGGTGACTTCATTAGCCATCAGCCAAAATAGCAAGTAGATTTTTCTGTAGAATTTAAAGAATTGGAATTATGTGAAAATGTTTGCTTAAAGACTTTTGTCTTAAAAACTGTTTGTATTTCTCATAACGGAAAGAGGTAATTAAGGCTGATGTTTCATCACACCCTTTCAGATCACAAGATGCCTGAAAGAGAGACAAAGATAATAATACTAATATAATAAAATCTGTAGAAATCAGATTATAATTTTCGATTATTCGAAATTATTCTTAATCGTAACATTGAACTATTACCAAAGAAATTTTGTTATAAATCATTGCTATTAAAATGGGTGCTGTGGAAGTAAAATTAATGAAATACGCTGACAGCTGTCGATGCGGGATTGACGTCCTACTTTTAATATTTTGCGCTAACAGCCATTAATCGAAACTCTTACGGTACTTATTTAATTTTTCAGTCCCTATTAATTATGGCATTATTCTAGTAATGGGACGAATCTTCATAATCGTCAATATATCGTTATTGAAACGACCAGGATTTTTTTCTCTTCGACACGTATTCCATTCCAGCACTTTAACGCTCGCCGTAATTGAATTAAGAGCTCTCCAGTGAAGGATTTTTATTTGTAACTCATCACGTTTAATGAAAATCCGTTCATTTGCGGAAAAATACCCGTATTTTTCTATATTTGAATACATTTTTGAAAGTTGAACACATTTATCGAATGCATTTGTGGGTATTTAATTTCTATTTATTGAAAGCTCCTTCACCAACAAGGAAAGCATTTTATCAATAAATGACCTCATGTTGTAAGCGAACAGACATTTCCCTGTGTATTAAAATGTTCACTTTGATTTGTAATTAAG
This sequence comes from Ladona fulva, assembly GCA_000376725.2. Lineage (NCBI taxonomy): Eukaryota > Metazoa > Arthropoda > Insecta > Odonata > Libellulidae > Ladona > Ladona fulva. The sequence continues at coordinate 1,341,657 of KZ308154.1, read as the reverse complement.
AATCAAGTTTTTATTTAATTTCAGAGAATCGGAATTGATGAAAAATTGATAAAATTGAAAAAAAGGTTTGATTGATGAAACTCTAGTTTCCGGAAAGGCAATACTGAAATACAATTCTGTCCTTTATATTTATGTATGAGAATATTATTCAAAGCGAACATTTCTTGTCAATCGTTTTCTGAATGTTTCAAAAGGCTTCTCCACAGCTATAACTATTTCCTTTCCTCAAAAAACTTATAATCTCTGAATCTCATCTAGGGTCATTGAACTGAATTTCGTTGAATTGAAACATATCGGTCCATTAGCTCAATTTGAAATAAATTTCATGGAGATGTTGATGGTTCAGGTCGTCGTTTCAATTTCAATTTTCTGAACCATTGAAGGCTGAAATATTCCGTCATTTTATCAGTGTGAGTGTGTTTGAGAGGAAAGCATCTCCCCAGCTAGCATTACGTATCTCATAATACTTAGCTTCTCAATTCCCTACATTCAAAGTTTTAGTAATTTATCGGGAGGATTAAATCAGATAACTAATCTAAATCAGCTTTTTTCTCTCCGTCTTTGTTTTCGGAAAAGTGTTCCGTTTCATCCTGTTCAAGACCCGATAATCTAAAAGTACGTTCCACCGAAACTAAAAGGGTGAAACTTTTTCGCGCCAATGTAGACCAAAGCTAGTTCGATTAAAAAGCTTAAATAAATAAGGAGAAAATAAAATTCCGCTTCCGTCGTTTCCCCGCGCGAAACTTGGGCATCCTTTTTCCGAAATCCTCCCCCAGAAAAGGAAACGGAAAAAGGCAGGATGAGACAGAAGAAGAGCTCTTAATTCGTTTTTCTTTTTTTGCGTCCTTAGCTTTTACCGTTTCCCTTTCGTCGCAGCCATTCTGGCGTTCAATTGTCTCTTTTCCTCCTCTAATACCCGCCTGGGAAACGGGAAGCGTTTCTCTTTTATTTCTTAGAGATGAGTAGTTCCCGCCAATTATCTCGCGAAGGCTCACTCCCCCCACGAAGCCGTTAACCGTTGGCTAACTGTCCAGCAGCGAGTAAGGGTTCACGCAAAATGAGGACTGCCGTTTTAAACTGAGGCTTCCTGGAGTCCTTAACCTGCCTCATAGAAATGATGGTCCTTTCTCTCCACGGGAATGAAATTTTCATCGGATGGCTATGAGATTATTCTGCTACTCAAATGGCGTTCCATCACCGCGGGATGTGGCGATTTCGTTTTCAACGAGGGGAACTATGGTCGGCGAATATTCCGACTCCGTATGAATTCGTTTGTATTCGCCTTCATTTAATTACATCTCGTATCCCTCGGGATCTTCATCCTAACTCAAACATGTTATGCTTTTAGTCTTTTCGAGTTGTCGTTTGTGTAAGTAATTCTTGCAGGTCAAGTTTGTTTGTTCTTGTAAACATAATTTGTATTTTCTCCCAGCCCAACGGTATCATAAGTCGTCACTAGTTTTTGAGAAATAATGGACCCTGTGGTTTTATCTTCTGCGTGAAGAAATATTTCTCAAACCTATGGCACGTTATGTTGGTGGACTTTCTTTTCAAACAAAGACGTTGAGTAGGTATTGATTACTCTATCATTTATAATTTATAAAATGTCTGTCTCCGTTTCTGTGTGTAATTCCACTGGCGTTAAGATATTGCTAAATCAAACGAAAATATTTCAGAACGTTGTATCAATTTACCTCAAATATCTGATAGATGTGGAGAAAAATGGATGTTTAAATTCGGAAAATAATCTTATTTACTGTGTGTTATCCTTTATTTCCTTGCTTCTGGAAATCGTTTAATTCTTCACGATTATTCTTTTTTTTGCTCAGCCTTTGGATAGGGATCAGCCGAGCGGTCGACCCCAATGGAGGTTCACGGTATTCGCTCAAGACGAAGGAGGAGAGGGTCTCGTCGGATATGCTGACGTACAAGTCAACTTGAAAGATATAAACGACAATGCTCCTATCTTCCCACATGGAGTTTATTTGGGCAACGTGACGGAGAATGGAACAGCAGGTAAGGAAGAGCTTGGCTTCAAGTTACTAGAATACTCCGGAATGCTTCTTTCACAATTATTACGGCATTAAAAATTTTAATAATGATGCTATCTCCATGATTAAAAATGTTCAGAAAAAGCTTGGAATAAGCGAGCTCGCAGAAGTCCTAATATCTGACCAAATTTTCTTTATTAATTTGTTGTAAGAATTATTACGTATTTGCTAGTTGTTATTCAGAACAGAATAAACCCTAGGAGAACCAGTTACTAATCCCTCAGTAAAGTTTATGCTGTCTCGCCTTTGCATGTAGAATTCGGTCTCTTGTCCGCTGTTACTCCGGATACATAAGATTCAGGGGCTAGTGTATCACCCGCTATATAAGATTCAGGGGTTAAATGAAAATATTTTCTCGGGGTTTTTCTGTGAGTAGAACATTGTCTTCGTTGATAATTTCACCGCTTTTGTGGAGAAAGTTTTAAAGAAACGATTATCAGAATTTATTGTTATTTTAAAATATCAAGATTTTTTTGTTAGTAATTGAATAAGTAAGTTTCGTTTTTATACCATTTATTAAAGGTATAAAAATTTTCAAATCAAAATGCTTTGGTATATCATAAATGCACACTAGTACTATAATTATAAATAGCTTTTAATTCTTTTGTGTAAGATTAGAAAATGATGTTTCTTTAGAAATTTAGAAATAACGAATTTCCCGGTTTTGTGTGGATTTTGTTGGCACCAATTACTTACAAATGATTTGTTAATTTTAGTAAATAATATTTGAAAGCATGCTAGAGTTTCAATAAAACTATCCTGGATTAAATACAGCCATGTAGGGAGGGCGGCGATTAGTCGGTCAGAGGTTGACAGAGTTGCGGCCGCATTGTTTAAGGCGGTTCTGATTATAAACTTCCAAAGCTATTGACATGATCCTAGAATTAGAACTTGATGAAATCGCATTTAATCGTCTCACCCTTAAAACTAAAGATTTCGTGACTGGATAGCGTAGATACTACGGCACAAACATCTCACTCTTTTATTCCCTTTTTCTTGTGCTTCTAACTGATTTCTTCTCCTTGTGCAGGAATGCTGGTGATGACCATGACCGCGGTGGATTACGACGATCCCAGCGAAGGCACCAACGCCAGATTAACCTACTCCATAGAAAAGAATGTGATAGAGGAGGAGACGGGATCACCCATCTTCGAGATCGAACCGGAGACAGGAGTGATAAAGACCGCCGTGTGCTGCTTGGATCGAGAGCGAACCCCAGATTACTCGATACAAGTGGTGGCGATGGATGGAGGGGGGTTAAAAGGTAGGAAAAAAGTCGGAAAAGAAATCGGCTCCCGCAGTTCGATTTTTCTTTATTTTCCTCGTCTTTTCCTTTACGCTTCCAACTTCGACATTTTTTCGCCTGACCTGTTGACCCCGTTTTTACCCACGTTCTCTCTCTTCCCCCGCGACAGGAACGGGGACGGCGTCTATAAGAGTGAAAGATATAAACGACATGCCTCCTCAGTTCACCAAGGACGAGTGGTTTACGGAAGTAGACGAGACGGATGGCTCCAATCTACCGGAGATGCCCATCCTAACCGTCACAGTGCACGACGAAGACGAAACGAACAAGTTCCAGTACAAGGTACTTTGGGTCTTTCCTATGCGGAAGGAAATATCTAACTGAGCCCTAATCGAAAATCCAGAGGGTTGTTTCCTTTCGAGCATTTTCCCCTCCGCTGGAGAGAGTGAATAGCTCATGAAAGTAAAATACGTATGATCGAAATAAGCGAATAATAACCAAAATAGATGAAAACGTTTTTTGGCTAAAATTCTGCCTAAAGATGGCGAATAAAATCTTGACAGTACCGTTAACTGTATCTGAGTAATTGTAAAAGAAATTCATTAATTTTAATATTGAAGCAACTCTTTTACTTTGGACGAGTTTCGTTAACGGCTTGTTTACCTGGAATCTATGTGACGGGATTGAGTTCCTTTTCCTTTTTCCTATTTTTCGAAGAGGTTGGCGTAATTTTAAATCGAAATACTTATTTTAAATAAAAAAATCCATAAAGGGAATTCTTGCGAATAGGAGTTTTTTAAGTATTCATATAAATATAAATAATGACAAGGATTAATTTTAATATTTTTTATATTTTTACTATCATAAAATTGTTATTTGCTTAAAGATACTTTAAGACGTATCTATTTTATCCATCTAATAAAAAATCTTCTCAAGTGCTCATTCCCATGCCCTTTAATACTCTAAATATAAGAGGTGGAATTAGGTCGCATCTTTGCTGATGAGTATTTTCTTAAAACATCTTTATACATGCAAAAGTAGTATTTTCTACCTTCTATTCATGTAATCAGTATCGTTTCCCCCCTTAATATTGGAACATTATACAGCATACATGAGTTATTATTCATTTTCCATTCAGTTTTTTTCACCATTTGATTTAAAATTTCAGAATAAAATATTCTTCCTATTTTCACCTTCGCAACTCACAACCGTCCCTTGTTAGTTCCAGGTGATGAACGTCGTTTGAAATCGTTCTCGCCTTATTCGTCCATTATTTATTAACGTTGCACATTGTTTCCTCAAAGGTGATAGAAAACAGCGGTTACGGAGCCGACAAATTCACGATGGTTCGTAACAACGACGGCACCGGATCGCTAAAGATCGTCCAACCCCTCGACTACGAAGATCAGCTGCAAAGCAACGGCTTCAGGTTCAGAATACAAGTGAACGACAAGGTAGGTGTTCGCCCGGTATCCCAAAAGCGTCAATTTACGTGTCGAAACACGAAGCAGCGGCATCACTTAAGAGTTCTTTTGTTTCGCCACAGGGTGAGGACAACGACAATGACAAGTACCACGTGGCGTACTCTTGGGTAGTGGTCAAATTGAGGGACATCAACGACAACAAGCCACAGTTCGAGAGACCGAACATCGAAGTGTCCGTGTACGAGAACGCAGAGGTAAGATAAAGCGAAAATTAATGGAAATAAATGCTTAGTGAAATCTCCGCAATCTAAAAAATTTTAGAAACATTCTTTCGTAATTATTCTAGTTTCATTTAAATTTTAGAAATATTCTTTCACTGCATACCTGCACTTTTTGAGTCCGTAATTTAAATTGCCATGATTTTGGGTATTAAATTCTTAGTTTTCTTGTGCTTTGTGTCATATTTTTTTATAAAAGGGCTCCCGGGTAGTCAAGAGGGCAAGTCGTTCGGCATCGGTGAAGAAGGTCCCGGGTTCGAATCCCGGTGGTGGCCTACGTGCGAAATAACCTATGCTGCCGAAGCATCTAAAAATACTACTACTATTGTTTTATAAAAACTACTCACTCACTGCCTCGAAATCTGAAAAACTACTCTGTCATTCTTGTTAGAATATTTCCGGTAATAGATTCGTGAATGCGAGAAATGATATTCATAACTTCAATATTTTCATTTCTATAGGAGAAAGTTTACTATATTTGGGAGTTTTCTTCCGTAAAACCGTAAGCTTGTCGCTGACCTATGCTCTAACATTCTTGATCTCACGTTTACATGATTCTGTTCTTCTCAGGTTGGCAAGTCGTTGGAGACATTCAAAGCGACGGATCCGGACCAAGGAGGAAGAAGCAGAGTCTCTTATGCCATCGACAGGACATCTGATAGAAGAAGACAATTCGCTATCAGTAAGGAGGGTACGGTATCAATACAAAGGAGTCTCGACAGGGAAGACACTCCGAGACACCAAGTGAAGATACTAGCGATAGACGATGGCGTTCCTCCGAAGACGGCCACTGCCACTCTCACTGTCGTCGTTCAGGACATCAACGACAACGCTCCTACTTTCCTGAGGGACTACAGACCCGTTCTTCCAGAACACGTACCTCCAAGAAAGGTAAGGTATCCCTCCTGTGTGTAGTGACTACATTGCAAAACTGTATTTAAGAGGAAATCCATTTTCCAACGGTTATTTATTTACTTTTTCATTATCTTTTTTGTAATTTATAGGTCCTTAAATATAGGTGGCTATAATGCGGCAGCTTTAACTTGAACATCGAAAGTTATACTTTAAAAACCACTAGTTTTTCCTGTATATTTTCATTAACTCTTTGCACAAGAAATCGTTTCTTTAAATAACTGCTTATTTTAAATTTCCTGTCAGAGAAGCAGCTGCGCATACCTAATTTACGGTAAAGGGAACGAATTGACTTTGATCCACCGTTACTTTTTATTTTACCATTTCAAAAGCATTCTTTGGCTCGGTCCAGAAGGTGCTATAACCTCTTGCAATTGAAGGGCTACTTGAGCCATTTCTGAATGAACTAAACATTCCATATTTCGATCTGTTTTTGTAATTTTATAATGAACCATGTTTCCTTGGTTTTCCTTTCTTTAGGTGGTAGAGGTATTGGCGACCGACGACGATGACCGATCCAAGAGCAACGGTCCTCCTTTCACATTCAGAATGGACCCCAATGCTCACGACGTAATCCGCGCGTCTTTCAAAGTAGAACACGATCAGAGTAAGTGAAAGTTTCTCGTACATAATAGAAATTTACTCGTAATGAATATGGCCTTTTTTATACAATATATTTCTGTCTCCTAGAGGGTGCAAACGGTGACGGTATGGCCGTAGTGTCGTCGCTGAGATCCTTCGACCGGGAGCAGCAGAAGGAGTACCTCATTCCCATTGTGATAAAGGATTCTGGAAACCCCGCTATGTCTGGCACCTCAACCCTCACTGTGGTCATCGGCGATGTCAACGATAATAAGATGCAGCCAGGATCAAAGGACATTTTTGTATATAATTACATGGTAAATAATTTTTTCTAATTCGTTGTATGTGTATAGTAACATTTTAGCACTGGATGGATAAGATTTAACTGACAATTTTCATTACTATCATTTATATCATTATTGCATTCATACTTAAATGAAGAATAACACAGTTTCTTCTATTAATATTGCTATAAAATTGCTTCGAATTAATATTAATTTTCGTGCTTTTATTCCAGGGCCAAGCACCTGACACAGAAATAGGTAGAGTTTATGTATATGATCTAGATGACTGGGATTTGCCAGACAAGAAATTCTATTGGGACGGAACAGAACACCCACGTTTCCGATTGAATGAAGACACAGGGATGATCACAATGAAGCATGGAACTAGAGATGGACGGTAAGCTACAGACTGGCTTCGTTTTCTTCAAGAAAAGATGATTAATTTTACGTTCCCGTAAATGTTCTCTATGAATCTCTGTAATATTTCATTTATCCTTCAGGTATCACCTGCGGTTCAAAGTATACGACAGAAAACACACTCAAACTGATGTTCCGGCAAATGTGACAGTTACTGTAAGAGAGATACCGCATGACGCAGTACTGAATTCAGGATCGGTCCGATTAGCAGGAATAACAGATGAAGACTTTATACGCGTCTGGAATTATAGGGTATGTTATCATGAAATCTTATGGTTAGCTGCTCGCAAATGAAATGGCATAACCATATCCCTTTATCGAAAAATTAAACTTTTGTTCTCAGAAATGTTAAGTAATTCTTCAAATAATGAATGTAGAATGTAAATATCCTATCAAAATTTTTATCCGTTTTTTTTCCATCAACCGTATAACTTTCAATTCACATAAGTTTAAAAATTCATTCTGGAATGCTCTCATTAAGCATAGAAATAAAAATAGAAAGGTACATAGAAATTAAAATATCAAGAGTAGGTTTAAAAGAAAATATATATCAAATCATAGCCGCTTGTGATTAAAAGTTCAATGCTCATGTTAGGAGAATTTTACATTTTCACCGCTTAAAATGTAAGTTAATGGTCTCCCTCTTTCTTTCTTGTTGCAGACGCAAAGTCTAATGAGGAGCAGGTTAGAAAGGTTTAGGGAGAAAGTGGCAGATTTGCTTGGTGCAGAACGTGATAAGGTGGATGTATTCAGTGTACAATTAAGGAGGAGACATCCACCACTTACTGATGTTAGGTTTTCTGCCCATGGATCTCCTTATTACAAGCCTGTCAGACTCAATGGACTCGTACTTATGCACCGTGAAGAGGTAACTAACATTCTCTAAGATCCTTGCAACAAAACTTAACATTAATCAAAACTCACTAGCTTTTTCCAAGATATTTCAAAATTGAATGTAAGAAGATATAAATTTACCTTCAAATAGTCTTATTTTTACTTTATAATGTATGCTAAGTGAACTGATTAAGGGCAATTAAGAAAAAAGACTTTTTTGAGCCCTCATGAGATAATTACTGTTACTGTTAATTCTTCCACTCAAATGGTTGCATCTCTGTTGTAGCTCGAGAAGGATGTTGGCATCAATATTACAATGGTTGGAATTGATGAGTGTCTTCAAGAAAATGCTGCATGTGAAGGCTCTTGCACCAATTCATTGGAGGTATCTGCACTTCCGTATACTGTGAATGCCAATCGTACATCTCTTGTTGGTGTAAGAGTGGATGTTTTGCCAGAATGTACTTGTGGAGCCCGAAATTTCTCAAGAGGAGAATCATGTAGGTCTACTCCATGTCACAATGGAGGAAGATGTATGGAAGGAAGATATGGCCTAACGTAAGTTGATTTTTTCTTTGCACTTGGAAGGTGAAATTTAGATGTTACAAGTTATTGGAATAATCATTTCCTGTCCTTTCCCAGATGTGTTTGTCCAAATGGTTATGGAGGACCAAGGTGTCAGCAAACAACAAGACACTTCAGAGGATCTGGTTGGGCCTGGTATCCACCCCTTGAAATGTGCGAGAATTCACATCTAAGTTTAGAATTCATCACTCGCAAAGCTGATGGAACACTGCTGTACAATGGACCAATTGTTGCACCAGAACCAGAAGAAGTCATGGTATCAGGTAAGAAACTATATGATGCAATGAAAGTATTCTTTGAGTTGTTAATTATGAAAAGTATGCCTTTATTTCAATTGATATCTGAATTATGAAAATAATCCTTTATTTCTGATATTTTTCCACAGATTTTATATCTGTAGAACTGGAAAGAGGTCAGCCTAGGGTACTGGTTGATTTTGGATCAGGAACATTAGAGCTCCGTGTTCGAACAAAGAAAGCCCTTGATGATGGTGAATGGCATCGTTTGGATATATTTTGGGATACAGAAGTATGCTATTTGCTTTTTTAAGATGCTCGTGTGTTATGTCTTTCTTTAAAATGAAAATATTTATTTATTTCCTTCTTTTCCCATTAGAATGTGAGGGTTGTGGTCGATTATTGTAAGTCAGCAGATGTGACAGAGCTTGAGGATGGAAGTCCTCCTGAATTTGAAGGCAACTCTTGTCAAGCAGAAGGAACAGTGCCTCCATTTGCAGAGTACCTTAATGTAAATGCTCCTCTTCAATTGGGAGGACTGTATGTTGAATCTGGATTAGACCCAGCCCACTTTAGGTGGCAATCCATGCCCCTTGGGAAACCTTTTGATGGCTGCATACGCAATGTTGTTCATAACAGCAAGGTAAGCATTATTTCAGAGACCACTGTGGAATTCCTGAATAGTCTAGTCCATTGTAGTTTACCTTTGATGGAAATAGTTGGTGTTGATTGCACTATGAATTCAGTTTGGGTTGACAGTAAGAAAGTCATGCAGCTGTAAAAATCATTCTTTTATACAAAGTCATCATCAACCATCTTTTCAATAATTACAGATGAATTCACAAGTTTTAAAGGAAAAGAAAAATCTTAGGTATAAATTTTGATAATTAATGTTAGGGTGGATAAAAAGCTTGGGCTCAAAGCTAAATTCCTTACAGTTTGTATAAGAAAAGTATTTTGTTCACAGTTGAATAACATAGTGACTTTTCTTTCAGCTCTATGACTTAGCTCATCCAGGACTATCAAGACACAGCGTGGCAGGCTGTCCTCCTGTTGAAGAAATGTGCCATGGAAGTATTGGAGGAGGTGATGGTGGTGGCTCAAGCACTGGTGTCAGTGGTCACAGTGTTGGTAGTGGAGGTGCTGGCTTAAGGTGTTGGGAACGTGGCACATGTGTTGGTTCATTTGGAGAAGGAAGGTTAGCAGGAGAACTTCTACTTATATTACATACATTAGTTTAGAAGTATTATTGGTTTTCAATGATTTTTTATACAAATTGAAATTTCTTCCCCCAAACATAGGTGTGAATGCCAGCCTGGATGGACTGGACCTCATTGTTCTGTGGCAACAATACCAACAACCTTCCGACCACAATCCTATGTCAAATATGCTCTCTCATTTGAGCCTGACCGATTTTCAACCTCCATTCAGCTAAGATTCCGAACCAGGGAGGAGCATGGAGAATTGTTCCGAGTCAGTGACCAGCATAACAGAGAGTATGGTATTCTAGAAGTGAGTAAATCCTATATCCTCCTCAAAATTCATCATTCACATTTTTGTTCTAAATTTTGCGAGAATACTATATTTTACTTATGGTCTTGTACTCATACAATTATCCTTTCTCTTTATAGATAAGAGACAGCCGCTTGCATTTCCGCTATAACTTGAACAGTTTAAGAACGGAAGAAAAAGATCTTTGGTTGAGTGCAGTGACTGTCGATGATGGACAGTGGCACACGGCAAAGGTTAGAGATTTTAAACAACTATAAACTATTTTTTTAAACTTGGTAGAAAATATTTTTCACATTTTGTCATACTGGTATATTCAAACCTGCACAATTCTACATTAGGTATCGAGGTATGGTTCAGCAGCTATTCTTGAATTGGATGGTGGTGAAGGTCGACGTTACAATGAAACATTCAAGTTTGAAGGTCACCAATGGCTGCTTGTTGACAAACAAGAGGGTGTATATGCTGGAGGAAAAGCAGAGTACACTGGAGTGAGAACTTTTGAAGTATATGCAGATTACCAAAAAGGTAAGCTGTCAGATCTTTCTCTTAAATGTTGAAAATTATAAGAATATGAGATAAGAGAAATACATTGAAGAAAATTTTTAGCTTATGAATTTATAGGTAAAAATTGACTTTTAAATTGTCATCTGCATGCTTCAAGAAGATTAGTCCATACTGGGGTCTGTCAACAATTGTACTTTAATCTTTTTCAGGTTGTTTGGATGATATACGTCTTGAGGGTAAGCTGCTGCCATTGCCCCCAGCCATTAATGGCACACAGTGGGGACAAGCCACTATGGCACGCAATTTGGATAGGCATTGCCCATCAAACAAACCTTGTGCCAATGTTATTTGTCCAGAGCCTTTTGAATGTGTTGATCTTTGGAATGAATATGAGTGCACGTAAGTGAATCATCTTTTTTTTTCATTTTGTAACTTTTTAGAGGTATATTATTGAATGATGTGCAAATGTTGGGCCAAAGAGAAGGATGGATAATTTTTATAAACCTATTTTAGTACAATTTTGTTAGCCATACGATTCTAAAATATATCTAAATTAAAAGAGAAATATTCATAAGATATTATTTTTGGAAGTTATTTATTGCCTTTGGAGATTTACATTAACTTGAACTTCCATTCATTTTCAGTACATTCTCATTTCAATCTTTCTTGCAAGACAAGGCAAACAAGAATTCCTCTCTTCACTATCAGTCCTCAATCTTTCCCACAAAGATAATTCCATAAAATAGTAAATATTTAAAATTTTATATCTGAAAGTCTTCTATAAGAGACACTTTTGCATTTGAATTATTTATAGTTTTTTTTAAGTCAGCATCAAAATCATAATTATTAAGGCAATTATATATGATAGTGTCTTTTACAAAAAGAAGAGAGTTGATTACTGATTTCATTGTTATGATATCCTTCTTTTTGTCCAATGATATCCAATTTCAAGAACTCTTATTGAAATGGTTGATATGAAAGTTTAATATTCATTAACTACATCATGCTTTAATCATAGACTTAAAAACATGCTTTAAAAAATAAAGGCTACTTGTATATCTCACATTTCTTATTAACAGGAGTGTTTTAAAATGTTTGAGCATGATTCCAAACATAGCAACTTTTGAATTAATATGTCTGTGGTGTATCTGAATAATATAGCATTAACCTGTAATTCTCTCTTAAATGAATGCTTTTGATTATATATGTATGTCATGAATATGTAGTTACAATATTTTCTTTTCTCTTTTCTTCCTTCCTGCTATAACACTATAACTTGGGTGGGATTTTGTCTATGTTTGCATCTTCCCATTTACCTTTTTCTTTTATTTTGACGTTTTTGTTTTTAACCTAACCTTTTCGTTAAAACCTGGAACTGTATCCCTTGCCTTCTTTCCAATAACTTTTTTCATACATAAATAAATTATTTTACTCCCAATGCTTCTTATATACCAAAATGGAAATTTTTCATTTTATATTATTTTCACCTGGTTTGGTCGGAAAAACAAAACAGTTGTGGTGAGGGTAGAGTTGTTTCTGGTGATGGGAAGGGTTGTGTGGACCGCGATGAGTGCATTGATGCACCTTGCCTCAATGGGGGAGTTTGCGTGAACCAGGAGCCAAGCCTCCGTTACCGCTGCATCTGCCCAGAGGGATTCTGGGGAGAGAACTGCGAACTTGTGCAAGAGGGCCAGACCCTAAAGCTGAGCATGGGTGCTCTTGCTGCAATTCTGGTCTGCCTTCTCATCATCCTCAGTGAGTTATTAATCAGGGTCATTTTTCATTGAAGTCCAATGCATCATCTACATAAATATCGCCCAATCGATCAACAAAGACATACATGTAAACATTTCACATTTCTAAAGAGCAAACATCAAAATACATCAAGATAGGCAAATCATTCTGTATTCAGTACATCCACCAAAGAGAGCATTACTACCCTCAAATGGTTTTCAACATTGATAAACTTGCATGTAATTATGGAGGACATGAGAATTTGCATCAGAATTTTTTTATATTTCTATTACTTGAGGAGGTGTAATCTTTCTTCCAAGTTCATGGTGAGTCAGATTAGTTAATTTAGTTCCATGTTATTTGACCATTATGTAGAAATATTATTAACTGCAACTTAGAGTAATTTTATGAATTAATTAAGGCACATTAATGTTATTTGTTGCATAATTTATTTTTATGGGTACTGTAGAAGCTTGCTCAGGCATGTTTTATTTTCACTTACCCTTGTTCATAATGAATAATCTGGCTGCATGAAAGTCTTTTGAGTAGTTTATGAAAATTTTACTCATTTTGAAACACTCCATTCTTATAGTGTTAACATAGAAATTTCACAGCTTTATATGGCATAATCAATTATGCTTTTATTGCTCAGTTTATATTTAAGTGGTTGTTTGGTATGTCTGAACATACATCTTAAATTCTAATTTTATTTTTAGACATTTTAAATTTTAATTCTGCTTATGAATATTTGCTCTATTGATTTATTTTTGAATTGGCCTTCCATCATTTCATGTAAAAGGAATGTGTTTTAAATTTTATTTCTTCTATCGAAATACTGAACATGAATGATTTATTTTCATTTTCATTTTGAGCAGTCTCAATTTATTCTTTCTTTTATAAATCAAAGCCAAATTAAGCTACTGTTTTTAGATTCTGAAGAGTAAGGCAGTAATGGTAAAACATTATCAACTTAAATTAACTGGCTTTGAGTATTTTAGTTTTCTTAGTTCTAATACTTTATTTAAACCTATCCTTCTATGGAAGAAAATATTGAGGTAAGTTTAAATAAGTGCATGAAATTCAGATCACATTTTTATTTGTGCCATATGGGCTGCATGTCCTCACTATCAATGGGCAGGTGTCCAGTAGGGCTTCGACCTCAAGGAATGGCTTGTGTCAATGAAGAGGAATGTAAATGGTGGAGGCCATGTCTAAATGGAGGGGAGTGTATAGATTATGATGATGCAAGGCGCTTTGCTTGCCGCTGCAAAGGAAGCTACACAGGACGTCACTGTGAACTGGAACTTCTACCATCTGGAGCCCTCACGCCATCCAATGAATTCATCATCGCTATAGTTGCCTGTCTTTTTGCCTTGCTGAGTAATTATCACAACAATATTATCTTTAGTTCTTAGTATTTTTATTTATAGTTATAATGTAGGTACAATTATTCTTTTGTCCTATTTTCATCTCATTCTATGTACATACATTTCATGTTATTTCAACCTTTTTCCATTACAAACATTTCCTTAAATCCATCCTAAATTTTAAAATCGCAGATTGACTCAGATACTTTATTATAATGCAGAGAGAAAGTTAGATACTAAATCTTATTGACAAAAACATAGTGAAATCTGCCAACAGGTGGTATCAGTAAGGAAACTTGCCTCCTGATGTTGTTTAACCCATTTAACTATTTATAAAAGAAATCCTGATTTTAGTTTTTAATTAATTTTGTATCATTCCTATACAGAGGATTTCACTAACGTATTTCACTACAGTTGAAAATAAAAGTAGGTTCATGCTTTAACTTTAAACTTTTCATTTATTGTAGTATAAAAGGTACTTCATATTTATCATATGAGCATATCCCTCTCAAATTATTTCAATAACTATATATAGGACTAAAATAGGATTGTGAAAATAGCTTTAAACCAAACTTAATGTTAGCAATGATTTGAATAGGTAAATCATGAAAGCCATTCATGTATGTATGAATCTACTTTCACATTAATAGAATAGCATGAATTGCACCTGCTTCTTTACTTTTATTTTAAAATATATTTTATTGTAATTTTCTCTAATAACAATGGACTACAGGTAAGTTCATATTATCATAAACTATTGATCATACAGCAACACAAAAACATATAGCACTCAACAATGACTATCAGCACCAACCTATTCTCTTGGATTTAAAATTAAGTTTAAGGAGTAATTAATTAATGCAGAAAATTGATTCCATTATTTAAAATCCATTCTACCTTTTATGGTATAAAGTACTGTGAATCTATCGTTCAAAATGTTTCATTCTTTAAGGAAATATGATGAAATTCAATTAAGAGAATCAATATTAAATTTTCTAGTTTGATATATACTACCAAAGCATTCTTCGCAAGATTAATTTACATACTCATCAATTTTACCATCGTTTTTCTCCTTCCATAGTTCTAGTTTTGGTGTTTGTGGTGTATAACAGACGCCGGGAGGCCCATATCAAGTACCCAGGACCAGATGATGATGTCAGAGAAAACATTATTAACTATGACGATGAAGGTGGTGGTGAGGATGACATGACTGCTTTTGATATCACTCCTCTACAAATTCCTGTTGGAGGAGTTGGTGGACCTCTTCATCCTGGAGGACCTGGAGGCCCAGCTGGTGCAGTACTTCTTGGTCATCCACCTGATCTTGGAGGTGGAATGGCTCCTAGTCCAATGGTTGTCCCTGGAGGAAAACCACCATGTGAGTATTTAGTCACTATTGAAGACTTTTTTCTTTTTCTTAAGGAAAATGTTGTGGAAATATGTCAAGTTAATCAATCCTTCAAGTTCTATAAAAAAATTACTTGCCTTTAAGATTCAAGCAACATTACAGTTGTGATATCATTTAGTTTACCTTGAAATAATAATCAGTGGTTGTACTTTTGGGAATTGAACACCCTTAACATGTTCACAGTGGATGCCTCTATTTCCAATGCATTTATCACTCCAATGGTGGATTGATCTGCAGTGAACATTTAATAGAGATAGACTTCTCTCCTAAAGAAGAGAAATGAGGATTAAGAAGGGAAAGGCTATGGGGGTAAAATTCTGATCAGATATGAATTAATAAGAAAACTATAACAAAATACTATAAACTTTCTTCTGTGATTTGAGATTTTTGTTTTTATTTCCTAGATAAAAATCCTTACATTATATATCCTTTATGAAGATCTCTCAAAAATCCTCTGAAATGAATTATTCTAGCTTTTTTCCTCAAAGAAGCTCATGACAAGTAATAATTTCAGATGTCGGAGGACCTGAACCAAATGTTGGTGTCTTTATTGAAGAGCATAAGAAAAGAGCTGACAGTGATCCTAATGCCCCACCATTTGATGACCTGAGGAACTATGCTTATGAAGGTGGTGGTAGCACAGCTGGTTCTCTCTCCTCACTTGCGTCAGGTAAATACTTTTACTGAATAAATATGATCTGTAACTATCAGAGAGTAATTTGAATTTCACATGGTCATAAATGAATTTTAAAATCAACTTCTTGGTTATATGTTAGCAAAATATATGAGATCCTTTGATGATTATTCTCAGAATTAGTATTCTGGACATCAATAGAATTTTAATTTCATCAGAAATAACTGTACTTTAGATACAATGCACTATGGTTAAAAATAATTTCTACGTGACTAAACTTGATTTTGCTCATGAGTAAGCTTGAAGTAGGAGTCATAATCAACAAACAAATTGTTTGGATTGAGTAGGATATAAACTTACATGTTTGATTGTTTGAATTCAAAAGTTTGATTACTGATAAAAAAGGAACTAGAAGTGAAAATGTGTGATACCCTTGATCTTTAATCTATGCAGATGACAATGAACAAGATTTTGACTACCTGAATGGATGGGGACCTCGATTCTCAAAGTTAGCTGATATGTATGGTCAGGGTGAAAGCGAAGAAGAAGAAGAGGAGGAGGAGGAGCAGTAAGAAGAATAAAAGAAGAGACTTAAAAGGGAGGAGAGACACATGCAAGTCAGAAGGAAATGAAGTAGTTTGAAATAATCATAATGAGTGAGCTGCAATAAAATCGGTTGAGGTAAATTATAAAAGTTATGAGAAAAGACTGCAATGCAAGTGAATCAGGTATAAATTGTCCCAGATAAGGAAATCATAATATGACTCTCAAGTTATAGACTCTTGAAAATATGCCAAAAGAGATACTTATGATTTTTTCTTATTGATTGAGATAACTGCTTGACGCAGGACTTCTTTATCTGATTTATGTGTAGCACACTCGTGTTAGGTTATTGAGAATCTTAGGGGACTTGACTGACTGAAACTTTCCAGTTTCATTTTTGTTATTTTATAATTATTTTTTGCTGGCTGCATCTGCTGACAAATTACTTCCTCATTTTATTGATGGGATTTCCATGACAAGTCAAATGGAAGCAACCAGGTCTATGTTTGTTTACAAAACAATTTCCTTAAATGGAAGGAGATAAGCATTATTTTTTATTTCATCTGTCATTTTGTTATCATTATGTTTGAATGCGAAAAATAACTTAAGAAAGCATGATTGTGGACTGTACAGGAAGCTTTTCACTGTCATCTCATCTCAGTATTCAAGTGCTCATGTAGGGCACTGGTGAAGACATTTAAATGAAATCAGACCATATTATGAGGAGCATAATAATGTTATGAAAAATGGAATGATGATACAATCTCTTTCCCCTGCTGATGTTCCCACCGAAAACATTCCATTTAAAATAATTTTACATGTGTGAGCCACAAGTATGTATGAAAACCAGTAATGCATTTCATTCATGAATCACGCAAGGTAGTGTTTGGGGAAAATATTTCATCTTAGCAGCAGAATGAGACATCTCAAAAAAGTCATAATCGTTTTACTCATTTAATATGCTTCCATTTAACCCTGTAATCCCAAAGAAAATCTCTATTTGCTCCTGATACTTCGCCTTTGTTCACCAAACAAGATTGTTGTGCAGTGTTGATTAGTCATGTTATTGTAAACTCAAATCCAAAGTTGTATGTATGCATGAAGAAGATGGCTTCCTTGAGTGAATAGGCTGTAGAAGGAGTCAATGGGGTTCGCTCAATGAGTTCCAAGACAGAGATAAGGGTTTCTTTTTCATTTTCTGCTTAATGAATGAAGAAAGAGGCTTACGTAAGACTGGAATCTCACTATCTATTGAGTGAGGAAAAAACAAAACGACAAAAAATTATAATATGATGGGGTCTGAGCACTGAGTCAATGTAATTTCTGTGTGCAAGAGGAAGTGTGTATGTCCTGTATGAGTGCTCATGACTCCTTTTTTGTGTCTAAAGAGAGTATGAATGAAGTGAGTGTATATAGGTAGTTGACGTGTAGGAACTATTTAACCTGATTATTAAAGGAAGATCTTGTGTCAGCTTGAATGCGGCACTAATTAGTAAATGTCAGAAAAGGTAATCAATTGAATTGAGGACTGATTGTATCTGAGAATGAGTGAATGAGTGTAGTGAGTCTTTTGTGGAACACAATGAAAGAAGATGTAAATGTTTTTCAGTGGAGGTATATATAAATATATATGCTCACTCAAAACTACTACAGTCAACCCTAAAAAAGTTTTCCCTATCGATCGTACTTTTCTCAAAAAATTTTGTACTTTTTGATTATAATTATTTTTCCTGCTGATTGTCTTACCCTCTTGATGTGAACTGCATTGAAATGAGGAGGGAAAGAGGATGAATTGTGGATGTTCAATGATTTTTTGATGGTCAGCAATGTACTCTCTTTCACAAGACATTGGCAATGATGAAAAGACTGTCTCATCATGAAGAATTATTGCTAATTGCTAAGAATTGAATGCAAGAGAAACCATGTTTCTCCAAAAAGGTATTTATGAACTTTTTAGCTCTGGAATCATTTTCTTTTATTTTCTATACATTCATAGTTTCTGAAATTATTTTTTTTGCCCTCAAACTGCCTATCAATATTTTGAAATGTCAAACTGTGGTATCATATTTTTAAAATTGAGTGTTCTGAAGTAGATATACTTAGTAATTAAGTAGTTATAGCTGAAATTAGGTGTAACAGTCCATTGCTGTGCATTTGAAATTTATTTAAGAAATCTTTAGTGTAACTTACTCTATGGCTATCAGCAAACATTGCAAAAACATTCAGTTCACTGCACATAATATATCTAATTTGGAATGTGTGTGTGTGTTCTTAACTTAATAAGTTGTGTTTGTTAAGATGTTACCAATCAATGGCCCTAAATTATTCTATGACTTCTGTGAAAGTAAGGCCTCTTTGCCTACCTCCCATCAATGTTGCCATCTTATCTTTCATTTATTGATTTGATGTGAAATTTCTGTAGCTTGAAATCATTCATTTACAATGTTTCGGCCAAGTCTAGTTTGACTTGATAGTAATTATGAAAATAACATATACATCAATGTTAGTGAATTACAGGCACATACAGATTGTGAACTCTGGGTTGAACTGATGATCTGAGACTCCAATGTTTATTATACTTCACCTGATCAATGTCACACAAAAGATCCCTTTGATGACGTGTACTGTTCTTTTCCTTACATTTGGCTCTTTTGCTCAAAACTCCTCAATATTTTGTGCAGAATTTTGGCTTACATCTTGGACAATTTGAATTATTGCAATCAACAAGTTAATACCCCTCTTCCAGTTACTATGTATAAAATTACCAGTATGCAAGTACTTGGGGGAAAGGTTTCACATGACAAATACAAGTTACCAAAGAAGCAAAATGATCACTGCTGATTTTTGTCTAATGAAGTTGATGCTATGCTCACGTACACTCTGGTATTGTCCTCTAGAATGAGTAAAATTTTCTTCTTTAAGGTATATGTAAAGGCAGCATTGTTTGCAAAATAGCACTACTGGTTATTTAAATAAAGTTGAAATTGTGAATGTAACAGGTGAGAAAGATACATCTTGTCCAGAGCAAGCAGAGCCATCTCTAAATTTTGATATAATTTAATTTTGTAAAGAATTTTGAAACAGAAGCTAAGAATCATGAAAAATTTTAGATACAATTAAAAAGGAAGGCATACTATTATTTAATGATTTACATTGAAGTACTTCAGTGAGGTAAGACTGTCATTTTGGAATAGGTTCAAATTTATCATTGTTTTTAACCTTATTTTCATCGATCATTAATTAATTTTGTTGATTCAAAGTTATTATCACTGCCAACTCATGTACCAGGCATTAGCAGGGTTCTGAAGTGCATGATCACCTCAAGACAGCAACAGATAATTGTTGCTCACTGCCCAAGAATTTAACATCTAGATGATTGAAAAGAACTCAGACCTTTTAAAGCTGGCTGAGCCATAATTCACCCAATACCATTGTTTAACTTATTCAAGGAATATCAAGTAAGTAATTCCTGTTTCCCTTTGAAGGAACTGAAAATTTTTTACATTTTTACAAAATACTCATAATATAGATAAAATCTCTCTAGGGTGCTCATGCAAAACAGTTGGTTCAGAAATGTTCTCGAGTGCTGCTAAAACCAACATAGGAAAAGAAAAAGCTAAGAGGAAGTTTCATTCTTCCTAGTAAGTGAATGTGAGTACTTATATAATTCGTAGTGCAGAAAATTGAGATTTTAAATAATGATGAAATCAAGAAAAGTTTTGCTAGGTTTAACTAATAGGGCTTGCATATAACAATAGAGGAAAATATAAATTTCATGTACTAACTCTATACCCAGGTAACATTCCTAGACTACTTTCATTTAAAAAGAAGCAATGACTCCCAGTGAACTGAAATGGTGATGTATGTGTGTGTGTGTGTTTCACTTGGCCTTGATATTTTGCACTACCTTGGTTACATGTACTTCCCATTTCCAGTGACTGTTGAGAATATACATTACTCATATAATGATCAATTTTGTGTACATTTCTAAGGAAGCTTATGTTACCATGAAAAATACTCATTTGCAACAAAATGTAATAAAGATTTTTGTTCCAACTGGAAGGAAACCTTTTGTTTGCAAAAAAGAATGAAAGATTTTTGGCATCATCATCCTGTGGATTAATGGTGGCAATTATCACTTAAGTGTATGTTTAGCTGTTTGTGTTTTTTAAGCTGTGATTTCCTAGATGTATAGTTTCAAATACAAAATAAAGATTCAATTACTAACCTTTGGAATTCATTCCATTTTCCTGTTACATATTTGATTAATGAAGTGTTTCTCATTTGAAAGTAATTTTTAAGAAAAATTTACATAAAACTAATCATAGGAATAGATGATCAGATTAAATGATGATTATGATTATTACAGTTTAATTAAATCTGTAATAATTAATCATATAAGTTTTCACAAGTTAATTGTTTCAATTCAAATAAAAATAGATATATTAGGGATTATGAAAACTTGACTCACATACGTAGATTTACAGCATTTGAAAACAAATTCTTTCTATTTAAAAACAGAATTTTCCAGGGATAAAGAGAAGCAAAAAATGTTTATGTGACTTGTACCCAGGTCTTCTTCTTTCTGACCAGAGGTTGTATCAGCTCTAACACTCTTAATCTCACTGTTCTTTGAATTATTTAAATGTTAGGCAAGAATACTATTCAAAGGATAAACTGAGATGAAAAAATCTAGTAACAGCAAGTATTGAACCATGGATGTCCTGCTTTCCAGGCTGATATTCTCACCAACTGGCAAGAGTTGTGCATAGTAGGTCACTCAGAGGCAAATTAACAGAAACATATCTAACGTGTGCTACTATAACTTCACCTGATATGCTATACCTTTTAGGGTTCTTCTATAACTCTGCCTTCCATTCAATAACCAAACTTGTCATGAAATTAAGCCATAGCAAAATGGCTTAAAATGCTGTATTTTAGTGCAAAATATATTTTAAAATATCTCTGATTATAACTGAATATGATGAAAATATATGTAACTTTCTATTTGTTTATTTTTACAAATNCTTTACTGGAAGTTTCAAATTTATCTTGATAATCCGTCACAGAATACGATTAATTTCTTCAGATTTTTCGAAAAGGAAGTTTAGTAACGTCAGGCTCACATATTCAGGAATCGATCTACAAGGAGTGGTTCTGGTTAATAAATAATATACCCAATTGTATTTTAGTGCAAAATATATTTTAAAATATCTCTGATTATAACTGAATATGATGAAAATATATGTAACTTTCTATTTGTTTATTTTTACAAATTGCAAAATATTTGCTGTTGGGATAAATATTTCTAAGAAGTTAGTGTTTGGAGGAAATATGAAGTAGCAGCTATAAACATAGAGGTTGATTCAAGAGTCATCTGGAATATTGTGTACTGCATTCTACATTGTTGTAACTGGCAATAAATTAGAATTTGGCTGTAAAATTGTCAGCTACATCACAAGTCTCCATCCATATCAACCATCTGAGAATGCATACTTTGTTCATGCATTGATGTACTAGCAATTCTTCTCTTATCTTTACCTCAATTAAATTTATAATCATTCTACGACTATTTAATTTATAATACCTCTTATGATTAGATATTTAGCTATTTTGTTTATGATCTAATCCTCTAACTAATGTTTGGAAAACTAAAATTAAACAAAAGGTCTCTCTATCTTTCATTCTTTAAATACCCAAAGTTAAGAGATCTTTCAGCTTTGTTGTTGCTAGTTCTGATATGGCACAGCTTTCAACCTCCAAATATTGGATATGCATTGGAACCACCATTGTGTAGGTAATGATTGACAAATTTTATTAATCTCTTACCCCCAAAACTAAGACAAAGTAGTTGGAAATGATGAAGTTCTGAAATATCAAAATATTCTGAGTTAACTATAATAATGTGATAACAAAGTCCTCTTGAAAGAGTAACTGAGATATAGAATAAGATATATCTTTAGAATAATAAGACGGATAAAGACCAAGTTTGTTTGAGATTGAACTCTGTATTTATTTTTTTTGTAATTATCAGCAATTTATATACAAGAGATGCATAGAAAATAGTTAAACTAGAAATACTGAAATTGTTAAGGGTAAATTTAAATGACATTACAAACATTTGTGATGTAAAGAAATTAAAAGAATTGAATTTGGTAAGAATTTCCATTAAACTTTAGATAATTAAATTAATGTTAAGCATGTTTAATGTTGAAATATTAATTTTTAGGCCAACAACCCATTTTTTAGGGAGATATCATTTTGAACCTGCACTTGAAAAAGTTACAAAAACCCACTTTAATTTTTATTTAAATTCTATGGTTATAATGAAATCTTACACAATCAAGTTAAAGGAATGTTGGACCTTTAGCATACATGACACTAGCATGACAAATCTGTTTCAATATTTAAATTAAATATCTATCTATTCTAAATATTGTGAAAAATCAAAGTAAGATAATCATTATCTACTGTTTTGATTTTCTAATTTTTTCCAGAAAAGTTACACATCTCATTAATATTTTAATTCTTAGCTTTTCAGCAAATAATGAAATCTTAGAAATTTCTATCCCTCGAGTATCAAAAGAGGAGGTTTTACTTTTTGGTGAACTCTTGGTTTAATGTATTTTGTTTTTAAAAAACTTCATTTCTTATACATATGCATAGATTTGAAATCCTAACTTAGAGTTTGTTTCTCTACCTAGTATTTATATAACTAGTATGCATATTTATATAACTATTAAATATAATAACTTCTCCAGATACAATTACACACACCTAGGATACATATGTATGGCCTAAATGAAAAGTCACTAATGTGTCAATACATATAGACTCTGACTGTGAGACCTCAGAAAAAAAGCAATATCAATCCTAGGTATCATAGGTTCAATCCTAGAAGGCCACAGAAAAGGTGCTTTTCCTGTATGTATACAGGAATTGCACCTTGCATTGCACTTTGAAAATCCGTGCAATGTATGAATGCATTGCATGGATTTTCAAAAAATCTCCTTTTGGGCACCTATATGATAAAGTTCAAATTAAAAATTAAAAGTACTAAGTGAAATCTGGCAGAATTTCATTTTAAAAAACGAAGAAAAAATCAAAGATTTACTTTCCACAGAATTTGTTAATGCGACCATGGTTTCGGTGCAAATTGCAAATCCAAATGATGGTGTAAATTTGCACCGAAACCATGGTCGCATTAATTAATTCTGTGGAAAATAAATCTTTGATTTTTTCTTCGTTTTTTAAAGTTCAAATTCATAGAATCCTTAGAATAGGCGATTCTCTAACAATGATGCGAGGATATTTCCCAGAATGACTAGACTAATAACACTAGATTAGCATCAGAAGGCCATAAGAAATCGGCAGCGTGAAATAACTAGTCATTTTAATGGACATTAGAGAAAAATCAAATTTCATCGAATAATGCAGTTGGTTTTGTTGTTGAGGAAAAACTTCGCTCTCACAACGAGGCAAATTCTTTTTCGATTTATTTTTCTTTTTCGTTGTGGTGCAAACCACACTGCAGTTGAAGACAAGCCGCAAAAAGCCGAATCATCCCCAAGAAAGTAAGTCTTTCGAACTGAAGGCAAGGGTGATTAGTTTTATTACCATTATGAAATAACCAAGGCGAATCTTGTCTTTGCTGAAAGGTTTCGTAAGCGCTTCCCTCATAAATTAGTAAAACTTTTTAGGAAGAAGGCCCTTCGAATTTGCGAAGGGGAAGAATTTGCACGCTGAATCAGCGCATTTATTCTAGGCAAATACTCGAGCCTCCTCCGACCCCCACCTATTTCGGACTCCAGCATCCACTCTTTGTACTTTCTCATGTAAGCTTTACTGGAAGTTTCAAATTTATCTTGATAATCCGTCACAGAATACGATTAATTTCTTCAGATTTTTCGAAAAGGAAGTTTAGTAACGTCAGGCTCACATATTCAGGAATCGATCTACAAGGAGTGGTTCTGGTTAATAAATAATATACCCAATTTAAAGTAATAACAAAATTGGTGCATTGATTCTTCCCAGTCAACCGTAAGAATACCATTTTTTGTGAAAAATTCTATTAATGTAAAGTTATCAGAGAAATAATTAGCTCTTCGTCGTGCAAATAATTTTCATATTGCAAAATCATCTAAAGCGAGGCGATAGCTCCCACTCTGTATCTGCCAAATGAACAATTTACTATTAATTGCAATGGATACGCATTCAAACCTGGCGCTACGAAAGTACGAAGCTACTGGATAGTTTCGCTGCTAACCTTTCTCATCCCTCGTCTGAATAACGAGCTCGAGCATTTGGCGGAATGTACGGTCTAGTACCCGTTTAACCCAGGTACGAAGTGGCCATTAGATTATTTAGGTAAGATTCATGTTTTAAGGATTTTGTATTGTAGTTTGTCGTGTGGTTCATTTACATACATTTATGTGTGCAATTTTGAATTCAACCTCATCGGGGATCGTCTAACCTGGAGCATACAGATATAAGTTTTTGCGTATAGTCTACAATTACTTGTTATTTCGAGCAGATTTGTTAGTCAACTCTTAAAGAAGGTCGAATATTTCAATTTTCATCCTAGAGAAAGGTATTAGTTCTGAAATTCAGCTTTCAGTAGAGAGTAAATCGTTCTTTATCGTACTCCTGCTGCTTGGATTGTTTTGGCATCTATATTTCAATATCCTTTGTAGTGCATTTTTTAAGCCTCGAATGCTACTTTTCACATTACATCTAAATTGGTGCTGGATTAAGAAATCAACAACTGTACTAAATTATTAATGCATTTCTACTTCATTCTTCTGTCTCTCCATTTTTGAAGGAAAGACTATTGTTGCTTGCATGAATAATGATTGTTCGTTGCTTAAGGAGTAACAATCATAAAGCTTATATTGCTTAGAAATAATATGGCTATATCCACGTATTGATTTTCATATTGAACGTAGGTTTTTAGAGTGATTCATTTGGGTTGATGTTTGCATATTTAATGCAACTCATCATTGTAACATACCTTGAGATGTATACAGCCTTGAAAAATTGACGTTACTGGAATGTAGTGATATTCTTTTTTAGAACTCATATTTATGTTATGTTTCTCGATTTAGTATTTTTCATTTGTAATTAAGAGAAATCATTATCACAGAATTGTACCTATACAGAGCCATTTAAAAAATCCTTGCGGTAATTTTACGTTGAATTAAATATTATCGCGATAGCTGTGATAGTGTTAAATATTTAAGAGATTGTTTTAATTGAATCATAAATGACTTCTTTCTAAGAAAATATGTGAGAGTAATCCACCATTAATAATGTATCATTAAGATATTGATTAAGGTTACACTAATTCGCATATAACTACTGGAACTACTTCTTGATGCTGTCATGGAGATCATCAGCTGGAGTATGAAAGTAACCATAGTAGTCTTTGAAGAACCAAGTAACGAAGATGTGCAATTTAGCTGCAAGATGAAATTATTTTCTGCATAGGTTTAAACTTCCCATGTTTATAAAGTGATTTAATTCAACCGTTATTCAGTGAACCCTGTTTAAATCGTGTGACTTGGTGAAACATAGTGAGTGGACGATGTTTAACATCTAATCTGTTCTATGACTGTGCAGTAATGAAGAAAGAGAAGTTTTTGCAGTAAGTTTTGGTCTCAACCCTGACAGCCCGTCGAGGAAGGATATCAGTCTTCAGAAGTATGTCCTTACTTTTGTGAGTTAGCATTTCAATTTCTTACTTTTTTCCTCATGAAATCAATTTCAATTTCCTTTATTTATTCCATTTCAATGTATTGTACATACTAACAACTTTAACAGAGCAACATTAGGATAATAATTTTCAATATTTATACGATAATTCAATTAAGAGCTTATTGAAGGTACAAACATTAATTTTTAGTCATAGACATCATTGGAATATGGCCCTTAATTTTACCAGATGAATCAAATTCTTGTTGCTGTATTATTCTATTCTTTCTTCAATGAATATTACCTTCAAGTATATTTTAATATCAGTAAAATAATTCTGAATAGAGAAAATGAAGCAAATAAAATAACATTAAAAATATGAAGGCAAGGATCGTATAATCAGAATACATATTCCTAATTCTTAGAAAGAAATGTGCTCTTCATTTTTGCCCTACAAGTTATATTCTCCATTACAACTTATGCTTAGTATTAGTTGTATTATTATCTATGCTTGAAAACCCTTCTTTTCATTTTCAAAGATCATTTTTTCAGAGATTATGTTTTTGATGATAATGCAAGCATTTCTTAGCCATAAAACATTTTATGCCAAAGTTAGATTACCTTCATTAGAATGATTATTAGGTTAATTAAGCAGTACTTTTCTGTTAAAATTATCTATAATTATTGCTATTCCTAACTGAATTTAAATTGTAAAAGAAACATGCTTTGGTTTGTATTCGGAAACATTATCCAGGCATCTTTTAACATTTATAAATGTGTCAATTTCCTTTTGCAAAGAGTTGCAACTTTTATTGTGATATTTCAATTGCAATTAATGGTTTTATTATCAAGAAAAAATAATAACAATGGAACTTACCTCATTTTCTCATTGATATGCTTATTTATGAAATTTAAACAAGAAATTGGATATTTTTTTAAGGCAAGGACAAGTTGTTTTAGCATATTTTAGTTGCATTAATGCAGGTTTGAAAGATTTATTTCCATGGTTTACTGAAGATTAAATTCATTGTGGTAGAGAAAAATGAAGAGGTCCTCGTCTATAACCCCTTTTTAAATGCTAAATGTAATGAAAATAATCTCCTTTGATGTTATTTAAAAATGTAGTTAACTTCATATATTATTATTTTAGAAATATGTCGCATTCTCAGTAGAAATGAGTTGTCTTTTGCTATTAACCATCAACTTGAGTCCATCAAATCATTCAGTTCAAGGTTTAAAGTCTTGTATGATATCACAATCTATTTGTACAAACCACCTTGTGAGCTGGTTAAACAACTGAGCTGCCATTCTGGTAGCTTGCATTTGAAGGCTAATTCTTATTGAGTGGATGATCATAATAAAATAGTATCAGAGAAGATTTCAGATATATGTATGTGGCATCAGTATTTAGATTATTTAGTCTATTATGAATATAGTTCAGGGGCATCGTGGAGTTTTTGTGTTTTTGGGAGTTATTTCCTGTCAAAAATCACTGATTTAGTTAACTTTGCTGATAGTCAGAGAATGTTAAATAGGAAAGAATTCTAAAGAGAATTTTAATTGCTGTAATTTTTGTTTTGAATGAAGGGAAGCTACATTGTTAACTGTAATCAATATTTACCTAGTACCATAAACCATTTTGATATAGGGATGGATATTTGTGCATGATTTGTTGTATGGCTTTAGAAAATCTTGTTTTAATGTGGTATGTGCTTTGGAAACTGCATTATTTCTATTTGTCATCGAGTACAATATTATCTGTATTTTTATTAGATGGAAGGAACTTCTTCTAAAATTCATTGTTTTTCTTAGATAATGTTTGATAATGCTTCAATTTTATGAACTCATTCAAAGTAAAAAACTCTGATTATTCTAATTCAGACAATTTCATTTGACATTGCTTGATTTCTCCCTTTAGAGCTGTAATAATTTGAATGCACCTTATGTGCACTAATGCATTAGTGAATTTTGTTTGACTAAGGAATAAAAATATTAAAAAGTTAATTCCAAGCCCTCACTAATTATATAAAGAATTTTAAACTTTGAAAGAATACACTGAAAAATTCTACTTTCAGAACCAATTGTTGATTGTGAATTTCTACCCTTACTTGAAATCACAATCAGAAATGGTTTACTTCAAAAGTCAAGGAATTCATAGGGTTTGGCAATCTGTTCTGTTTCTAGCTAAATTTGCAGCATTTTCAGGGTAATTACTCTGTGAAATGAAATCAACCTGTGCTTCAATTATAAATAAATTCCTAGAATTCATAAATTTTGGAGGAATGATGATCAAATTGTGGTTTTTTGATAGGGTTATTTTTCGTATATTCAACTTAGTGATCATAACTTCTTGATTTTTTTGTGGTACTAGTTAATGGAACTTCTTTTATTTTAATTTTTTTTTCAAACTTTTGAACAGTAAAATGTAGTGTGAAGACAAAATTTTAAGTAGAATTAAGTATCTAAGGAGCATTTATTTAGCAAATTCTTCTATATAGCAGCTCCCTTCTATTCTGTTTAAGGTTTTAACTGAATTTTTCTTTAAGTCTATACGTTACTATAGAGCACAAAGTTTTCAAGCCCTTTATATTTCTCAATACAGTTTATGTTCCACATTTTCATCGAATCAAGTACTCTTTGCAATAGGAATAATGCAGTGTAAAGACAATCCTTCCTTTAAAAGAGTTTCCTAGTGATAATTCCAGGTTGCAAAGTTTTCAAGTCCTTTTCAATTCCTACTTCAGTGTATGTTCAAAATTTTAATTGAATTCAGTACTCATTACAATAGGAGTACTGCAGTTGCAAAATTCTTTTATGTTCTTCTTTCAGAAACATTTCTTTCTCTCTTTTTTAAAATTTGAGTGATAAGTTATTCCTGATTTTTTTTGTGGCATGGTGATATTTAGTTTGGTGTGATTTTCTCATTCTTTACTATATTCAATTGATTTGCTTTCTGTTTGACCATATGTTAAGATTGTTATTTCAAGAACTCAGCCTAATGGTAATTTAAGTTTAATTATAATAGCAATTTTTTCATGTTCACCTTATACATCACTTGTGATGTGGTCCTTTAAAATTCATTCTAATTCCTTACTGTTACTTTGCTATTTCACTATTGTTTGTCACTTTCATGTAATGAAATAATTTCCAGTCTATTATTGTTTAATATTTTCATGGTTTCTAATCATTTTTTTTGAATTTTGATTAAGATTCAATTATTCTTGAATTAATGAAGTCCTTTGTTTGATATTTTCATGGTGTCTCATAATTTTGATGAAGTCTAAGTATTGAAATAGCTGAAAGAAATTTTGTAGTTTCTAGATCATTCTAGAATTTCCAGAAATATTGCTCTAACCCTTTGTTGCCAGAATAGCTTGAAGAATTATTCTAAGTCCATGAAAAAATTGTGTAGTTTCCAGAAAATTCTAGAATTCCCATAAATTTTGCTTTAACCCTTTGTTGCCAGTTCTAGAACATTCTAGAATTNTTTGAAATTTTTCATGATTTGCAGTTAAATTTTCGTCAAGTTTGAGTTCTGAATTTCCTGGAAGAAATAGTGGAGTTTCTAGAGTATTCTAGAATTTCCAGAAATTTTGCTTTAACCCTTTAATGCTCTTTTAACCCTTTGAAGCCTGAAGCCAGAACAGCTTGAAAAATTATTCTAAGTCCCCAAGGTCATTCAGTTGGTTAAAAAAATAATAAGTTTGTTTTCTCATGTTTCATAATTTTATTTTTTCAGATAAATATTTGTTTTCTGCACTTGTATTCTCAGTGATCTGTCTTTTCAATGGCTATGTTCAGAATAATTCTCACTTAGAATTATTCTGAACATAGCCATTGAAAAGACCCAGATCACTGAGAATAAAAGTGCAGAAGACAAAATGGCTGCCACAGCTGCAGGAAAAACAATTGCTCTTTTGAGCTCCGAGATAGGCCCAGGTTTGACATCCACTGCTGTACCAAAAATTTTGGCGGGTGAGGAGTTGGACATATTCAGAATGAAACTTGAAAAGGTCTATTCTGACATTTCTTTATTGATCTCTGTAATAAAATGTACATTTCAAAATATTCTCAATAAAGCACATCAAAAACCAGCTGTGTAGTAATCTTTCTTGCAATTCCTCCATACAACCAGCCAAGTGAGTACACGTCTTGCTGAATTACACCTGCAGTAGAAAGAAGTTACATTGGTGATTCTACTGAATGGTATTTGGAAAAATATCAAATTTGCATTTTTTACTTTAAATTTCAGCCTTACTGAAATTTGCAACAGGTAAACTTGACTCAAAAATCAATTCTTAACATTACAAGAGACGTTTTTACAGGTCTTAAAAATGTTTGCTGACATTCCACCATACATAAGATATCTAATTACATATTTCAAAGAATTAAACCTGTAGTAGAAGTTTGTCAAAATTAACCATTTAGATTTTACAGAACAATATTTTCAAGAAAATAGCCTCCTGTTGCATATTTTTACTTCGAATTTGAAATATAGATTTCAACAAAAGGCTTACTGAACTTGCAACTAAAAAAAGGTAAGTTGAAACTTCACTAAAAAATTAACTCTCTATAACATTACAAGATAATATTTCACATGTCAAATGTTGTAGCATTTTAACCGCCATTTTCTACAATTTTGGAAAATAAGTTTAGAGAGCTTCTAGAGATAACTGCTGAGATAACCTTTCACTAAGATTAATATATGCATTGAATAAATTTCTTCAAATTACTAAGTAAACTCCAACTGAACAGTTAAGAATAAATTTTTATTTCATTCAGTAGTCAAAATTATCCCATTTTCTGGTAATGAGCAATAAACTAACATTTTAGAATACTTAGAATGCTTACGTCTCTGATTTTGAAATTTAACTGACAGGAGTACAATATTCGAGTAGGAACAAAAAAGGTTCAACAAATTCCTACTGACTGCTCATTCTGAGAAAATGCGACATCACAGTAAAATAACCAGAGCAATGACAAAATTTGCATTGAGAATTGAGCACCAGTGCGCCAATAACTGGCTTTACAAAGGTATATTTCTCTAGATGCACATTAAGACGTCAAAATTACCAGAGCTAGTTTCATGCGAAGGAACCGTTGCACGCAACATTCAACGGAGGTTTCAGCGTTTGAATATCGAAGTACGAACCTATTCAGCGTTAACGTTTGGGAAATTCACACAAAGAACAAGTCTATATAATTGATTTAACTACTTCACTTTTCACCTTTTTTCAGAGTAATATCGGTTGATTGTATTGCAAAGAATTCATTATCAATAACTAAGTTACGCGAGTCATCCCGTGATCGCGTCGCTGGAACGCCTGATCAAAGGCACCAATTCGGATACTGCCGAATTGGATGGATAATCGATTCCTTGGATATTCACAATATCCAATATTGTGAATATCCAAGAAATTGTACTATTTAGTACAACACTACCGGAGAGAATTTGAACCAAGTAAAAGAAGATCTACTTCAATTTAGGTCGAGTCTGATGATTAAATACCCCGATAGTCCAATGGTCTA
Organism: Ladona fulva; assembly: GCA_000376725.2. Classification (NCBI taxonomy): domain Eukaryota; kingdom Metazoa; phylum Arthropoda; class Insecta; order Odonata; family Libellulidae; genus Ladona; species Ladona fulva. The sequence continues at coordinate 1,309,887 of KZ308154.1, read as the reverse complement.
ATGCAAACGCCTATGTTACAACTATACCTTTAATTCCTAAACTTAAACTCATCAACGACACATGCACCGCTGACGCCAAAATCAGACCCGGTTGTTATGAAACGTCGATACATCGACGTAGAAAATATGAGAAAACTAGAGTCTTAATATTGAAATTCGGACGTTATATAAGTTTTCGATTTAGGAAAATGCGTGAAATCGAAAATATCTATTCCTCCTAAAGATATCCTGGTCTAATGTACGCCCCATTAAACAGAAGAGATCATTCTCGGTGCGTAGAACGGAAGAAATGCAACAAATCTAAAAACTGACAAACTAGAAACTTCGGAATCAGAATTAACCAATTTAACCTCTCTAGTTGCCTTTTAAAAGACGTTTAAGATGAAACCGCTTATAGTTCAGATAACAAACTCGCAATGACGGCATGGCTTAAATAGTCCCTGCGAGATTATGCACCTAAGCGAAATTACAGTTACACTGATATGAAAACCACGCGGTTAACATTAACAAATTCCCGTGAAGATATTAGAAACTAATGAACCACTGTGAAAATAAATTAAAGCACTATACAAAATTAACGAGGAACATATGAAACATTTAACACTGGTATCTACAATGAGACTCACGAATAGAGGTGATCAACTGCGACGAGATCTTCATCGCCAGGTAACGTCTTTCGTACGGCAGCGAGGTGTCTTCGGACAGCGTAGACACGTAACCTTCGGCAGTCAACAGAACAGAGGACGAGTTGGTGCCCTGCAAACCTTTTTATGCTCAGACAACGGATAGGGGTGGCGCAGTAGCGGGAGGGGAGGTTGGAAACTACTACTGCGATTAATTTAATTCTTAAATAATTATAATATATTGCGAGATTTATGAAATCTAATATTCTGTATATTTTTAAGAGAAAATATGTATGTAGATTGAATAAAATAACTACCGTTGTTTATTTTCTAGATACTGTATACAGTATCGTAAATTATAATTATCATTTATTTTTGAAATGCCTAAATGTTAATTTAATCAAATTTAAAAAATGAATCGACCTTCTTTTATTTGTTTTAAATTTTCGATTTATCTGGCATAAGCAACTGTATGTATGTAGCAGGGAAAAAATATTGCATATTTTTGACACCTAGTATAGATATAAAAATAGCGCCACCATTCAAATTTATGCTTTTACTTTCCCGAACCATATTCCAAATTTCAAACAACAAATCGAAAGACTTGTAACCCACTGTAAGGTTAGTTAATTCGAATTATAATCTAACGTTATTGCGTAGTTATTCAATTTCCTTTTCCGCTGCCTAAATACTTAATTTCTGATACCATTACGACTCTGAAAGCGTGCCATTGGATGTCGTAAAAGAATTAGAGTAAGTTTAAAAGACAGTTTCCAGAATGACTTCCAAGGCTGAAATACACTTTATACAAGTTACTTCAGAATGTAACTATTGCTGAAAGATGCTTCGATCTAAGAGATGTACGTATAATGGAAGATATTTAAAATCGAGTGGAACAGAATCATATCCAATAGTCAAATTTTGTCAGTATTTTTGCATTAATTTCAAAATTTGAAAATGGTAATGGATCTGACGAGACTGTAATACTAATTTCCATACATGGTTCTCAGAGATATGTATGAGGTTTAAGTCATTCAATAATCTTTGAGGAAACTCCTCATCTGTTTCTTTTTGAGATATATTCCAGTTGCACTGTTTCAAATAGTTTCATCTATTTACCTTGGGTTCATACCCTGGCCATATTGTTGCTAATGATAAAAGATATAGAATATCGAAGGTGTTCAACAGTCAAATCATTAAATCTGCACTTATCTTCACATTTTGCATAGGAAAATTGCAGAATACTTATATGAATGCTCCCCAGTTCGTTGTAAGTACGTTTTTTGAACAATCAGAAAATGGTTTAATGATCGTTCTAAATGACACTACTTGATTTGCTCCAGCAATGTTCAAAATGAACCTTCAGTGAATGCTCTTGCAAGCATTACTCATAATCTTTCAACATTGTATGAATGATCCTACAACCATTTTAGGTTATACAAATGTCTCTTCAACGTTTCTTAAATTCTGAAGAATTGTTATCATCTATTCTATTCAACCTTACTTAAGCGTTCTATGAATGTTCCTGCGACCATTCATAGGTCCTATGAATGCCTTTGCAACCATTCTTACAGAACTTCTCCAAAATGCACACAACTAGGTACCAAGATTCCTCTGTAAAAATTTGCCACTGCCATGATTCAACCTCAGGCCCTCCAGGGTGCCAAGAGCGAAGCAAAGAGAGTAACAGAAAGAAATTTAAAAGGCTCATACTCACGATTGTAAAGTTAGAGTGAATATAAAGAGACACCTAAATATGAAAATATCAGCCGTGCTGTAGCAGATATAGGGTTATTTTCTGCCAAATATACTGTGGAAAACTCTGTCCAATTGACTGATAAACTCAAATCCATCAAAGGACCACCCATGGATATTTTGGTCAGGTATTTTGCACTGAATAATACTAATCTCGTTCTGAATTATTTAAAATATTTCAGTATAATTGCTCATTTATTGCACTATTGTAGAAAATTCATAAATCACAATAAATGACAAAATATTTTAAGTATAAGATAACAACATAAGAAGAAAATACATCTTTTAATAGATTCAACAAAAGAAACTGGGTCCTTCTTCACTGCCTGACCTGTCATCAGGGATGTTTCTCACAGCAGCTTGAGGCTTCTTCAAGGAAGAAGTTGGCCAAAAATAAAAAATCAGCCACATATTTATTTCCTTCTCCAATTTCAATGGGTGCATTTATAACAGATTGATTCTTCCCACAGTGCCTAAAGAACAGAGTAATTAACACCTGAGAACGTGACTTTATCTATATTGTAAACAGGTTTTGCAATGTGTATTATTTTTACATTTTCTACCTCAGAACTAAGCACGGAAGGTAAAAATGGTCTATTCATTAATGTAAATTATTATTAATGATCAACATAAGTAAGTAAGCAAATTTGATGTCACTATGAATGAGAAGAGAAAGGTTGTAAGCAACAATTAAACAAGGAAAATTTTGAAATTGGCACTTGTTTGCTATTCAAATAATTCCATGATTACCATGTGGTTGACTATGAGAAATGTAACCACAGCTGATTAGTGAATGCCTTACAGCAATTTATATAAAGACTTTTCATGAAAATGTAACACAACTTATGCAAACCATCTTTATGACAAATCTGAAGGATAAAGCATAAGCATAAAGCATAAGCCGCCCATTTTCAATCACCTTTCAAGTATCAGAGAATATACTTTCTCATAGTCTCTTAAAATTTAATCATTTAATCTCCTCTGTTAAATATATTCTATTGCTTTCATGCAGTAGAAGTTTTGCTGTTTCATACTTATTATTAACCTTACAATGTCACAGATCCATTGGAAGGTAACCCAAAGGAATTTTAGCATTTCAATTGGCTCAATTTAAAGGGGAGTTAGAAATGTTACCAAAGAAAAAAAGAAGAGATAAATTAATGGAATCTAAGGAAGGCACAGCATATAGGATAAAATGAATGGAAAGATATTTTGAATGAGCAGGAGTAAGGAAATGAAGACACAGAAACAGGAAAATTGTAGAAACCATGAAATAGTCAAATTTGGACAACAAATTTTCTACAAGTATGAAATTGAATTTGGGAGAAAACTTATGCCATTATTTGAATTTAGTTGCTTTTTTATTTCACATGGTAGATATTTCCTTATATTCTATAATATATATTGAGCAACTTCTAATAAATGTCTTGGCTAATTATGAAAGCAGTTATGTAAGGGGAGGCTGACAAAAATTCATCTTTATTATTTATCCTCATAGTTGCTGCCAACATTTGATTCAATATGAAGATGAGGGATTAAAATAATTTTTTTGAAAAATGAGGTGGAGGTAAAAGTGGAAAAGATTAAATGGAAAATAAAATATATAATGAGGTGAAAAAATATCATATCATCTCCATAATTAGAAAATGACTTATATGTTTATTTGCAAATCGTAAATTCCTTATTTCTTTTGCTTTAAATTTTATTATAGAAGTTATAAATTGAGGAACTTGTAAAAATTAATGTTGTGAAGTTGTTGCTACATTTAATGCAAAAGTTCAGCATAATTAAAAATTCTTTCTTTCTTAGCTATCATCTGTAACTTTCTGCTACCAAATTGTAGTAACAGGAAATATGCTGACATAGGCTACAATGGTTTTATCTCATTAGTATCATTTAACTTAATTAGAAATATTGATAAATCTGCATTGAAATCCATTTCATCAATATAAACCAAAAGGAGTAAGTGAAGTAATGATAAATAACACTTCAAAATTAAAAGTACTAAGTGAAATCTGGTGGAATTTCATTTTTAAAAACAAAGAAAAAATCAAAGATTTACTTTCCACAGAATTTATTACTGCAACATAGTTTCGGTGCAAATTTACACCATCATCAGGCAGGGAGGTTTCGTTACAACAGCTTAAGAACAAACCAGAGAGGTCAGGGGGAGGTGAAGGAGAGTTACGAAGTAAGGGGGCCAATTAGTTATTCATAATAGGTCGTTAAGCGGAGGGGGAGGGGGTAATGAATGGAAAAGGTTGGTAAACAATGTAGAAGGATTCTCAGTGAACAGGAATTCATTGGCAAGGGAAAAGGAATAGTGGAGATGGTGGAGTATTTGAAATGTTTTCTAGTATGTCTATTTTGTATGTATTAAGGCAGGACTGGAGGATTACAGGTGAAAATTCGGACTGGTGATTTATAACTAAAAGGTGTTCAGAAAAATGAGATCTATGAGGGGGGTTATTAAGGAAAGATCTATGGTGTTCATTGCATCTGGTAAAAATATTCCTACTTCTCTGGCCAATATAACTAATTTCACAGTCATTGCAATGAATTCTATAAATTCCAGGCTTAAACAGGTGGTCAAATTTATCTTTATTATTACATAATAAAGACCTATGTGTTTTGCTGCTGTGGTATGCTAGGCGGAAATCATTCTTAGGAAATATATTACAGATTTTGTATGATAGATCACTAATAAAATTTAACTTGTGCCATTTTGGAGGGATTGAGTCGGTAGGGGGAGTGAATATAGAATGGATAGCAGTTTTTCTCAGTTTTCTGGCAAGTATTTTATTAATCAAGGAAAAGGGGTAACTGTTATTAATAGCAATTGTTTGTATTGTATTTGTCTCTTTTTTGGTAGTTGTCGGGTGACATAGGTATTTTAATGAGTCTGTAAAGGAGGGAATGAAAGGCTGGAAGTTTCTGTTTGTAATGGTGGTTAGAAAAAGCTGGTATTATAAGATCCGTTTGAGTTTGTTTTCTATATATGGAAAATTGGATTTGGTTGTCGGAGATAAGTATGTTTAGGTCTAAAAAGTTGATCAAGTGATGTACTTCAAATTCACAGGTGAATGTAAGGGAAAGATGAACTGAGTTTAACAAACAAAGTAGTTCGGTAATTTGTCTTTGGGACCCTTTCCCTTACTTTCACCTGTAAATTCCTCGGGGGCATAGAATGTCGTCAACGTAGCAATGCGAGGTAACAATATTGGATAGCAAGGGAGATTTGCTATTAAAAAATTGGGATTCAACATGGTCGAGGAAAATGTCAGCAAGTATAGGGGAAAGTGGGGAGTCCATAGAAAGTCTGTTAGTTTGACGGTAAAAAGAACCATTAAACTGAAAATGATTTTGGTCTACACACACTTTAAGCAAACTGATGAACTCACTGATATATGTGTTATCTAAGAAATTGTGCTCCATGATTTTCTTCGTGATATTTAAAGTTTCATCCACCAGAACGTTAGTAAAAAGGTCTTGAATGTCGAAAGACAACAGTTTGCAATTGGATGGTAGTTTGATGGATTTGAGTTTATCAGTCAATTGGACAGAGTTTTCAACGGTATATTTGGCAGAAAATAACCCTATATCACCTACAGCACAGTTGAGATAGGCAGAAAGCTTACAAGCTGGAGAAGACACACCAGACACTACCGGATTGCTTGGAATACCAGGTTTGTGTATCTTTGGGAGTCCGAAGAATCTTGGAGTGAGTGGATTGGAGTACTTTACACGGTTTTTAGCGAAGTCATCTAAAATACGGGNTGTTTTGATGCACGTTGGTACTAATGATATTAAGGCTGCTAAAAGTGACGAGCATGTAATTGGTAACATTTATGATTTGTGTACAGAGGCAGTAAGCAAATTCAAAGGGGCAAAAATTATAGTGAGTGGTATTGTAAGAAGGAGGGATATTTCCGACAAACGGGTGGACTATATAAATGAAGGTTTGGACTGGGTATGCAGAACCAAGAAGTTGACTTTTGTTGACCCGAATTGTTGGTTAAACAGTGAGGACATCGGAAGAGACGGATTACATTTGAATAGAAAGGGAAATGTAAAACTGAATTAAATCAAACATTTGCTAAACTATTTAATGAAGTAGTAATTTCATTTTAAAATGTAAAACTAGCAATTTCAGAATCTTTGAATTGTTTTGGTGATCATCTGCACAACAGTGTAATTTGCCCATAGCAACCTTCCTTCTGCCCAACCCTGGAAAAAAAAATTGAGGGAACTACGTTCATAACCCCAAAATTTCCTTCAAATTATCCACATTGCAATCTATGAAAGAGGCCCAAGGAGGAGATGGTTTGATGATAGATTTTTGTTCAGTTATATGTGATGGGTTGGAAGTGATTTCATACCACATACTGCCAGAGTTGGTGGGTTGCAGGTTGGCTTGATGATTGCTAGGGCGTTATTTTCCTCATTGGAATTCGACTGAGAATTTCCCATTATTTCTATAGCCATAGGCAAATGTTTATGATATGGCCCGTTTTTGACACTTAATACATTGTGATCTTTCTAAAATAAATTATGATATTCCGGACAATTCCTTGCCAGACAATTTTCGCTACAGACAATTCCTCGCGGGGACAATTGCTCGCCGCGGACTATTCCTCATCAGCAAAGTTGCTCGCTAAATACTATTTATAACTTCCAGGGTAGGATTTGATTATTTTATACAGAATGTATTACCACTCGCAAATGTATAGTTTACCATCTCTTCAGAAGAGAGCGTTAAAAACTTTCACGTATGAAGATATATTTCCATAGCACACTTTCATAAATGAAACATCATATAATAATATAACTGGATTGAGTGTTTCAGGTGGTACTTTGCAAGAGCTGCTAAATGGATATTTGTATAATCAGACATAAAAACTATATATATAAGCTTTAGAATTATTATCCTATCGAAAATGATAATATTTAAGTAGGCACGGTAGATTTATCTCTAAAAAGGTGATAGATGCCGTAATAATGAATGGCGAAGTAGAAGGGCGTTCGGAGGTGAAGATTACTTGAACAAGGAATGTGATTTAGGGAGAAGCTAAAATATGATCATAAAATTTCATAAGGGATTCATTTAAAATGTTGTACTCATGTTTATAAAGCAAAAAGAAAAATATGCAATATTGCAATATATCTTATACCCTTACTTACAAAAAAAGGAGATTTTCCCTGATCCTTGGCCTAGATATTGGAATTATATCTCAGGAATTATTAAAAATAGTATGTATGTACATTGTAATAGAGTAAATTTTCTGCTTATAAGCCAGAAACATTAATATCGCTATTCGTGCAAGTCCATAGTACTTCTTGAAACCATAATCTTCAGGGAAGGTGGTGGTATTGCCAAAGTTACGTCTTGGGAAAATTTATTTATCGGGTAGCAAATGTTCGCAGTATTTTATTTCATATTTTCTTTCCCATAGCACCAAAAACAACGTGGTATTGTCCAGTTATCTTTTCACTAATCTCGTCGCTCTGTGTTTAAATTTGCTCTAAATAGGTGTCCGTTATTATGTTATATAAAGTATACAAATATTAAACTGTAATCATTAAAATGAAATATTTCGAGAGATAAGAAAGATTTTCAACACTGAGTTAAATTTCCTCATTTGGTTCAGTATCGGCATGAAGATAAATACATAACTACGCAGAATTTCGAGGAATGGATTAAAGAACCTAAGCAGATCTATCATAATTCAAGCTAATTGTTAGGAAAACTAAGCATTCCTATCATTATAACAGCATATTGATAAGGGACGTAGCGGACCTATCGTTATTTACGGTAACTAATGGGAAAAATAAGAATTCTTAGACAACAATTTCTATCATCAAAACAACATTTTTTTATTAAACGAATTGGAATTATCATATTTAAACCATATTGTTGGGAGAACTAAGAATTTCTATTATTATAGAGGATATTCTTAAGAAACCTAAGCGAACCTATCTCATTCTAGCTTACTATTGGGAGAACCATGAATTTCTATCATTAAAACAGCATATTCTTAAGGAACCTAAGCCAACCTATCGTATTTCAAGCTTACCATTGGGAGAACTAACAATTTCTATCATTATAACGGCATATTTTATAGGTCGAAGGGGACGGACGTGTATGAGAAGCTCCTAATAAGTGAAAGTTTTAATTTTTCTAATATGGTTGGGAAAAAGATAACCCTAAAATGCGCTGTTTGCACAAAAAACCTGAAGCTTGGGGTACAGTGCAGCGATTGTGGAGAATGGTTTCATCATCGATGCAGTAAGAGCAAAAGTGAGGAGTGTGATCAAGAGAACTGGAGGTGTGTTGGGTGTAGCAAGGACCGGGAGAGTCAGAGTACACTAAAGGAAAAAGAGGAGATGATAAAGCAGTTGCAGAAATAACTAGAAGAGGCTAGGAAGAGGATTAGCTTCCTACTCACAGAAAACGAAGAGCTGAAGATAAGGAAGAAAAAGGGAGAGGATTGTGCTAAAGAAGATGGTCGGGAGGAGAAAAAGCCGGAAGTACTAGTTCTTGGACTCAATTGTGAGATTCAGTGAAGAAAAGTGCAAGGAGCAAGGGGCAAAAGTGGAGTGTTTTCCGGGGATAAAGGCGGAACAATAAAAAATGAAATACAAGGTATGCAAGGCAACAGGGATGAAAATATTGTTTTGATGCACGTTGGTACTAATGATATTAAGGCTGCTAAAAGTGACGAGCATGTGATTGGGAACATTTATGATTTGTGTACAGAGGCGGTAAGCAAATTCAAAGGGGCAAAAATTATAGTGAGTGGTATTGTAAGAAGGGATGTTTCCGGCAAACGGGTGGACTATATAAATGAAGGATTGGACTGGGTATGCAGAACCAAGAACTTGACTTTTGTTGACCCGAATTGTTGGTTAAACAGTGAGGACATCGGAAGAGACGGATTACATTTGAATAGAAAGGGAAATGTAAAACTGGGAAAATTATTTTGCAAGGTTATTAATAGTGTGATGTCGGGAAACTAATTAAGGTTGAGGGGGGTCTGGGGATTAAGGACTCAAATGAGTCCGAGATAGTTGGTTATTTAGGATGTGAAGGTAATGGTGAATTTAAGGGAAACATGATTTACAGATATGGAAGTGGAAACAGAGTCGACGCATGTATGAACGGGATATCAGAGCCGGATAAGGAGACAAACGTTGCTACTTTTGTGGATACAATGTACGATAATGACACAGTCGGTTACAATGTATATAGGAGAGATCGCGATTCGCGAAGGAATGGGGTATTCATATGCGTTAGGGACAGTATTACCAGTACTTTGTCATGTGTTGATGACAAAGACGAATGGGGAGAGGATGATAAAGAGGACTGTGGCAGGAAACGCAAGGAGGAAGGAAAATTCAGCGGGGAAATAGAAAATCGAAAGAAATTGCAGCGTAATGTAAATACAACAGAAGAAGGCAATGGTTTAAGATTTCTTCAGGTAAATTGCAGAAGTATACTAAATAAGAAAGAAGAATTTCAAACTTTAATAGAAGCAAATAGCCCAAATGTGATCATAGGAACGGAAACTTGGTTAAACCCCAGTATATACTCCAACGAAATATTTCCACAGGATTTCATGATATTCAGAAGAGATCGTGACACGAGGGGGGGAGGGATCTTTGTAGGAGTTAAGGAAGGAATAACGAGTACGTTAGAATGGGTAAGGGAGGATTGCGAAATGATGTGTGTAAAACTAAAAACTGCGGAGGCGAAATCATTAGAAGTTATTGCAATGTATCGCAAACCGGGAGAGGATTATAACTCGTTGGAAATTTTAGAAAACTTATTGTTGGAAAAGCCGTTAGGAAAAGAAATAGTAATCGCAGGAGATCTAAACCTACCTGGAGTCGAGTGGGATGGGTCAACAGCGGGGGGCGGAAAGGCGCAAGAATTGGTAAACAGAATAATTAACGAAGGAGGGTTGAGGCAGGTAGTAGAAAAACCAACCAGGGGGGAAAATGTGCTAGATGTTTTTCTGATTAGACCTTATTCACTATTGTTCGATACAAACATTACTGATGGGATAAGTGACCATAAGGCAGTGACTCTTGAGTTGCAAACAATGAGTTACAAGGTATCGAGAGGCACATCAAATGCAGAAATATGGCAGTACAGAAAAGGTGATCCATTAGGTTTTCAACTTTACCTCAAAGGGAAATTTCCGAGTTGGGCAGGGAAAGGAAAAAGTGTCGAAGAAATCTGGATAGGTTTTAAAGACATTCTAACGGAAGGTTTGAGAAGATACGTTCCAAGGAAAATACTTAAAAGCAATGCTGATCCGGAATATTACAATAAAGAAATTAGGACTC